>SJYQ01014184.1:26300-54395 GCA_006410935.1 Redunca redunca
TTAATTCTGTTTAACTTCAAAAACCTGATACTATATTCTTATTATAATAATATATTATTACTTAATAAGAATTATATTACTATATTCTTATGATTACGTTCATGTTTTGCATAAATGTAAACTGCCTAGAGAATCTTGCTTATGCTATAGGGTTAGATTTTGAGAAATTATTCTGAGAAAAAAAGGTAAGCCAGCTTTATACTAAATGTTCTTTAATTTAATTAACTTGTTATTAAAGTTATTCTGTATATCATTTTACAATTTAACCACTTAGCTTTAATTAATCTTTAGGAAGTAGTAGAAATTTTGAAATCACTCCAAAGTTTTCTTATTTCCACATCTCACTATTTTATAATCTTTAGAAATGCTTACATTTATGAAAGTAATATTTTCAGGGATATTCTTACAGCACCACTAAAACTTTTTTTTCCTTTGGACTTTAATACATATGCTAGTAAACTATAGGATAATTTTTTTTTTTTAAGTTTTCATGTGATCACTTAAATGCCAATTTAGCGTGAAACAACAAAGCATTGCCCCATAGTTAGAAGTAGAGAAAATATAGGTACATCATTTCTTAAGATAATTTGTACATTTTCACATAGTCTATGCAGATTTTTATATTGTATTTCCATAAATGTCTTTTCTGTCTTATGTTTAACAAAAAGCATTAAATAGATTTGAAGCATTTATATAGAGAGGACTACAATTTTATTACAGGCACTGAGGATCAGCACTGAACGAAGCAGATAAATTCCAGCCCTCAGAGAGCTTACAATTTTGGGAGTGAGGCATGGGTAATAGAATACACAAAAAAAGGATAGGTGCTAATATGTGGTATGTCAGGTGGTGGTAAGTTCTATGAAGAAAAATAAAGCAAGGGAAGTGGGAGGAATGGGTTAAATGGGTTTGGAAGGCAGGCAGGCAGATGTGTTTTTCAATAGTGTGGTCAGAAGATTCCTCACAAAGATAACATTTGAATGAAGACCTGAAAACTAAAGGAGCAAACCACTAGGTTTCTGGGAGAAGAGCCTTTCAAACAGATGAAGTAACACCTACAGAGACCTTGAGACTGAAACGTTATTGGTGTTTACCAAAAAGAACAGCAAGAAGGTTTGGATGGCTATGATCAAATATACAAGAGAGAATAATAGCTCATAAATTAAAGTTTCTAGGAGCCAGATTTTATGGCTATTTAGCTCTTGGCTAACTTACAGATTTAATTTTCCTTCCTTTAAAACTACCTTAAGGGTTGTGTGAGCCTCAGCCTATTTGACTTTTGTAGATGAGAGTATTTTTTTTAGATCTGACTCAGAACGTCCATCTGAGACCATGTAGAACGTAAAATGTTTAAATGGTTGGTTAATAGGTATATGTATGATGATCAGGTTTTTATGAATTGTGTTTTGATGGCTCTGAAATTGTTTACTTGCTCAGTTTAGCCTAGTCAAAGCTAGCTAAATGAGTAAATGACACATATGTAATTTACTCAAATGAACCAAAATTGTCTGATTCCTCCATTCTAGTAATTGTCACCATTTTCTCACTTATTCCAACTCTGTTACCATTTTAGCTAAGAACACTTGCCTGAAAGTGTTCATCCCTGATGGTATGTCCCACTAATTTAATCTTCCTAATGCACTGCTTTTGCATATAGGATAAAATTCAGATTTATTGTACCTCATGATCTTGCCCTAACCTTCTTGAGGTTTTTCCAGTTTTTTCAAGCAAACTAGTCCTGCTCCATCTGTTTTTCTGTCTAATTTCAGTGCCCTTATTTATGCCGTTTCACCACCCCAATTCTTACCCAATTTATTCCTGTACAGTTTTTAAATGCACTATGCTGAATGTTCCATGAGTTTAATAGTTTGGTATTATCCCTCTTTCCCATGTTACAAAAAATTTATCCCTGTAGCTAGCTCTTAACCTTTTTATCTCACTTAAAGAAATACAGTATTTCTGTCATTAATTTCACCTCATTTATTCATGTATATTTACCTTTTATAAATGTATTGACAATATGAAGAAAAATAAACTTAAGAAACAAAATGAAAAAAATTTAAACTTAAGAAACAAAAAGGTAGACTAAAACATCCAGAATTTCAGAACACCCGAAGTTCAAATGTTAGTTTTATGCTGACAAATGATACAGCTGATTTTTTTCTCAGTTATGTGAAAATATATATACCACATACAATGTGAACTAGTCATATTTCTAGGATTTTAGCACACTAGAAGAATTAAAGAATTCTTAAAAGTATGGATTCTCTATTTCACTTTGCTAATATGGTAAGTGCTGTTGACAAATAGAGCCATTTAAGAAGTAATCCATGTGTTTATTATAGTATTAGAGGATTGGAAGAGTTTTCAAAGTGTCCAGTAATAAACTGATTAATATGCTGAGTGGAATGCTGTGCAGCTAGCTATTTAAAATAATGTAATGAGTATTTAATGAGCTAGAAACTTACTGGTTATGTGAAAAACGTTACCACACAGTATGAATCATTAGAAGAATACATACGCTAAAATGTTACTACTGGTGTACTATGGTGTGAAGTAAATCTTATTTTTTTATATTATAAATAAACATATGATTTGGGGAGTGGTATTGGGAAAAGATGCTTGAAAAATCAAAATACCTGAAGCAGCCTTACCACTTAATCACCTCCTTTGGAAGTCCATAAATGGAAAACCTAAGTTCTTTATGGGTTCAGGAACTTGAGAAGTGATAATGAAGAATTAACTATTTGGGGAAGAACTAAACAGGTAATTTCAAAAATCAAATAAGTTTAAAATCCGCCTTGGGAAGCAGTCTACTCTGTTTCTTAAAGGAGGGTTGAGAAGGAATTCAAGAGTCACTTCTTGAATTCTTTCTTGAAAAGCTTTGCTGTCATTTCTCCCGTCTTCCAGCCCCCAAAACCTAAAAAGGTAAGTATAAGAAAAGGAGTGGCTGTGTATTTTAATTTTGGAACTATATTAATAAACTAAAGAACAAATCTGGTTTATAGAGATTTAATAGCACAGCAAAACTGACTTTCTGATCTTAAAAGGATTTTTGTCTTTTAAAAAGTTTTTAATTTTTTCCCACCATAGAACTAATGTATAGGCATAGAAACCTGGAAAAAGGCAAAAAATTCTGTTTAAAAATTATATTTGTATCATCCAGTGAGAATTACTATTATTAACAGTATGTTATTTCCTTTTAAATGTATAGTTGGATTAGCAAATTTATTTCCTAATTTGTAACTATGCCAGGAGCTGGAAAAAAACATCACCCTCTAGAAGAGAGACGAGATACGCTGCTGGCTCAAAGTTTTTGTTGACGTTTATCTAAAATACAGTTGACCCCCAAACAGTGTGGGTTTGAACTGTGGGAGTCTTTATTTTTCTCAGTAAATACATGCTACGGTATTACACAATCTACAGTTGATTGAATCTGAGGATGCAGAACCATGGGTGTAGAGGCCGACTAAAGTTGCACAGGGGGCACTGGTGGTAAAGAGCCTGTCTGCCAGTGCAGGAGACGTGAGAGACGTGGGTTTCATCCCTGGGTCAGGAAGATCCCCTGGAGAAGGGCATGGCAACACTCCAGTATTCTTGCCTGGAAAAGCCCATGGACAGAGAGAGGTGCTTGGTGGGCTACAGTTCATGGGGTTGCAGAGAGTCGGACACGACGAGTGGCTTAGCACACAAGCATGTAAAGTTGTACATGGATTTTCAGCTACAAGATGGGTCAGCTGCCCCCTTGTTGATCAAGAGAGAACTATATAGGTAAAAACCACTAATTATATCATCTGTTCCATAATATTTTACTGTAAAAATGCTTAAGTTTTTGAACTTCCTTAAGATATTTGAGGAGAAAATGCATCTTGTTTGCCATCTGGCTTCCTCTTCCACACCTGCCTGTCATCCCCAGTACCTTTCCATTGTTTGAGAGCCTTTCTGAGACAGGGGAGGTCATTGAAGGATTTTAATTAGGAGAGATAATTACTGAAAATGTACTGTTCAAGATTTGCTGAAGAAAGTCTAAGACCAGTATAGTAATTAAATCCTGTGTTCTGTTTGTACCCCAGTAATTACATCAAATTTATCAAAAAGCTGAGCCAGTGTTCTGAAATTACAGGATTCACATTCGATATTCAAAAAACATTTACTAAGAAACTTGGATTGAAACATGACTGGTTATCAGAATGTAAACATGATACATGATATAAATTCATAATGTATGACCTGTTACAGCAACCCGTTTAGAGAGCAAAAGTTGTCTCAATCTGTTTTTCTCACATTTCAGTATTTTACAATTTAAAACTCTTAAAAGTAGTTTAGATTTAGAATACGACAATTTAATCAATTAAGAAACTTGGGAGTTTAATATCTGACTCTGAGAGGAGGGGTGTTTGTCACCAGAACTCGCCTGTGGTGCAGGTGCCAAGTTAGATGCTCTGTTTCGCTAGTTTTGTCACCATTTTAGTTGGCATTGTATCCTTGAAAAAAGGGAAAGCACCCAAAAATGCTCAAGTTCATCATAAGCCCTCAGACCATTTTTTAAAATGGAATTCTTAGGTGTATTTAGTTATAAAGCTCAAGGAATTTGGATTTTTTAAAATTGATGACTAAATTTCCACATAGTTATACTCTTCAGAAAACGTGAAGAGTTTACTTCTCTATTTCTTAAGATATTAAATTCCTTTAAGACAGTAATAAAGGGAATTGCAAATGTTTTTTTGGGGTAACCAAGTTAGATGATTTGGAATTTAGGTAAAGGTCCAACAAGTTTCAAAACTAGCATGAAAATTCATTTATTTAGGCTTATAATTTATTGCTATAAGCTAATAAATACTTCTTCCCCAAAACCACTATTGATTGAAAGTCTTGGTGCGTGTGGCTTGTGTAGGCCTCATGCAAATTATGGATGTGAACCAATTAGAGAGCTTTCAGAGAGCTGAAAAAATAAGAGATGGCAAATGTCCTAAGCAGTTCTTGAAGGTACTGAGAAGCCTGCTTGAAAAAGAACAATATTGAGACCTTTTTATTATGTATTGCAAAATACAGAAGGGCAAAACTAAGGAGATGGAGTTTCAGGGGGTGAAAATGTAAACTCTTAAGTAAGGATTTTCTACCGACTGTTGAAGTGTACATTATAGAAATGGACTGCTTTACCAGAGACCCCAAGAGGGAGAAAATTGGAGGGAGGAGTAAGATTTAAACATAACATTTGAGATGAAAAAAATCAGTACATCAGCTTGAACAAACTTACCTTTAAGAGCACATGTGCTGTCTTTGACTGAAGGACACTAGGGAAATTTCTGGATTCTTTTCAGGACAGGTTTTACTGAAAACCATTATTTTAACAGAACTGAGTAAGAAAAGTTGAAGATCAAGGTTTAGAGAAATATGCATCACTTGTCTTAAAACTGAAAATGTTAACAATGAGCTAGTAAAGTTGGAACATAAATTTTAAATACTAAAAACTACACAAGTTGGCATTTGTTTTCAAGAAGGATTACTTTATCAAGGCTGTTGAATAAATCCAGTATAGAACTGGATCATTAAGTTTTCATTTCCTCTTAAAACCTCAAAGGAGAATAAAGTTGAAGACATTGGATAAACAAGAAGGGGCCAACTCGAGAAATTCTTAATCACAGTTTTGAGAGAGCAGTTAAGTCATCGTGTCAATGGGACATTCCTTGATGTTTATTTTCTAGGGCGCTTGGATTTTTCATAAGACTGCAGAGCCATAACTTGGGCTTAGAATCACTGCTTTTGGAATTCTATATATGTAGCTTCAACTGGAGACTTTATTACGTTACCAGACACATAGTAGGTGCTCAGTTATTAAGTGGAGTGTTCCTAGGAAGATCAGTCTCACTCTGAAATTGGCACTGGATTGAGTTGTCATTTGTCATCTGTCATCAAACAGGAAACAATTCTGTGATATATTTGCTAGTCTTTTGAGCCCACATCATAGTTGAGGCTTGAGTAAATAGTGTTATGAATTGGCTGAGATGATTTCTACATCTTTTAATGCTGGCTTCTTAGTTTTTACAATTCAATTAGCTTTCAGACTACTATGGTTCTCTCCCAAATTTATAGAGAGATTCTTCATAGTTAATACAATAAGGAACATCAGCCCTTGCACACTTCTTAATGTTTATTTGTCCCTCTGGGAAATAGGCCAGTAAATTTTTGTTTTGAGTGGTTATTTTAGTAAAAGTAATCCAAATCAAATCAAAACATTGAAATATCTACCCCTTGGGTTGTGGATTTGATTTCTTTTTAACTGCATATGGAAACCACTCAAGCTTTAGGTGCTATTAGTGACAAATTACTGCTGACACTGCTTTTATCCTTTGCCAGAAACTTTTACATTTAAAAATCCTTTCAATTCTCATAAATCACCTAATGGAGGAGATACATTGTTACTCCCATGTTGTAAGGAAACTGAGTCACACGGAAATAGATTGCCTACTGCTGTTGCTGCTAAGTCACTTCAGTCGTGTCCGACTCTGTGACCCCAGAGACGGCAGCCCACCAGGCTCCACCGTCCCTGGGATTCTCCAGGCAAGAACACAAGTGGGTTGCCATTTCCTCCAATGCATCAAAGTGAAAAGTGAAAGTGAAGTTGCTCAGTCATGTCCGACTCCTAGTGACCCCATGGACTGCAGCCTACCAGGGTCCTCTGTCCATGGGACTTGCCAGGCAAGAGTACTGGAGTGGGGTGCCATTGCCTTTTCCGAATAGATTGCCTACTGTCACATAACAAGTAAAAGGGGGAGTCAGAATAGCAGCTCAGTTTGATTGCAGAGCTCATACTTAATGAGCTACAACCTCTGTCTTACAGTTAACAAGAGTTAGAAGAGACAAAGTGGAAATTAAGCCCTAAAAGGCTCAAAATGATAGTTACACTTTCCAAAGAATGTTAAGATAGATTTGTATGTGGAATTACTATACTAAGCACAAATTAACTTCTGAAGTACTCCATGATGCTGCTACTATCACACTGCAAGGAGACATGCTCTGAGAATGGTGTTCTGGTAACACTGGACCTGAGTGTTTATGTGTGTCAGCCCTTAGTAGCAGTGTCCGCCCCTGAGAAAACTGCCCTAGCACCTAACTGCAGAGCAAATCTACGAATCTATAGGTCATATTTGGTTGTACTGCTTTTAAGGCATCCTAGCATCAAACAGCATTGTTATCTCACTTCATGTGTCTCTTTAGAAGCTAATCAAAATCTAAGAGAAAGTAGAACTTTTGTAACTAGAAGGCTGCAGAAAAATTATATATTTAAATTGTAACTTATTTTGCAGATTACCCTAAGCTGTGAAACATACCATTTTCTTTGTAGTTCATGTCAATTTAAAGGGCTTCTGGCCAGCTTTATCATCATTAACTACATTCTGTCCTGTAGAGCAATTCTAGGCAGTATCGCAGGTTCTCACTGAGCCTTCAGAAATACCCAGGGGTATTGTCTCAGAAGGGCAGCCTCCTCCCACCCTCTTCACATGCACACACAAAATTAACAACTCCCTTTTCTGTTGTCATCGCTATAGTCATTTCATTATTGCTTATGTTACATCATATTGTGATTATTTTCCTTATTTCTCTGTGATTATCCTGTAAGCCTAATAGGCTTGAGCCCAGACTGTCTTAGCCCATTGAGCCCATAATCTCATGGTGCACTCAATATCAGGTTAATTCCCTTCATGATTGTTGAATGCATTGATACCAATAATGCATTGATAGCAATATTAGGATGACTACACAAAACAACTGGCTTGTTAGATAGCCAGAAGTTAGATCCTTTCAGTAGAATTCTCCTAAGATCAATTAGATCAAATCTATTTCCAGATCAACAGTATCACGGTTTCATTGAAGGATCACAGGGAAAGAGAAATGAGAAACGAAATAGTTCTTCCCAGCTAATAGCAAGTTTTATATTTTATACATAAAGTAAGTCTTTGAAGGCTCTTTATCTCTTACTGAGATGATGCATTAGTTAAGGCATAAAGAATTTCACAGAGCATGTTTTATCTTCTAGGTAACAGACAAACTGACAGTATACCTGATGTAAGTCTTAGGAAAACTGTGGTAGGTTGACGTGGCTTCTGAGATGTTTTTCCTGAAATGTTACAAGAAAGCATTATGGAGGTCAGGAATTCCAGTTAGCTCTGTTTCCATCTCAAGATTTGGGGTTTTATAAAATATTAAGTAATTTTTAAAGTATTAAAATTATTTGATAGCTATTTTCCCCACTTTATCATTCACCTGACTGACCCTACGCTCCATTGCTTAAGACAGCCAAATCCAAATCAACCTTGCTTAGACCAATGAAGTTATATTAGCTTGTATGTAAGAATTCAGCCAGAACAACTATTTATGACTGTCTCTGTTTCTCATCAAGAAACAGTTTTCACTTTCATCTTTGCCACTGAGGTCATAGGGTGTGACCTTTTTTCCTAGCACTGTCTTCGTGTTCTTTTCTTGCTGATCTCCGACTCTAACTTAAACCAGCTTCCTGAACACACAGTATCTAGCCTCTAAAGGCTGCCTGCCTAAAGTCATGGCATTCAGCTGCTTGACCCTGAGTTGGGAAATCATCTGACTTCTGGACTCTACTTTCATTTGGAGGACCCAAATATATTCCCAAATGAACTGAAGTTCTAGCTTTATAATACTCTGCTTGCTCTCAGATTGATTTCGCATGATGGTCTCTCTTGCTCTTCATAGTTAAAATGCCTTCCAAACTAGGCATGTCCTACCAAATATTTGGGTGTTTTATAATTACCAGACCTGTTCATTGATAATATTCCTGATAGGTCTGCACTCTGAGATTGTTTTTATTTTTAAGATGTTTTCTAAAATTAATTGCTCACTGCCAATAATACCCTCATTTTTAAATAAGGAAAAAGCCTAAGATACTGTTGAATTAGTTTAGGATTTTGACATCAAGATTCTAAACACATGGCAACAGTTAGTTACCTTTAAATAGATAATTGCTCAATGGAATTTATCCAGAGACCTGCAAAAGGAAGCATGGGAATGATGAAATCAGCCTATAACCTTATCTTCAATCCAGTATGAAAATTCCTTATTTTGGCAAAGTTTACTTTTCATCTTGTTTCATTTCCTGTCTTAGTATGATAACCTTTTTATACGAAACTACTACTTAAATTTTTGTAGTTTTCATTTGTTCATGTATAAAAGTGTATAATTTTATTTGTGATATCTGATGTATTTCAAGTAACAATTTCCTTATGCATATAAGAACTTTAAAGTTAAACTGAAAACATACCTGACATGGAGTAGATTTCCCATAAACATTTAAATTAATATTGAATCAATCTGATTTATTTAACATGGTGGTAAGTCAGAATTTTTAGAATTCTGTTAGCAACAGAATTTACAACCTCTATTTTCAAAATGTTTACTTTTAATATTCAGTAGTTTTGTACTTAATTTCTCAGTTGAAAATATGAAACTTCTAGAAACAAAATTTTTCTAGAGTAAATATTTTTAGACTATGTGTTTGGTTCTGCTACTGGCTCCTAAGGAAAAGAAATTGCAATAATATAGGTCTTTCTAAAAAGAAATAATTCAGGATTAGGATTCCTATAAGAATTAAGAATAATGTAGAAAATCAAGAAATAGGAGTAAAAATGTCCATTAGATTAATTTGATGATTCTAGACATGAGAATCTGTAAGTTATTTTCTCTCATTTTGTCCTCATTTTTAAGTCTCAAACTTCCATCACTTGAATCTCATTCAATAATGTATGTACAGCTGTTTATTCATTCAACAAGTTATTTTGTTCAGAGTCATTTGCCTCTGATACTAGTCTCTTCAGTGTCATCAAAATGAATTTGATTTAGATAACAGTTAAGCATGTAGGAGAAACATAAGTTTTCCCACTGATTTAGAAGATCATGAAATGAAGCAGAACAAAAAGTTATAAATTAGTATAAAAAGTTCCTATTTGTGAATGTTGTCCTAAAGAAGTGCATAGTACCGCTTGGTTATTTTGCCAGGGGAATGACAATGTAAACAGAAGCTTAAACTGTCCTATCCTAGAGAAGTTAAATGTGGTCATATTCAAATACTTAAAAATTGGCTTGGCTTAAAGTTGTGTGACCTTAAGTAAATAGCTCTCTTCAAGTCTCACTGTAAATTGTAAAAGGTCTGTCTTGTCCTAAATTTTTATAATCCTAGGACAGAGTCAGTCTACAATGTATTTATTTTATAAATAATTCTGTACACTGACATGTTACTCATTAATCTTGCAGACTTAGGTGGAAACCTCAGTTATCACCTTAGAATTTTGGATATGATATATTTACCTTTTCCACTCTAGAAAAAAGTTTAGATTTTTTTTCCCACACTTTTGTCAGATTGTAACCTTGACTATATGAAACATAGCCAACAGAAAGATAAACAGCTCCATAGGAACTTGGAGAAAGAGAGGCAGGCACTCATTCTTATTTTTGAAAAATAAGGAAAAATTTTAATGTTTATCAGATAAAGCATTTAATTGAATTAATGGGACGATATGAAGTATTGGATATTTAGTCAACTGGAGTTTACAATGACCTTAAACCTTGTTTGAATATTTTGTAAAGCAGTAATAAAAATTACAAAATTTCAGTATATTTTGTCTTAAGCAATATGCTGAATGTTAAATTTTATGTAAGGATCAAGTCATATAAAATTTTATAATAGGTATAGAACTTTCAAGAGTAGTAATTAATGTGTTTTAAGCCATAATGTCCAAAGGGTGTTTGGTTATAATTTTTCTTAAAGTTGACTTTTTTCTTGAAGTAGAGTGCAAGAGACAAATTCAGGTGGATTCAATTTAAAGAATTCCAGTTTCCTTTAAGCAAAATTTCACTTGATTTCAAACTGAACAAAATTATATTGTATTCGTAATTTGACAAAACACTTGAAATGTGTACAGTCTAGATTCAAATTTCAAACCTTTCAATTATAATCTATTGGCAGGCAAGCAAGGCCACAAGCAAGTATTAATACTTGTAAATCTCTCCTATTGCCAGAAATCGTATCAGAAGGGATTGGATTATCAAGAATGGCTGCTATGTTTTGTTTTGCTCTGGGCTGTGTGGCATGAAGGATCTTATTTCCCCAATCAGGGAACCCATGGATCGAACCTGTGCCGCCTGCAGTGGAAGCAGAGTCAAAAGCACTGGACCACCAGGGAAATCCCAAGAATGTCAACTGGTTTTGATCATGGTTACGTACATAACATATTTATGTATGTTATATACCTTACCAAAGTAGAGCAGGACAGTTTATTCATATGCAAATTATTTTTTAATAGTGTAAAAATCTGACATGGTGATAATTTGAGGTCTACACTGCTGTTGCTGTTAAGTCGCTTCAGTCATGTCCAACTCTGTGCAACCCCATAGACGGCAGCCCACCAGGCTCCCCTGTCCCTGGGATTCTCCAGGCAAGAACGCTGGAGTGGGTTGCCATTTCCTTCTCCAATGCAGAAAAGTAAAAAGTGAAAATGAAGTCACTCAGTTGTGCCCAACTCATAGCGACCCCGTGGACTGCAGCCCACCAGGCTCCTCCATCCATGGGGTTTTCCAGGCAAGAGTACTGGAGTGTGCTGCCATTGCCTTCTCTGTGAGGTCTATAAGTGAGAGTGAATATAATTTCATCCTATCAAAAAGCTATTAAAATAATTCTTAAAATGCCTTAAAAGTTTTCTCTTTACATTTTTCAAATGAGATGATCTTTTATTATTAAAGACCTATTCTATGCCCAGTACTTCACAATAGTCTAAAAAAGATGGTCACTGTCCACAAAGAACTTTTCCTAGCTGGTAATATTGTACTTACAAGAAACAACTAGAGAAGAGTGGAGTGTAAAGTCTGTCTTATGGACTTGAAGTGCACAGTAGAATCTCAAAGAAAATGTGGATCTAGACAACAAAAAAGACGTCTTAGAGGAGGTGGGAAATAAGCTCCTATCTACTGAAAAAATAAGATTAACTCAATGAAATGAAAGAGTTGGAGATAGTGCATAAAACATGAAGAAAGTCATGATCAGGTAAGGAAGAGTAGTTACAGTTTTAAAACAGATTGGTCTTGGGGAGATGGTAGGGAAATAAGTGTACATGTTTGAGATTGTTTTCCTTCCTCTGCATAATGTGCCCTAATTTCTAATTGAAGAAAATGAGAGTATATTCAGATTGCCTGCAGTCTCTTGAAAAATCAAAATGTGATGATCTGAAGGAAAATAAAACATGAGTTGTAAGAAATATTAGAAGGAAGCCTAGGCTTAAGTTAGGCTAAACATTGGATTTCCCTAAACATTGGGCAGTCTAGGCCTTTAACTCAGCAAATCAAGCGAGAAATCTTGAGAGGAAGGGGTTGCATGGCCAAAAGCCTACTGTCAGGGATACTTTTTGCCCAGTTGAGATTGACCTTACCACTACAGAAATGATTATGAATTAATACTGTAGTGCTGTTGTTAAGCCAAATAAAAACATTACTCCTTTTCCAAACCTCTAATTTTCATCCATCCTTAGCTCAAATTATTTACTCTTAGGATGTGCTTTCCCTCATCTTTAGCTATCTAAATATTTTTAGGGTATCTAGCCCCTGCATGAAATTTTCCCAGTTCACTTTTCCTCCTCATCCAGAAATACTGTTTCTCTCTTGTGCTCCTATACCTGCCCTAGAACAATTAATACATCCTTCTTTATGGGCAGAGGCTTTTTTTTTTTTTTAACACATTAGCACAGATTAGTTTATTTGGTACCTCTCCCAGGTAACATCCTAACCCAGTTAAAATGCCTAAGAAGTGATTCTAATGAAATCTGATCATGGGAAGGTCCATCCATTTTATTTTTCATTATATACTCTGCAAGATGCTTGATAAATGGCAATTGATTGCTGAAAATCAGTAGTAATTTGGAGACAATATGTTCTGGAAAGGCTGAATACCAGCTACATAAATATAAAAATGCCCAGGCTCTTACCCGGTAATTTAGAAGTTCTCCATCTTTAATTGTTTCACATATCAGAGCACCTCTGTTCTATGCTGCCTATTAACATTGAAGCATTAATTAACTACCTTTAAGAAATTTCTTTTTAAAATTTTAATCAAGGCCAGAAACCTATGCATAGGGAAATGAATAGTTGGAAAGCCTATGAAATTTTGAGGCTATTAGTGATCTAGCTGATCTAAAACTTTCCAAGAAAGTATAATTTAACTGTACCCTATTGGTTTTTATTTATTGTCTTTCTGAGGAGATGGACTTCCCTGGTGGCTCAGCTGGTAAAGAATCTGCCTGCAATGCAGGAGACCTGGGTTCCATCCGTGGATTGGGAAGATCCCCTGGAGAAGGGAACAGCTACCCACTCCAGTATTCTGGCCTGGAGAATTCCAGGGACTAGTGCATGGGGTTGCAAAGAGTCAGACACGACTGAGCCGCTTTCACTTCGCTGGGGAGATGAGGCTCTCCCAGTGGCTCAGCAGTAAAGAATCCTCCTGTAATGCATGAGATGCAAGTTTGATCCCTGTGTCAGGAAGACCCCCTGGAGAAGGAAATGGCAACCCACTCCAGTATTCTTGCCTGGGAAGTCCCATGGACAGAGAAGCCTGGTGGGCTACAGTCCATGGGACCTTAAGAGTAGGACACAGAACTGAGCCACTAAGCACATATGCACAACCTGAGGAGATGGGAGATGCAAGTAGAATGAGAAGTCCTTACATTAAAAAATACTTTTCAGAAAAAACTCCGAGAGCCATCATTACTATAATCACAAAAATAACTATGGAACATCTGCTACAATGCTTTAAAGTGACTAGAGTTAATGGTATGCTTCTGAGTCTCTCTGCTTACTAGAGCTACCTTATTGACTGAAATGGGTTTTCTTATAAACTTTCTTGGACAATTTTATAAAAGACTATCCACATCACTTGAAAAAAAGCTTTCAGAAAGGAAAAAATTGTGGATCAAATATGGAACTTTTGTTTTCTGCTAGGACATTTAAGTTATATTTATAATGTGATAAGGATTTATGTTTATGTACCCTTAGAGCTTTTACATAAAATCTATAGGACATTTTTGTCTGATTTCCAGAACCTATATATAAATTACATTTTTTTAAAAGTCTAATGTTGCTGTTGGGTTTGATTTGGCTTTGAGGGAGGTTGACATATTTGCCAGACATATTTAGCCAGAAGTCAGGAATTCAACCAGCAATTAAATAATGGTTCCCATGGTGAAGCAGTTTCCCCTCTATACTGATTTGCTTTATGACCTGTTTTCTAGGCACTTATTTTGACATCACCATTGCCCCCATCAAAAAAAAAAATCGTATCTTGTGTACCTAGACCATGTGGAGAAAGGACTGAGACCAGAAGCAGAAAACAGACATTGTCCATACAGAGCAAAGTGCCAGACAACAGCTCATTCTAGTAAAAGGCAATAAATGCCACATGCGATGATCTCCTCAGTTCAAAACTGTAAGTAACTAGGGAACTGCAGGGGCATTAGATGTCTCTGCTGACTCAGTAAAAAAATGTCTTATTTTGTAATTTGTGGCCTGTACGATTGTAAATTAAGATGCTTTGAGTTGTCAAGTACTGGTTTGTGGGTAAGATCCTAAGCCAAAATAGAATGCAGTATTCCCCCAAAAGTAACTTGGGACCTTTGCCTTAAGACCCAAGGCAAAGGTCACATGAATTTAGATAACTAGGTTAGAACTAAGTCATTGGGCCTTTGCCTAGATATTAGGCCGATTAGGGGACTTTAGTCTTGATAGAGCAAGGAATAGGAGATGTTATGGCCTCTTGAAACCAAAATAATAAAAACATAATGGAATTTTTGGAAATTAAATGCAGCTATACAATATACAGAAGGATTCTAAGAAAGTCTGTTGGCAACAAAACTGGGCATGTGACCGCTGTGGTGATCTAGGAGTGAAGAAAACCTGAACAGAATAGTGACAATGAAAATGGAGATAAGAGAATAAATTTAAGATATTTCAAAAGGAAAAAACTGCACATCATCATAATGAGTTGAATAAAAGTGGGTGTCAAAAGTAACATTTTCTGTCCTGGAAGACAATAATAGAGTTAAGAAAAACTAATTTGAGAAGGAAAGATGTTGAGTCCCATTTTTGTAATACTGAATTTAAAATGATATCCAGACATTCTTTTGGAATTGCTTTGATTAAAAGTCACTGAATACACAGAACTGGAATTCTATGTAAAAGTCTGGCTGGAGAGGCAGTGTCAGTTACCCATTCAAAGCTGATACAGGTAGACAAGCTAACTAAAGATCTTTATTAAAGACAATATATCCCTTTCTTTTAAAAAGAAGTACATAAACACCTGCTGCTGCTGCTGCTAAGTTGCTTCAGTCGTGTCCGACTCTGTGTGACCCCATAGACGGCAGCCCACCAGGCTCCTCTGTCTCTGGGATTCTCCAGACAAGAACACTGGAGTGGGTTGCCATTTCCTTCTCCAATGCATGAAAGTGAAGAAGACAGTCAGTCGTGCCCGACTCTTAGCGACCCCATGGACTGCAGCCTACCAGGCTCTTCCGTCCCTGGAATTTTCCAGGCAAGAGTGTAAAAAAATTATTTGGGTATGTAGTCTTCAATAAACATTTCCAAAATGGAATTCAAACCTTTTTTTACTTAGAGTGTCATATCTCAAGCTTCTGCCGTTAGGAAAATTCCTACACTTGTATCAGTTATGAAAGTCAATAACTAAAATGTGTTCATATTCTTGAAACTTCCCTTTGCTTCTATTCACTAAACAAAATCTTTCCCACTGTAACACTGAAGGAATGAAATTGAGAACTTAAAGTCCAAACAATTCAGTCAGTTAAAACTGTAAAATTGACACATAACTTTAATTTCTCAAATGGAAAAGCATGTAATTAAATTGTGGGAAATGTGCTGGTCTCCAATTTCAAGAAACAGTGCAGCACAAAGGCCTGGCATTCTGGCTGAAGAATTGTAATAATAAACAGAAATGTGAAAACCAGGAAGACGAGTTTTCCAAGAGAGCAACTGCGGCATTTCAAAAGAGGTATAACAAGAAATTCCGGAAGATGGTCAAAATAGGTTTAGATAATTGAGATTCCTTATTTAAATACTTGTTTTTGATGGAGAAAAACCGTTAAGAGGAGATTAAGCTGTCTAAGAGGTCGAAAACATTTTCTCTTTTTCACCCTAAATTGGGTTTGCTTCTGAAGAAAAGTGTTAGCCCAAAAAAATCAAATAGAGATTCAGTACTACCTAAATTATACCAATAAATTTTAAAAGTGACCAAACAAAAAAATTTTTTTAATTAATTGAAAAGTAGTAATCTGGTTTTCTAGGAGTTAGACCTTGCTTTATAGGATTCCTATTTAGAAAGTCAAAGTATCTTGATTGGTTTCCCTAGTAATTACATGCCCATCATGAGACAGAAATATCATATTACTCTACATTTTAAATTTCTAATATATTCTACTTTAATGATATGTAAGAAAACCTAAAGTATTAATCTGTGCTTCCAAAATAGCCTTTTAAAAACTCAGTAATATGTCTTATGAATATAATAGAATCTTTTAAACCCTTTTTCCTAAATCTTTGAACCGTTTGATCAAATTCAGTGAACCTGTCTTCAAGTCAAGTTATCCAGAACTGGGAACATTTGTTTCTATGTTTCCATCCTAGTTACATCTGACTTAACGTGCCAGGTCTGATGACTTCTACTATTTTTTCATGACTTCTAAATTATGGAGGTAAGTCGAGATTTAATATTGACTGTAGTCATGTAACATTCATTCTGAATTTGTATTCCTTTAATATTTATTTAATTACTAAGCATTCTTGTAGCATTACACTTTCATTAGCATATTATGGTATATTCTAGTTTTTTGGCTATTTTAAATGTATAATTTTACATAACTTTCAACTACTTAGTATTTCTATATACATCTATGCTTTCATCTCGATTTTTGTGTGGTTACCCATATAAACTTCTCATAGACAAATACCATGGGTTACTTTCTGTAGTCTTTAACTTGAATCAACTCATTCAGACTCTTCATGTAAAATATCATTTGTCTTTGAATCTACTGTAATTCTTGTTTTTTCAAGTGGATGTTTACTGAGACTATAGAGTTCCAAATTTTTCACTTCAGTTCAGTAAGACTGTTAGATGTCTAGCACTGCTGTTCAGTTGCCAAGTCGTGTACGAGTCTTTGCAACCCCATGGACTTTTGTTAGCTGCCTCCTCTACAATATTACAAGCCTCTGTCCATCATTCTTCAGGGACTCTGTTCACTGGATCTAATCCCCTGAATCTGTTCATCACCTCCACTGTATACTCACCTCCACTGTTTGGCACTGTGGGGGAATCCCAGTCCTCATCTTAAAAGAAGTCATGGAACCGCAGACATTGCAACCAGACTTTCTTGGGGCATTTCTACAAGAAGGGTAAGATAAACCTCTCCTATTTGGCTTCCAACTTGGGAACCCAAAGATATTCAAATTCTTACCAGAATGTGAAATGAGAAAAGTAACATGAAATAGAAACACTTGGTAGTTGGTGTGTTTTACTCAACTGGCAGAGTAAAAAAAAGCCACTTTAAAACAATGATTTCTGGATTTGAGGTGTTGGTGTGAAACCTGAAGGTACAGAATACTCTGTGATTAAGTCTTAGGCACATTTCAGTTTGGGGAGTAAAGTCCTATTAATTCTGCTGTATTTTGTTGCTTATTTATTGTGTGCATGCTTAATACTCATTTCCCATTCACCATGTAAGGGGTTAGCTTTTTATCTATTAAAATATTTGGGGGGTTGGATTGACCTCATTGCTTAGATACATATTAAGGCATTTTTCCAAACTTAATAATTTTGAGATGATGAGTCTTTTGGTGAAATTTGTACAAAACTTTTTATCTCTAATAGATCCAATAGAAGACCTAACAACTCAAAAAGTGTAGTTCTGGGACAAAGCTGGTGAGCAATTATGTCTTTATTATGTTGCTATTCCAGAAATTAAGTAATTTTTAGTAATATATTTTCATCTATCTCTTTACTTCTTAAATTTTTGCTTAAAACACTAAGTTTGATGTTACACTAGTGTTTCCCATGGGTTCAATAGCTCCAGGAAGATAATAAAATTTCCCAAATTTCTTTTTAAAAATTTCCTCTTAGTGCCTTCTGCATTGCTTAATGTGCTGTTACAGGGTCAACTTCCCAACACAGAATAAAAATAACAGTAGAATATGGGATATTTAAAAGTCTTAGCAAGTCTTATTCTTTCAGCAAGATCTCTGGTAATGTGACCATTTCTGTTGTTCATGATAGAGAACCAATACAAAGATATATATAACTGAGCTGACATTTGTTAGATATAAACAGCATACAAGACAAATTAGAAACAGCGTACAATTCCCTAAGTCATAGATTTCTCAAACTGCTTTCCCTTGACCATTTATATTACTTCAGACTCCTGATTTCAAGTATATTTTGAAGTGAAAGTCACTCAGTCATGTCCAATTCTTTGCGGTACCATGGACTTTACAGTCCATAGAATTCTCCAGGCCAAAATACTCAAGTGGGTAGCCTTTCCCTTCTCCAAGGGATCTTCCCAACCCAGGAATCAAACCAGGGTCTCCTGCATTGCAGGCAGATTCTTTACCAACTGAGCTATTAGGGAAGCAGCTCAAATTAAGTTTGACTTTAACATAACTCAGAATTCTTTGCAATTATGAGTTGTATGTTAAATTCAAGAATAAAATTCAACACTAGAGCTCCTTTTCAGAAAATCTTTTTAGGAAGAACTTCCAGCCACTTAAAAGTTTACATTGTTGAGATTCAAGAATAAGCTAAAATCCTTAGTGCCTTATCAGAAATGAAACTTTAGGTGATAGAAAAAGGCTGAAACAAACGTAAGTGTGAGAATAAGGGAAGCCCAACTAGATGGACAAACCATGCTTGGTGATGATTCCTCCCTATGTATCTGAGATGGATGATTACGAGTCTGTGATTTGATCGCCAGAGTTTTCAGTTTGGTTGACCAACACAAACTTCTGCCATTATTTTCTTATAATTTCTTATGAGCAATTTGGTCAAGAAGTTAAGTGATACCCATATGAATATGTTAAAGTCTTCTATTTTCCCTAAATCAGGCAAGAGTTTGAATTTGTCTGTGGCTCATCTAACACATCCCTGTTTGCTTCCAACCGTATGCCTGCCTCCCTTTCTAAGACAAGACCCAGTTTTTTGTGCATGTTGACGTCTCTCTCATCATGCCCCACTCTTTGTTGGAGTGAAGACAAGAGACTCACTGAGATAATCTTGACAGACGTGTCTCCAGATACCATCTTTAAAATATTTACTAAAATAAGAAACTCAATCCACTCTGAAAGTACACTTTTCCTAGTCAATAATATATAATTTTAAAATTTTGATAATTTATCTCATTCTAAAAACCTCTGGATTGTGAACCCATGTCTTTTGAGGAACTATTTAATTAAAAGCCTAAGTTAACTTAAACCCATCATCAATATTATGAATTATATTTGTAGTAAGCTCTAGAAAGGAAGACCTTATTTTGCTCCTTGCAGTATCCTCAGTGTCTGGAAGAGTATTTAGCATACAGTGTCAGTAAATATTTTCTGACTGAATTAATTAAATATATGTATATTACATGTTTCCATGGGTAATGTTTCTATTCAGTTCAGTTCAGTTCAGTCGCTTAGTCGTGTCCGACTCTGCGACCCCATGAATCGCAGCACACCAGGCCTCCCTGTCTATCACCAACTCCCGGAGTTCACTCAAACTCACGTCCATCGAGTCGGTGATGCCATCCAGCCATCTCATCCTCTGTCGTCTCCTTCTCCTCCTGCCCCCAGTCCCTCCCAGCATCAGAGTCTTTTCCAGTGAGTCAACTCTTCGCATTAGGTGGCCAAAGTATTGGCTGCTGCTGCTAAGTCACTTCAATCGTGTCCGACTCTGTGTGACCCCATAGACGGCAGCCCACTAGGCTCCTCTGTCTCTGGGATTCTCCAGGCAAGAATACTGGAGTGGGTTGCCATTTCCTTCTCCAATGCGTGAAAGTGAAAAGCAAAAGTGAAGTAAGCTCAGTCGTGCCCGACTCTTAGCGACCCCATGGACTGCAGCCTACCAGGCTCTTCCGTCCATGGGATTTTCCAGGCAAGAGTACTGGAGTGGGGTGCCATTGCCTTCTCCCAAAGTATTGGAGTTTCAGCTAAAAAGAACATTTTATTTCTCATCTCAAGCTAGTTTCTACAAGTTTAATAACTAAGAACACAATAGCAATTTAAACATTCCCTGTCTTATTCTTTGCCAATCTGTAGTTATAGTATTTTTGCCTCACTATTCTTTTAACCAGTTATCAGTCTTTAATAATCTTCTCAGCAAAGCACTATAGAGAATTAAACAGGGTTACATATATAACCATGCCAACTTTACTCAGCTAGTTAAATCACACACTGCCCAAAACTTAGCAGAATGGAAATATTGTACCCTAGAATATGATACTAGTGAGAAAACCAGACCAGACATATCCCCAAAACTATGATGGCAGACTAAAACAACTAAGTTGACTTTTCTGCGGTAAAGAGAAGAGTGCTACCAAAAACAAAACACTCAGTCATAAGGCTTTTTTTTCTTATTTGGGTCATTATTTTCAGTTGCTAACTTTGACATTACTAGTCTTGAAGTATTTTTCTCTTTTCCATTATACATAGCCTCTTGTACTACTAGGAGACTTTTGAAAAGATCTTTCTTCCCTATAGCTTAGTACACAAATCTATAAATAATTACTAGAAATTTCTGGAATGTAATTCCTTTGCTAAGTGTAAGGATTTCACAGGAAAGATGGTAGGGTAAAATTTGGATCAGTATGAGATAATAGGCTATCCCATGCCAAAGCAGTTCCCTAACCCTGGCACATACATACATAATCTTTGAGGCATGGTTTTTTCTTCCCTTTTTAAAAAAGACCTACCTGGTCTGGTGAAAAGTAAGCCTTCCTCCCACATTTAAACCGCATTCACTTAGTTCTTTCTCCACAGGTGACCATATCTTTGCTGAAAATTCCTGAATATAATATATATATATATAAAATATATTTTTCTACAAATGGAAACTACATACTGTACACAAAGTAGAAATATATTTTTTCACTTTATATATTGTCTTACACCTTGCTTTTCAACTTACAAATGTTTGACAATCCTTCCTTCTTAGTTTATAAACTGCTGTCTCATTCATTTTAAAGGCTGCACAGTATTTCACTGTGGCCCAGAATTTATCCATTCTCTATTGATGAACTTTGAGTTTATTTCTAATTTTTGCTGTTATGATGATACAGTATCTCACTTGAATGTAAGTTCATTAAGAGTAAGGATTTTTGTTTTACCCTTGTTTTAAATCTGAAAACTTGGTGTCCAGCAAATGTTCAACAGATGTTTTTGAATGAATGAGTTTGTACTTTTTAAAATGGTGCTCAACTGCTTCCACTCAACATTTTTTTAACCCTTTTATGTGCAAAGTACTTGGTGCTCTATTTTTTAGTTGTTTTTTTTAGTGTTTAAATTATGAAAGTATGACACGTCTACAGGAGACTTGGAAAAAGAACAGTTACGTATCAGTTCAGTTCAGTTGCTCAGTCGTGTCCTACTCTCTGCAACCCCATGGACTGCAGCATGCCAGGCTTCCCTGTCCTTCACCAACTCAGGGAGCTTGCTCAGGCTCATGTCCATTGAGTGGGTGATGCCATCCAACTATCTCACCCTCTGTCGTCCCTATCTCCTTCTGCCTTCAATCAGGGTCTTTTCCAATGAGTTAGTTCTTCGCATCAGGTGGCCAAAATATTGGAGTTTCAGCTTCAGCATCAGTCATTCCAATGAATATTCAGGACTGAATTCCTTTAGTATGGACTGGTTGGATCTCCTTGCAGTCCAAGGGACTCTCAAGAGTCTTCTCCAACACCACAGTTCAAAAACATCAGTCCTTCGGTGCTCAGCTTTCTTTATAGTCCCAACTGTCACATCCATACATGACCACTGGAAAAACCATAGCTTGGACTAGATGGACATTTGTTGGTAAAGTAATGTCTCTGCTTTTTAATATGCTGTCTACGTTGGTCATAGCTTTTCTTCCAAGGAGCAAGCATCTTTTAATTTCATGGCTGCAGTCACCATCTGAGTGAAAAAGTAGTCTGTCACTGTTTCCATTGTTTCTCCATCTATTTACCATGAAGTGATGGGACCGGATGCCATGATCTTCATTTTCTGAATGTTGAGTTTTAAGCCAGCTTTTTCACTCTCCTCTTTCACTTTCATCAAGAAGCTCTTTAGTTCTTTGCTTTCTGCCGTAAGAATGGTGTCATCTACGTATCTGAGGTTATTGATATTTCTCCCAGCAATCTTGATTCCAGCTTTTGCTTCATCCAGCCTGGCATTTCACATGATGTACTCTGCATATAAGTTAAATAAGCAGGGTGACAATATACAGTCTTGACGTACTCCTTTTCCTACATGGAACCAGTCTGTTGTTCCATGTCTAGTTCTAACTGTTGCTTCCTGACCTGCATGAAGATTTCTCAGGAGGCAGGTAAAGTGGTCTGGTATTCCCATTTCTTTAAGAATTTTCAAAAGTTACATATAGTTCCACTATATGTTATAATTATTTTTTTAAGTAGATAATTAAGATTTTTAGTTGGAGCTTCAGTATCAAACTCTCAAAAATTAATAGAATGAACAGACAGAAAAGTAAAAGGATATAGTAGACCTGAGAAATACCAGTTCAACATAATTAAGATTTATACAATTTTCACACAACAGGAGGATACAAATTCTATTCTAGTTCCCATAGACTATAAACCAGGAGACACTGGAACATATTTAGGGACACAAAACAAGGTGCAAAAATTTAATGGTCTAAAAGTATTGAAATCATAGAGTCTGTTCTCTTACCACTGCAGAATTATATTAGAAATCTATATCAAAAGATATTTGAAAATAACACCCATATTTTCAAGTGTAATGTAACAATTACCAAGAGAGATCTTTGACTTAGCCATTGAAAGCCTCAATAAAGTTAAAAGACTGAAAAAACACAGAAGGTGATTGCAGAGAAGAAAGCATTTAAATGAGAAATTAATAGCAAATTGAGTAATTAATATCAAATATACTTCAATAGGACTTCCCTGGTGGCTCAGACGGTAAAGCGTCTGTCTACAATGTGGGAGACCCGGGTTTGATCCCTGGGTTGGGAAGATCCCCTGGGGAAGGAAATGGCAATTCACTCCAGTACTATTGCCTGGAAAATCCCATGGACAGAGGAGCCTGGTAGGCTACAGTCCATGGGGTCACAGAGAGTCGGACACGACTGAGCGACTTATACTTTGATAACCCCATGTGTTTGGAAAATAAATATCCACTTTTAAAGGATGAGTGTATCTAAGAAGCCATACCAAGGAAAATTAGAAAATATGTGTAACAGAATAAAAATGAAAAGAGAATTTGTTGCATGCAACTGAAGCTGCTCAATGCAACTAAATACAATGTGGAATCTTGAATAAGGAATGAAAAAAAATAATGAACGTTAGCATAAAATTTTGTAAAATTTAAACAAAATCTGTACTTTAGTTAATAATACTGTATCGCATGTTAATTTACTGGGTGTTTTATACAACATAGTATTTCTTTATATTCTCAGAATTGAATTAGAAGTTTCAAGCCTCATTCAAAAAATTTTTTTAAATCGCTAACATAGTAAGCTTTCTAGGCTTTTAGCAGTAGTACTAGACACCAGAATAAATGGAACTGTCTAACCTTTGAGTGAATATAAATTAGAAACCTAGCATTCTATTCATACTTATTCAAACAATTGGAACCAAAATGTCATAAACTTTTTAGCCAGGCAAAAATTCATAAGTTTTCTAAAATATGTATTTTCTATATATTATATAATATATGTATATTTTATATATATACAAAAGGGCTTTTCTACTATACTTGATAAAGGCTTGAGAAAGAACAAGAGATGGAGAAGTTAGAAAACATAAACTAAATTATAAGGGAGCACTGAAATAGAAAAAGTGAAACAAACTAGATAAAAGATCAGATAGTCTAGTTGTTTTTAAACATGGCTGCTCCTTGGAATCACATCTAGAGCTTTGGGGGGAAAAAAAACAATACCTGGGCATTTGTATTTTTTTAAAAAATTCCAAGATAATTCTAATGTGCATCTGGATTTTTTAAAAATGATTACAGGTTTTTCTATTAAATGGTAGTTTTAGTGAGATAGAATTCTACTTTCTGTTGACCAATCATGATACAGTGGTATTAAGACAAATAATAGTTATATAATCACGACAGTAAAAGATGTTTATCAATTTTCAGTCAATAGCCAGACAAAAAATTAAAATAATTGCAATTGGAAGCCATAATGGAAGCGTGATCAACCTAACAATATAAAATAATTACAAACAATTTAGGGCGTTAAGTAGAGTGATGTGATGACTGAAAGTGCTTACATGCACCTGTTTTCATCCACCCAGCCAGTCTGTGTCTTTTGGTTGGAATATTTATTCCTATTTACATTAAGGTAATTATATATATGGATGATTTTATTACCATTTTCTTAATTGTTCTGTTTATTTTTTGTAGGTCTTTTCCTCCTCTTGTGTTTCCTGCCTACAGAAGTTCCTTTAGCATTTGTTGTAAAGCTGGTTCAATGGTGCTGAATTTTCTTAACTTTTGCTTGTCTGGAAAGCTCTTGATTTCTCCATCAAATCTGAATAAGAATCTTGATGGGTAGAGTATTCTTGGTTATAGGTTCTTCCTTTTCATAACTTTAAATATATCGTGCCATTTCCTTCTGTCTTGTAGAGTTTCTTTCAAGAAATCAGCTTATAACCTTATGGGACTTCCCTTGTATATTATCATTTTTCCTTTGTTGCTTTTAATATTTTATCTCTGTCTTTAATTTTTGTCAATTTGATTATTATGTGTCTCGGTGTGTTTCTTTTTGGGTTTATCCTGCCTAGGACTCTCTGTGCTTCCTGGACTTGGTTGACTATTCCCTTTCCCCGTGTTAGGGACGTTTTCAGCTATTATTTCTTCAAATATTTTATCAGGTCCATTCTCTCTCTCTTCCATTTCTAGGCCTCCTACAGTGTGAATGTTGGTACATTTTATGTGGTCCCAGAGGACTGTTAGACTGTCTTCACTTTTTTTTTCATTCTTTTTTCTGTATTCTGTTTTGTGGCAGTGATTTCTACCATTCTGTCTTCCAGGTCACTTGTCTGTTCTGCTGCCTCAGTTATTCTGCTCTTGATTCCTTCTAGTATATTGTTCATCTCTGTTTGTTTGTTTTTTAGTTCCTCTACGAACTAAAAAAGTTCCTCTAGGTCTTTGGTAAACATTTCATGCATCTTCTCTATTCTGTTTTTGAGATCCTGGATCTTCTTCACCATCATAGTTCTGAATTCTTTTTCTGGAAGGTTGTCTATCTCTACTTCATTTAGTTGTTTTTCTGGGGTTTTATCTTGTCTCTTCATCTGGGACATAACCCTCTGCCTTTTCATTTTGATTAACCCTCTGTGATATGGTTTTTGTTCTGGATGGCTGCAGGATTATAGTTCTTCCTACTTCTTTTGTCTGACCTCCAGAGGATTAGGCTAACAGGCTTTTGTAAGCTTCCTGATGGGAGGGACTAGCAGTGGGAAAAACTGGTCTTGCTCTGGTGGGCAGGGTGTGCTCAGTAAAACTGTAATCTGATTATCTGCTGGGTCTGTGCTCCCTCCCTATTAGTTGTTTAGTCTGAGGAGACCCAGCCCTGGAGTCTACAGGCTCTACTGTAGAGTTAATGGTGACCTCCAAGAGGGCTCAGGCTAGGGGCAGCCCTTCCAAGGACTGCTGCTGCCAGTGCCCTAGTCCCTGTGGTGAGCCACTGCCAACCCACACCTCCACAAGAGACCCTCAGACACTAGCAGGGAGGTCTGCTCAGTCTCCTGTGGGGTCACTGCTCCTTTCTCCATGGGCCCCGGTACATGCAAGATTTTGTTTGTGTCCTCCAAGAGTGGAGTCTCTGTTTCCACAGTCCTGTGGAAATCTTGTGACCAAATCCCTCTGGCCTGCAAAGTCAGATTCCTTGGGGATTCCTAGGCATTTCGCTGGATTCCCCAGGCTGGGGAGCCTGATGTAGGGTTCAGAACCTTCACAACAGTGGGAGAGTTTATTTGGTATTGTTGTTACCCAGCTTGTGAGTTGCCCACTCAGAGGATTATGGGATTTGATTTTATTTTGATTGCATCCCTCCTGTCTCCTTGTGGCTTCTCCTTTGTCTTTGGATGGGGGCTGTGTTTTTTGGTGGGTTCCAGTGTCCTCCTGTTGATGGTTGTTCAACAGCTAGTTACAATTTTAGTGCTCTCATAGGAGAAGATAAGTGCACGTTCTTCTACTCTGCCATCTTGAACCAATCCCCTCTCCTTATTCTGTGCTCTTTCATTTAATGATTTCCTTTCTAGATGTTTATCCTAATATTTTAAGTGACATATATATATGAGGATTCCTACAAGAGGACTCATTAAATCAAAGTAATATATGAACGTTGAATGTTAGTATTAATAGAAGTTATATTCAAAAGCTTTTCACCAGAGTAGGTGCTAATTGTTAACAAAGGTATTTCTTACCAAGTGTTTAGCGCAATGCTTTTACACATGGTAGAATTAAAACTGAGTAGATCAAGCTCACATTCAAGTGAGAAAAATTTGTTTTTATGATGGCACATAAGTCTATACAGAGAAAAGGGCTGCTTTCTACACCTAGGAAAAGAGGAAAACAGGCCTCCAAGAAGAGGTGCAATTGAAAGTGGGTCACCCATCTTCCATCATTATCATCACTGATAGTTATGGAGTGACTTCCATGTGCCAGGCAATGTGCTGAGTATTTTACATTATCTCCTTTAATTTTCACGTATCCTATAAGGGAAATATATCATCCTATAAAGGATATTTATTTATTATCCTCATTTGATAGATTTAATAAAAACTGAGGCACAGAGAGTGACTTGCCCAAGCCATGTAGCTAGTGACTTAGTTGGGATTAGAAATCAAGCAGTCTAGCCCAGTGTTCTGGTCTGTTCCCACCCAGCCACCTGCCCCAGACTCAGCGCCTCTGTGCCCATGTGCCCTATGTGTGACATGGAGGTATACTTTGGTGAGTGGGTGACCTCCCTGGGAAGGACTGGCATCAGCCTTGCCTGAAGTGTGAGAATGTGGAAAGACACTGACCTCGGGGGGTCATGGAGAGCATGAAGGCAAGCCCTTTGGCAACTACCCCTGCTACACAGCCATGTTTGGACCCGAAGGCTTTAGGCATAGTGGAGCTGAGAGACACTCTTTCAAGTAGACCCAGGTTTTGAAGATCCTATCTTCAACTGCCTGCTGGGCTGCTGCCCTCCAGGCTGATGGCAGGCCTTCCCCACAGGCACCTGGGGCTCCCCTGCAGACCCCCAGTTCAGTTCAGTTGCTCAGTCGTGTCTGACTCTTTGCGACCCCATGAATCGCAGCATGCCAGGCCTCCCTGTCCATCACCATCTCCCGGAGTTCACTAAGACTCACGTCCATCATGTCCGTGATGCCATCCAGCCATCTCATCCTGGGTCGTCCCCTTCTCCTCCTGCCCCCAACCCCTCCCAGCATCAGAGTCTTTTCCGATGAATCAACTCTTCGCATGAGGTGGCCAAAGTACTGGAGTTTTAGCTTTAGCATCATTCCTCCCAAAGAAATCCCAGGGCTGATCTCCTTCAGAATGGACTGGTTGGATCTCCTTGCAGTCCAAGGGACTCTCAAGAGTCTTCTCCATCACCACAGTTCAAAAGCATCAATTCTTCGGCGCTCAGCCTTTTTCACAGTCCGACTCTCACATCCATACATGACCACAGGAAAAACCATAGCCTTGACTAGACGGACCTTAGTCAGCAAGATAATGTCTCTGCTTTTGAATATACTATCTAGGTTGGTCATAACTTTTCTTCCAAGGAGTAAGCGTCTTTTAATTTCATGGCTGCAGTCACCA
>SJYQ01014184.1:54478-72515 GCA_006410935.1 Redunca redunca
AGCTTTAGCATCATTCCTCCCAAAGAAATCCCAGGGCTGATCTCCTTCAGAATGGACTGGTTGGATCTCCTTGCAGTCCAAGGGACTCTCAAGAGTCTTCTCCATCACCACAGTTCAAAAGCATCAATTCTTTGGCGCTCAGCCTTCTTCACAGTCCAACTCTCACATCCATACATGACCACAGGAAAAACCATAGCCTTGACTAGACGGACCTTAGTCGGCAAGGTAATGTCTCTGCTTTTGAATATACTATCTAGGTTGGTCATAACTTTTCTTCCAAGGAGTAAGCGTCTTTTAATTTCATGGCTGCAGTCACCATCTGCAGTGATTTTAGAGCCCCAAAAAATAAAGTCTGACACTGTTTCTACCGTTTCCCCATCTATTTCCCATGAAGTGATGGGACCAGATGCCATGATCTTTGTTTTCTGAATGTTGAGCTTTAAGCCAACTTTTTCGCTCTCCTCTTTCACCTTCATCAAGAGGCTTTTTAGCTTCTCTTCACTTTCTGCCATAAGGGTGGTACAGACCCCCATCCCCTCAATAAACCCAGATATTTGGGGGGGAAGACATCAAGCAGTCTGATTCCATAGCCCCAATTTTTTATTTTTTATTTTGGCTACAGTGGGTCTTCATTGCTGCACATGGGCTTTCTCTAGTTGCAGTGAGTGGGGGCTACTCTCTGCTTGTGGTGTACAGGCTTCCCATTGTGGAATGCGGGCTCAGTAGTTGTGCCGCGTGGGCTTAGTTGCTCTACGACATATGGGATCTTCTGGAACCAGGGATCAAACCCATGTCCCTTGCATTGGCAGGCGAATTCTTAACCACTGGACCACCAGGGAAGTCCCTCAATAGCCCCTTCTTGAATGCTTTATGTGTTCATGAAGAAGAGAAAGGGAAAAGAGGCACAGAAGATAGAAAGAACATACACCAAAGCACCAACTGCACGATGTCTAGAGAGCAGCAAGTAGTCAGTGTGGCTTGAGCACTAAGGTACGGTTGCCCAAAGATGGCATGGTGGAAGGCCCGAAAGATAGACTGAGTACATATTTGACTAACATATATTCCCTATACATGGAATTTCCAAACAGGAAGATGGCTATTGCTCTGGCATGAGGGTAGTCTCTGATTTCAGTGTTTTGTTCATGGCAAGAACGTCAGGCTTTTTTATCCTTTCGAAACTATAGCATTCAGTTCTGTCTTCAGAGGATACTGTTCTGGTGCCGACCAGATGGAAGCCTTCCATCAGTAAAGTGTCAATCAGTAAGCCAAGAACATTAGTTCCGTTGGCCAGTTTTCGGTTATCAGGTTTTATGGAGACATACCTAGGACACACAAAAATGTTCAGTTACGAAACATCCCTTTCATAACTAGCAAAACTAAATATATAAATTTGATTTATAACTTCAAATAAAGGCATAATACCACTTTTATCAGGTTTTTTAAAAGACTTCATTTATAAATCTAAGCCAGTAATTTCAGGCTACTGAAAATAGAGACCCTACTGTAATCTCCAAAGTCATTTTAATTCCATATTTAGGAATATAGCTAACACTGATGAAGTCTCACTAAGCAATTATTTTCTGGAGCAAAGTTTCATCAAACAATTAAATCAGCTTTTGATTGTTATATAACTATTTCCAATTTTTCTTTTTGACTTGCTAAATATTGTTTTAATTAATTGATTCAATCATTTCAATGAACACTTGATCCTTTTATAGTTTCCCCCTAGATTTAATTTTACTCATTATCAGCACTGACATTACAGATTTTCTCCTGTGACTTTCTGTTATCGAAAGCATTTTTTCAGGTGAGGTTTTGCAGATATTAAATGTCAAGATTTTATTGTTAATTTTTCTCAATAACTATCCATAGTTGAAGAGCAAAACAAAGGATCTAAAAAGACTCGAGTCAAAATGACAAAACTTCCTATTTCCTAGAAAACTCAATAAACGCAATACACATAAATCAAGAAAAAATATATACCTTAACTTTTCAGATTGACTGTTATGCTTAGTCGCTCAGTCATGTCTGACTCATTACGACCCCATGGACTATAGCCTGCCAGGCTCCTCTGTCCATGGGGATTCTCCAGGCAAGAATTCTGGAGTGGGTTGCCATGCCCTCCTCCAGGGGATCGTCCCAACCCAGGAATTGAACTGGATCTCGTGCACTGCAAGCGGATTCCTTAGCATCTAAGCCACCAGGGAAGATTGCTTTAATAATGTCAACATAATAATACATTGCTTTAATAATGTCAACATAACATATCCACAAAGATATAGCTATATTGCCCCTTCTTTATCTACCATCCAGGATGTTTTTTATGTCTTTGTGTCCTCCCACGTGACATGAGTCTCAACAAGCTCCAGGAGTTGGTGATGGACAGGGAAGCCTGGCATGCTGCAGTCCATGGGGTCACAAAGAGTAGGACACAACTGAGCGACTGAACTATCCTCCCACCATTTGTTTATGAAATGTGAGGGGGGGAAAGGCTAACTTAAATTAGTTCCAGGCTGCCACCTAAACTGTCTGTGGTACTATGGGATAAAAAGAGCCTTGGGGACACCCCTAGCCTCCTTTTAATTATGATTGATAGACTGGTTATTGTAGTTCACATTTAGAAACTCATTCTAGACAAAGAAAAGAATTCAATAATAAAATGTAAGAATTATGAAACTACAAAGTACATACCCAAAAAATGTTTATGTTTAATACAGCAAATTTTTAAAATTAGTAAATGATTTCATCTACCCACAAGCCCCAGATCTTGATTATAGAGCCTAGAAACATTTGTCAAAGAAAAAATGTTACAGAACATCTGACAAAATTAAGATGCAAGTAGTATTGTTGTTCAGTTTCTAAGCTGTGCCCAACTCTTTTGCAACCCCATGGACTGTAGCCCTCCAGGCTCCTCTGTTCATGGGATTTTCCAAACAAGAATACTGGAGTGGGTTGCCATTTCCTTCTCCAGGGGATCTTCCTGACCCAGGGATCGAACTCGTGTGCCCTGAATTGGTAGGCGGGTTTATCACTGAGCCAAGTGGAATGTACTTGCAAGAAATCACTGGGCCTAAATATCAGATTCCCTAAGATGCCAAATTGAGAAATGGAAGATTTCAAGGCACAAGAAAAAGAGAAAAGAAACCAATGGGAAATGGAAAATCAAAACTTCTTTTAAAAACTTAAAAGGCAACTACATGTCTCCATTTGAGCTAATTTAAAGAGGAAAAGACAGAATATGCTACCAAAGACTCTAGAGTCCTGTGACCATAACTTGAGCTTGATAATGTGGTATCATATGAATGGCCCTCTGCAAGATGCATGCCAAATATTTTTAGTACTGTGAACTTAAGAGATAATAACTGAGCAACTTGCTAGGTTACCAAGACCTCAAAGTGATAAATCATATTAGTAGAACATAACTGAACAGCTGGATGATATATCAGGCTCTGAGGAGCCATTCAGGCTTGCTTCTCCACTTTTCACCTTCAAAAAATACATCTGAATGGACAGATTCAGACCAAGGAGTGAGCAGGAAATAAAAATGATTGCCAGCTAAGTGGGATATACCTAAGGTGGGCCTCTTAAGACCAAGAAGTTTCATCCGATGACCTAAACTCCCAATAATGTCACCGGATTTGGGTTATCTCGGTCCAGTTCAGTTCAGTTCATTTCAATCAGTTGTGTCCAACTCTTTGTGACCCCATGGACTGCAGCACTGCAGCACTGCAGCCAGGCGTCCCCGTCCATCACCAACACCCGGAGCTTGCTCAAACTCATGTCCGAGACAGTGACGCCATTTGACCGTCTCATCCTCTGTTGTCCCCTTCTTCTGCCCTCAGTCTTGGGTTATCTACCTCTACGTTGAAATTGGAGTTATAGAAAAAAAAACATCACGAACTGCTTGTCAGCTGAAAAAATTCTAAACTTCAAACACTGAAAAGAATACTATTTGGTGATGCATTTAAAAATCTAATTTTAAAAATCGCTTCTAGTTTTAGAGTTATCTATTTTGGAATTTAAGTATAATGCCATTCTCTTATTAAGATGAAAAAAATCTGATTTGTAAAACATAAACACTAAACGAGAAAGGGGAAAGTACTGTCATTGTACACATACAAATATCCCAACTTGAGTTTCTGTTTTTCAAGCTTACAAAAAGATTACATTTCAAGATTACATTTTCTCCAAATGTGTAGTTTTTAAAGATCATTTAGTATTTCCAGGATATCTTTTTACCTTGTATGTTTCTTCTTGAAATCAATTATACCATTTTTCCTTATGTTTTTAACTTTTTAGAAAGGGATCCCCAAAGATCTTAATCACACAAATTTTTAAATAAAAACTGGTAATTCCCCTTCTGTTTATTTTAGTGTCCTACCAATTGTGCAAAGAGGTATCTTAAAACATTTTGAGGTGAAGATAGGGTCTTAGGTTTTCTCCACAATCAGCATGTTAATTTAACTGGATCCCTTTCCCCAAAATGACATTTCATGAAAGACAGGAGATTATAAAGTGTGAAAACTTAAGAACTATCATACTGCCCAGTTTTTAAGCTGGTATGCAGGACCACAGGGTATGTTGTGGGAGAGATAAATGTTCATTCCTGGTGTCTACTGCAAAAGTTAATATCCCAAAATATGTCTACCCCCCAAAAAATTATATTTTATTTAAATACTATCAGTAAAGAACATTTAGACTTTTCCCACCTGAAAATTAAAGCCAGCTTTCACAGTTAGTAAAATAGTAGTGGGACCACATTAAGACATTTTTAAGGGGGAAAAGAAGTGTCCATGACAGTAGAGTGAAAATCAGCCTGAGGGTCCAGCCAAGAATAACAGGGAGAAAGTGAATAACTGACTCAGAAGCAACTATCCTTAATATACTGACAGCCTATCCCGGTATTTTGAGTTGTGCAAGGGTGCCAAATGATGTATGAGGAGACCAGATTTGCCATGGGATATATCTGCCTTAATGGGGTTTAACAAATAAAGTGGAACAGAGAAAAATTAGTAGCCAAATCAGAACAAATATACAGTGTAAGGAAATCAGGACAAACTGTTGAGCCTTTACTATATGCCAGCAATCAAAAGAAACCCTTAGGGTAGAAAAAGGCATCTCATTCCATGGGAGTGGAACATAATCTATGAAATTATTTCCTCCTACAACTTGAATGACCATAGACTCAGTTTTCCCTGGACTATTTTGATTTATTCCTATTGTCCCATGTAATAAAAATTCTTTCACTCTGAAAAGTATCCCAATCTGGACAATAATTATCTGGTCATTCCACCCAACTCTACTGATTCCCTCCCCCATGCCAAAAAAAATTATTTTCAGTCATCATTTTTTCTAAGAAAATTCAGGCATGAGGAAATTTCAGTTTTGAGGGGAAACATTAGGAACTGGTATAGAATAGAGGCTTCAAAGTACAAAATACCTGATTCCTGTTGGGTTATCAGTAGTGCTGTCAGAGCCGCATTGGAAAACCAGGTCATGGTAAGATGGTCTTCGTGGAGGCAGTGAAAGTAAGGTCATCTGAGGAGGGAAAGAGTTACTACTCGAGGCTGGTGCAGAAGGTTGCTCTACAAACACTGTAATCCTCCCAGTTAGCATCTCAATTGTTTTGCTGCAAGAGCCAAACACCCTGAAGAAAGCCTGAGTATTTCGGCTTAGGAAATGTACCTCCACAAGAGCAGGTCTTGGCTGTGACATGTGTTCTTGGTTTAAGAGATCCACCAGAGGACTGAGTTCATAGAATAGAGCCTCTCTCTGAAGTCTAAGATGATCTGAAAAGTCAGTGGGCAGTAGAAGTTGGTGAGTTCTCAAAAAATCTAAGATGAAACTAAATAAAACACCATCTCTGTCCACAAAAATCTGGCCACCAACCATCTTGAATTCTTTGTCTCTGCCATCTAACATTCTCATCAACCGAGAGCCAGGAAATTGCTTTAAGGTGGAAGACCTTGTAGTGAATACCTTCCCTCCCACATTCAAAGTGACCAGTTCCTGACCACTCATTCTTCTCTTGCTTCCAACTAAAGGCCACAAACCATCAGACACAGCCTTAGGAACCTGTAAATCAACCTTAACCACAGTGTTAGTTATATATGATTAAGAAATCCAGGGGAGGGGAAAATAACAAAAACAGAGACCTAGATTTCCAGGTAACTACTGTTAAAGCAAATAGTGTGTCCATAGCTGGGTTTACAAATTTGAGAGTTGCTTGGGAACCTGCGGTATACAAAGTGAAAAAGCAACAGATGAGAAACTGGATAGTTTAAGGAAACTGCCAATAGGTCTGAGAACAGGTAACAGTTACAGTATCCCATTTAAAAAGAAAAATCCTTCATAAAAACCTCTTGTAAGTATGTATTAAAATATATTCTAGAACCAGAAAACCATTCAGCCTCTCCACACCTCGTATCTACTCCTGAGTCCTCATGGCAGAGACACTATTTCTAGAGAAACATCTGAATTTCTTACGACCCCTTTAGAAATTGAGTGGCTAAATCCTAGATTGACAGTTGGCCTCAACCAGCAGCTTAAGTTAACTACTCTTCTCATAACTGCAAAGATTCTTCTGTACTTGAAATTCAGTTGCCACCTTTTTTCCCCATCCCTGCTTGTATTACCTCCTCTTAACCAAATTAACGTACTTGGGTAAACACCCCCTGGGCTGTCTTGCCCCATGACAGAAATAAGTTTGACTGAAAGAGGTTCTAAGTCACTTCCTGTTTTCATCTGAAACCTAAACAAGGTGAAAAAAATTACGTATTTTTCTTCTGTGGGAGATAGGGCATCTTTATCTCCTGTGAGCAGACAGGATAGTACTAGTGTTTAGCTGATTACTTTGTAATAGCTGATAGACTGCTTCATCTACTGTCAAATGAGTCTCACTAAAGTTCTTTTAAACAAGTGGATTGGTTGGTTATACAGCTGCCATTGTATTTTGGAACAACACTTAGTTGCCAGTAAAAAGGAGGCCTTCCCACTTCCTGCTTTTGCCATGTGTTCTTTTTAACCCATGCCTTGGCTTACACAGTCACTAACACTTCTGTAGTTTACCACCAAATTCCTTTGGTGATAAATTTACAAAACCTAAAAGCAGATAAAAGGCAAGCTGAAATAAATCTCCACCCTCCTAAAAATTTTTAGTCAACTTAGCATAAGAAAATGCCAGTTTTTGTTTACATGAGATTTACATTGTATTGAAAAAGGAAATCAACCCTCTGCAGAAAAAGCTGCAGATTCAATCCATCTTATATTATTCCTTTTTTAAAGAATGCTCACTCTCAAAAAACAAAAAACAGTTGCTTTACAAGAGTAGTCTTTATTACATGCTTAAAAACAATCATTATTACACTACCTCATCAATACAATATTAAATCATGTACTCTCTTACCCCCTCCTTTCATAGCACAAACATAACCGATACTGGGGATAGAATGCTAATTTCAAAAGCACCTTAAAAAGGAAGGAGGGCTGGAGACTAAACCATTAAATTTCACTTTTATCTTTAAGCTACCTAATTTCAACATGTATAAGACATTATTTTTGAAAGGAATACTTTTAGAGGGCAATATCTGACTGGAATCTTAACCAAATCTGAACTACCACTCTATTCTAACAAATTTCTAACAAAAGACACAGAACTATGTACTTGAAACAGATTTTATAATAGTTTATATTTGCACACAAATTCTGCCACATTGTTCAGCACCACCAAAGTAAAACTCTTCAATCTTTCACTGAAAATGAAAAGCCCATCTGTCAACTGTTCCCAGTAAAAAACTGATTGTTCTACAAAATCAGCTGATCTAGGCAGGTAGGAACTAAAGTTTGAAAGATTATCTTTCCAAGTTGCGATTTCATCAAATAGGGACCATTCTAGGAACATGGCAGGACTGAAGAAAATGAGAAGGCCAAGCAGAATGACCACCACAAATAATGGATAAAGTCCCCAGGGAATCTTGCTAATGAACGTGCCAGTGTCTTGAGGCAAAGACAGTTTATCCACGTCCACTAGTTTTATGTCTTCCCACTGACTGGTATCAAAGTTCTTCATCAAAGGGCTTGAGGGCAAATTTGAGGGAGGCAAAGGAGTTTCCTTGATGACTTTTATTTTCTCCCTGAACTCCTGCATCTGCTGCAGAAATATGATGGGTTCTGACACATCTTTGAAAGCCTCAGCAATGTTAAAGGCCATCCGCTGTTCCTGCAAGATGGTGTTGAGTTTGTTGATCTCTGGGTCATAGGCCTGCATCACTGCAAGTTTCATGGTCTCAAAGTCAGACAGGATTTCATTCTTCTTTTGATCTAACGTGTGTTGTAATTTCTCAAAAAACTCCTTCACTTTATCCGAATCTTTAGTCAGCAACTGTAGAGACTTCCTTTTGCTAGTTTCCAAGGTATCCAAGCGAGATAGGGCATCTCCCCGACGCCAGGTCTCAAAGCTCTGGAAGAGGGACTCAAAGGCGTCCCTTTCCTGAGCATAGGCATCTTCGATAGAACAGAAGACGTGCTTGGTGTGCTCACCCCGAGTCGCACAGATGCCACAGATGAGCTGCATGTCAGTCAGGCAGAAAATGTTGAGAGGCTGTCCCAAGTGTCCTTTGCACACTGGCATTTTGGGAGAGATCTTAATCTTGTTATACTTTTCCACAATACCCTTCAGGGAGTAATTAACCTGCAGGCTGTTGACTCCTGTCGCTGAAGTTTCCTTCCGGCACGTGGGGCACTTAAATGGAGAGGATCTCCACAGGGAATTCCGCACATTTCCCTCTAAGATCCCTTCTAAGCACTTTTTGCAAAAGTTGTGTGAGCAAGGCAAAACCCGGGGATCATCAAACAGACTGCAACAGATTGGGCACGTGAGGTCTTCTTCAAGCAGCTCCATCACATCTCCTACCAGAGAGAGAGAAACATTTTATTTTGCATCAGGAATCCCCTCCATTTGGACTATGAAATAATTAGAAGAAACTATCTTCACAGCCATTAAAAATGCTCTTGTCATAGAAATAACCGGTCAAACAAAGAAAATAAGAGAAATTTGGGACGGGAATGCACACCAAAGCAGATTTCATCTGCTGGGACTAGAACACACTCCTTATCAGTGGGGCTCCCTGTACACAAGGCCTTTGTGTGGGCTCTCCAACAACAGGCATTGGCTGAGACAGCGAGGGCTAGGACAACTGCAAGTGGAGCCAGCAGGGCCCAAATGCTTGCTTTAAAACAGAGCTGACTACTAGCTGTCAGAAACAAAGCCACTCAGTGTCTGAGCAGAATGAGCTCTTTAGTCTGGGCCCACAATCATAAAATGGTATGCTATTTAAAGAAAGAAGCAGAGATATAAATCCAAGCATGTTCTCTCACGGAGACTTTTATTAAAAACTGGCACATTTTCCTATTTCAAAGGCAAGATTATAATTATTAAAATCAGGGGTAAAAGCATAAAGTGAGAGAGCTGCAATTCATTCTTCCCTAGAGAATTAAATGGATATTTTTTAAAACCACTGGGACAGTAATCAAAGCTGTTTGCACTGTCTGGAGCAATCAGTTCTCAAGATGCAGTGGGGAGAAACCTGGTCTCCCTAAGGCTCTTTCAGGGCACCTGTGAGGACAATACTATTTTCATAGTAATACTGAGATGCTATTTACCTTTGGCAGTGTTGACACTGCGCCGTTAAAAAAGCAGTGGTAAGCAGACACAGCTGGGGCCTTAGCAGGAACCAAACAAGACCACAGGTAGCCCCAAACTGGATTCCTAATGTATTCTTCACCACCACATACCCACAGCTGGGCAAAGGTGAGGGCAGCCAGTTTCATTTTAGAATGTTCTTGATGAAACAGTAAAAATTATTCATTGTACTAAATCTTAATCCTTGTGTACATGTCTTTTTAAATCTTTCATATAACAAAATATGAAGTAACCACAAAGTATTTCTATTGCATACCAGCAGATACTGTCTGGAGGAAAAGCAATTAGGCAATTTAGCCACAAGCTAATCAGCTACTTTTTTCAGGGAACACCATTTTTATACTTGAAACAATGAATGACAAACTATGGGTGTGGAGACTTAGGTATCTGGCAGACATTTTTCTGAAAACAAAATGAGCCCATCACTTCAAGGGAAACAAATGACAGTGTTTCTCGCCAATGATAAAAAGTTGAATTAAGTGAAAACTGGATTTTGGCAAACATAGTTGCCACTTAAGAGCTTGAAAGCTTACCATTAATTAAAGACTTTTCTAATGAAACAAGTGGTAATATTAACATGCGTATTGTTTTACGACAGATATCTTTGTATAATGAAATATGTCACTGTTTGGAGATCTACTGGAGAAGGAAATGGCAACCCACTCCACTATTCTTGCCTAGAGAATCCTGTGGACGGAGGAGCCTGGTAGGCTGCTGTCCATAGGGTCACAGAGTCAGACACGACTGAAGCGACTTAGCATGCATGCATGCGTGGATTGGAGATCTACATTACACAGCAAATTAACTGGTTCAAATCACCAATGCATGTTACAGGTCATGCCTGGGTAAAAGATCAAAAGACCAATATGTTAAAAAAAAATATGATTTCAGATTTCATACTTCAACTAACTTAAGAAACTACCCCTTGTTGAGTTTTGGTATAGTATCAAAGAAGAGTAATAGTTTTCCAAAAAGGGCATTAAAATATTCTTCCTTTCACCAACTACATATCTGTGCCAAGCCAAATTGGATTTTCTTTGTATATTTCAACCAAAATAACTGATTGTAACAGATGTAATGCAGAGATACAGAAAAGATTCCTGTTGTTGTCTACTAAATGGCGATTCTTGACAGAGATCTCTAAATATGTAAAACAAGGCCACCCTTCTCACAATTATTCTGAAAAGTTATTTTTCACAAATTATTTATGTTAACATGTGATAGGTTTATCGTCATTTTAAATGAATTACCTTAAATTTTTTCTCAGTTTTAATTTCAAATACACATGTAAATAAAAGCTCTTGGGAGCCTCAGCTTTCAGGTGTAAAGGGGTCCTGAGACCAAAATATTTGAGACCTCTGAACTAAAGAATACTAATTCTCAATTCAGGTTTATTCTTTTAAAAATGTATATTTTAAAACTTTTATCCCTAAAGTTTTAAAAACAAAAATAGCACTAAATATGTCCCCATTCAGTTTACTAAGATGAATATATCCTTCAGTATTTATATGACCACCAAAGTAATAAATAAAATTTATAAATAAATAAAATAGGGTCTACTAATCTCTATGTCATCTTATAACCAAAAGTAAGTAAACCTTTTGACAGTAATTTTAAGAATCACAATTGGACCTACAATGTAGAAGACTTAAAAGATAAGCTGAACTTGCAGGACTAACTAGTTTATGGTCTTAGGTTGTGAGAGATATGTATATAATAAATATATAATACATATATATGTGGAACTGGGGCTTCCTTGGTGGCTCAGTGGTTTGATCCCTGGGTCGGGAAGATCCCCTGGAGAAGGAAATGGTAACCCACTGCAGTGTTCTTGACTGTGAAATCCAATGGATAGAGGTGCCTGGTGGCCTACAGTCCATGGGGTCGCAAGGAGTCAGACACGACTAAGCAACTGAACAATGTAGAACTGAAGTAGAGATTCTGTCAGAATGTAGTGTTAGATGTCAAAAATGGTGATGAGCTTATTTTTCTGAAAAATCTTTTGTGACGTGACAAATCGAACAATCTTCGAAAAGCACTGGAAAGAGAATGGCTTCCGAGACTGAGGTTAGTGTGCTGAAAGGTTGTCAAGCAGTTGGAGAACACTCTCTTCAGAGCAAAGAAAGAAAACCTCTCATGACCTCCCACCACTAGTCCGGGTTCCGTCACCCCCCCTGCTCTCTAACATGTCTCACCTAGAATTCTATGAACCTAATTCACTCTTCCTTGCCAGGTTAATATTTCCAGAGAATCCTATCTAAGCACGTTACACAACTAACAGGAAGGACAAAGGAGACCAAGTTTTGTCATGAGAAGGATAAAAAGGTATCCAAGACAAAGAAACTTTGAAGAAAACTGAGGATACTGCAATAGCGGCCAAGAAGAATTTTAAGGCAATCAAGTATGATCAAAAAGAAAAAAGGAAAATGTCACACACAGGAAAATTTAGAAGTAATAGTCATCCCAAAGCCATAATCAATTTACAGCTCTTAAAATGAACCAGAAAAAAATGTTATTTGGAAAGTCCCTTTTCTAAAAAAATTGCATCAAAACCATAGTAGATCCTGTTGTTCCACTTTTAGTGATACAACTTATAAATTTTAGTTCATAATTTAAAGACTTTCATTTTAATACACATTAAGACAATTTTATTTTCTTAGCTTTATACTCAAAACCTTATGTCAAAACTCTGTGACCAATTTCCTATCTGACTTTTAGAGAAAACTGAGATATATTAGCCTAACAACCCAAGAAACCATGGCAAGTGTGCTGCCTTTAAAGTTTTAAAGGAAAACAATAAGGGTTTTAGCCTCACTAAGAGAAGGGTATGCTTCACAGTAGAGGAACTTACAGATTCTTTTCTTAAAAGTGTGCTAACATAAAAATCTAAATAAATCATCTGAGCTTACTTCTTTGACGAAACTAAAATATACATCCCCTTTTTGGGGGGACAAATACAGATGTCAAGAAACTTTATTATGTGAACAAAATTTCTGTTCACCAGTCATAAAATTTCAACTTAACCAATCTCAGACTAAGTATATAAAGGCAAACAAGTTTTCCAAGATTCGTTTCTTCTTTTGAATCAAAAACTTCCCAAGTTCTATGTATTTTGACTGCTCCACACAGCTTGTGTGTCAGTTCCCTGACTAGGAACTGAACCTGGGCCTGTAGTAAGGAAATCACAGAATCCTAACCATCACACTGCCAAGGAATTCCTAAAAATCTCCCGAGTTCTATACCAACAAAGAAAGTAGCTGAATATATAACTAGTTACCTACCACCTCCTCTGGTTTTCAACTTCATTTGTCTACTGTATTTATACTTTAAAATATATTTTTTAATTTATGGAGAATAAGACTCCTTTTGGTACATAATTCTATGAGTTTTGACAAATGCAGCTGTATAACACCACCACAGATTTATTTTTAAGCAATCTTTCAAAATATCCACTCAAGGAAGACTACAACAACTGTTTGATTAATACTACCTTGAGTGGGTATATATTAATAGCAACAGGAGTCTTTAATACAACAACCAGAATATTTTAAAAGAAAGAAAAGCTAACAGTTAACAGGCTTCCCTGATGGCTCGGACAGTGAAGAATTTGCCTGCAATATAGGAAACCCAGCTTCCATCCCTGCGTCAGGAAGATCCCCTGGAGAAGGGAATGGCTACCCACTCCAGCACTCCTGCCTGGAGAATCCCATGGACAGAGGAGCCTGGCGGGCTACAGTCCATGGGGTCACAAGAGTCGGGCACGACTGAGAATTAACACAACCCAAAGGAAAGGAGTCATAAAACAAAAGTACAAGTTGACTTCTCCCTCCTGGGAGCCTTTTCATTTTTATATGATCAACTCAAAATGATTATAAATGAAGAGGTGTTCATTTTATTCACTTAAAAGGTAATTTTAATAAAACCTTTTAATTAAAAGAACCTTTCCTATTAAATCTTGGCACTTCATTAGTTGACAATATAAAATTCAAAATAATATCCATTATTTTTTTTCCAAATCCCATTAGAGAATAAAAAGATTATACCTTGTATCTTAGAAATTTAAACCTGATTTCCATCCTGCTTTGATCTTTGAATTCAGAAATTTCAAAGCAGTATCTAAATACCTAACAAGTAACTAGATAGAAAATACTGAAACTCACTTCACAGACAAAACTAAATTATGTGAACTCTACTCAACAGCTAGTCATCAATCAACCTTATTTTGAAACAAAGTATAGAATAAAAGAGCTCACCTTTTAAAAAACTTATGTCCTCTCATCCCACTGGTTAATCTTATTTTTAAGTAGTATACTGATAATTTAGTATGAGATCCACTAAATGGTTTCTTGAAACTTACTAAAGATGTATTAACAATAATTGAATCTAGGTGGAGGATGTAAGGATATCTATTGCAGTGTACTTTTAATTTTCAGTATATTTGAAAGTTTTCACAAAAGTTGGAAAAAAAAATCAACAGTGGGACCAGTTATAAGAAAATCATATTGACCTAAAAAGGTAAAAATTCAGAAATACTAGCTGACCATGATAAGCTTCAAAAAGAGCATAATCTGCTATAATATTTTTTTATCTTTTATAAAACAAAAAGTATCTTACTGGAAATCTCTGGATCCAGGCCTATGAGTAGACTGACATACTGATTTTGCTCTCATCTATGACCTTGGACAAACCACTTACACTGTTAGTTTTTCTCCCCATTGAAAAACTGTTTTGAAAGTTATCTAATAATATATGAAAACTATTTATCAAGTTTTTTTTTTTTAAGTACTCTTTATCAGTATGTTATTAACACTTCATTCTGGCTTTTAGAGACTGCCAAAACATGATCCAAACAAGATAACGTGAGATTAAGAAAAAAACAAAATTTCTGATAACTTAAAAAAGGAATATGAAAATATACCACGTATAGTATCTAAAATAGCTTATCTAATTGTTACATGGCCCTTGCAAACACCATATAATTTACCTTTGTGTCCATATAAAACATACGTAACCTACCTTTTCTGGAACTGTCCTAGAATAAGTGGCAGTAATAAGTAAATAAGTAATAGTAAGTAAAATTTCCCCCACAGTACTTCTAATAGGATTCCTGATTAGGGCAAAATAAACCTACTACAGAAGGTCTAGCAGCTTAGAAGCCCTACCTACTCCAGAAGTTCACAAGTTTTTGGACTAAGATGACACCTCAAAAACCAAAAACTAGGTAATTACCTTCATAGTCCAGACAAACTTGGAAAAAATTAGTTTTTTCCTTTCCTTCATTCTCTTCTCTATGCCACTCTTTTTCCTTGACTTTTGTTTATTCTTCTTTTATCTCATCTTCCCCATTCTACTTCAAGGAACATAATTTTTATTTCCTCTTATTCCCTCCTTATCTCACACCTTCTCTCTCTCACCTGATAGTCACCCAAGATATTATTCTGTAATCCTGTTAATCAGTAGCATTAAGTCAATAGTTCTAGGATTATGAGCTAGATCAGGTATCACTATCCTATTTATGAACAACTATTTAGAAATCTATGAGGACATCTAATGGTATGGAATCCCATTCTCTCCCACCCAGATGAAATCAATTAGAATAAAATGAGGGTCTGAATTTCAAGGGAACATAACATATGGCCTAAATTATTCTCCTAGTCTGGTACCAACCAGATTCAGATTATTTACCTTTACCTGTTAAGAGTTAAAATTAACTTAAATTGGAACTACCAACAAAGGTTTTATGCACCAGACGTGTCTGGTTTCTTTTCTCCCAAATAAATGTAAAGAGGTTTAAATGAAGGTGAAAAAATTTTAGAACAAATCCTTTGCAACAATAAACTTGGCAATCACTAGCCTAAATTATTATCCCCAACAGATTGGTATCTATTGAAAGTTTTCATCATCTAGCCCTGCATTTGAGATTAATGCCAGCTTTCAGAAACGTACTGTCAATTCAGTACACAGCAAGGTAGATCTATCTGGTAAGTGAAATCACTTAGTGTGTAATACTGCGCCAAGAGAAAAAGGTTCTTCTGTGGCTAACTGATCAATACTACCTACCAATAAAATTGGTCTGAACCAAGTTCTCTTTGTTCAGTGTAGAATTACATACACATTTTATTCTAAGTAAAACTCATCTAGAAAATATTTCAAATAGAAAGCTGATTATGCTTAACTTTAAGCAGTTTCCAGGTTGGCTATAGTCTATCCACTATGCTGACACTCCGCCTTCCTATTCAGTATCTGCACATATTCAGAGGAACAAAGAAAGAGCTCCTCTGGGAATTTTAAAGGGTTGGCCAGGCTATTGCCAAATAGGATACACTTGTGGGGCTTATTCCACAGGAAAGATGATTTAAACTATCGGCAAAAATTTTCAGTTCCACTTTTCCTTAGAAATGTATCTACATCTATAATGCAAATGAATTAGAAAGCATCCACATTAAGGCAATCTGCTTGGATTCCCTCAAGGGCTTAACTGGAGTGTAACTATTCTCCATGTCAAAGGACACCTGTTTCTGGTTAACTGTTAGGGGTGCTATTCCTCTAGTACCTGAGAGTCTCAGGGCAAGGTGATGAGAGCAGCAGTGTCTTTCATGAATACAAAAATGGATAATCCAATGATCTAACGCTGTTTTAAAAGATGAAATATTAAGTAAAAAATCCGTTCCTGCCCCCAAATTCCAAAATATAGCACATTTACAGAGGTATTATCATACAAGGTGTGATAAATGCCTTACAAAAAGACATAGAAAGCTGACACCGTACTAATATTGGAGAGGTTATCCATACAAGCGGATTTTGTTTTTCTAAAATTATAATTTGTGATTACAGAGAATTCAGGAAATATAGGGGAAAAAATTACCCATGGTCACATTGCCAAGAAATAACCATTATTATTATTTTGGTGTATTTCTTCTAACATTATTTTGGCATATTTCTTCCAATCTTGTGAGTATGCACACCATATTTTAACAGAACTGGTAGCATAACACAACTCTGTGTCCACTTTTTCCACTTATTTTATTACTTGCATTTCCCCTATTCTTTTAAAACATGATCATCTATCTTATGGATATGCTATTCCCTACTGTTTATTTTGGGGGGATTATAACATTTTAATGAACAATGCAGCAGAGTCTTAGTCCAACACTCTAATTATTTCTTTAAACGGTTCCTTTAAGTGTATTCTCAGGTGAGTCAAAGTAGAAACATTCTCAAGACTCCTGAAAAAACCGTCAAGTTTCCCTCTAGAAAAGGGTATACCACTTTCTGCACTCTGACCAATGATGTATGATGGTGCTCCACCTCTCCAAGTAGTTCCTGACCTTACAACAGAACCATACTTTTATAGAACTTAGTTAAAAAAAAAAAAAGAAAAAGGCATACTTTACCATACTTACCTAAGTTTAAAGTATAAAACAGTTTTAGGCAGTTAATATTAGTATGTGTCTGCGTATCACCAATATATAGTATATGCTGCTAAAAGTTATGGGGTAAGAATAAAATACTGGGCTTAAAAACATCTTAGCTCTTAGTGATCATTTAGCTAAACACATAACTTTACAAGTGAAAACACAGCCCCACCCCACCCTGCAAACTGTACACAGCAAGCAAGGCATAGGACCTGAGTTGCCCAATTATGAGACCTCAGCACTATCCGATGGAGAAGGCAATCGCATCCCACTCCAGTACTCTTGCCTGGAAAATTCCCATGGACCGAGGAGCCTGGTGGGCTTCTGTCTATGGGGTCGCACAGAGTTGGACACGACTAACGTGACTTAACAACAGCAGCACTATCCGAAAAGTGGGTCAAGAATTCAGGATCCTCACTCATTAAATGGAGACATCTAATCATGAGTTCTCTAAATCCCTTCTAAAATGCTATAATTTTTACAAAGTAGGTTGTAACAGATTCTCCAGTGAAGAAGGGTAAAGAGCACTGAAACTGCATCTAACTACATAGCTTTCCAAGCACTAGCTCTACCCTTCATGGAATCAGGACTTTTATAATACCTACCTCATGTTCTTGGAAAGATTAAGTAATGTGTGACAATCTTGTAAACTATTGACCTACATCAGTGTAAGGTGATTTAATTAACATGTGTATAGATACTGTAAAACCTGTAACTACACATTTACAGTGTTAGAGCATGAGTGTATTAACCAAGAAAAGTCCAGTTGGACTCTCTTGAACTATAATTTCAAGGGAGGGCAAAGTAAGTGTTACATAGCATACCAGGTGCAAAGCACCACTGGTGGAGATGGGCATAGCTGAATAGCTGTGGCAGAAGTAGGGCCAGGTAACCAATATACGTAGAGAATAAAAATAACCTG
>SJYQ01014189.1:6743-22233 GCA_006410935.1 Redunca redunca
ATATTGAACAGTTAAAACATCCAAATCCTGCTCAGATTAAACACAACTGAAATAACAAACAGCAAATATATTTGTAGGAACTGTTTTTCAGTAAAGATACCAATCAAAATATAGAATTGAACAGAAAATAGAGAAGAATGGGAAAAATGAATTATTTGATTATTGTAGAAACTTGCAGCAAATATGTATTTGATCAATGAGACAAACTTTAGAGGAAAAAATCCCTTCAATTCATTCAGAAATAATAAGGGTAAAGAATTAGTTTTAACCATCTACCTAACTTCATACATGTAACTTGCTTTCTTTCCCCACATTGTTTTCATGGAACCACAGGATCTTTAGAAGGGACCTTGAAATTTCATGTGACACATTTCAGTGTTTGCTGGTGAGAACTCATTTCATCCACCTGGGGAAATTAGTCTGTTTTCAAAAAATTAGGAAGAAAGCAATTCCAACATGATAGGGGAAGTTCAGATGTAAGAATGACAGGACGTCAAGGGGGACTTTTCCTATTGTCCTGTGTTGACGAAAAGGACCCAGAGCTAAAAACAGTAACTGGGATCTGCTACTTTTTCCAAAGTCTTACTAAGTGGCTGAACAACTGAGCATCAGTCCCAACCTACACCCCTTCTCCCCTAATACGGAGTCTGTGGTTTATAAAAGAGCTTGGGGAGGTGGGGATTCTTCCCTTCTCTTGGGGGAGGGATTTCTCCTGACTCCCATTGCCAAGTGAAGAAAGAGTTTCCAAGACAATAGCTTTTAGGATCTACTGCTGGTGACCTCTGATTGGATAGCAGAGTTGCTGGTCTACCCATTCCTAAAAGAGCTACCCATTCCTACCAGAGAAGATGGAAGCCAGGGAGGGCTGACTGGCCATGTGGAAGAGGAATGGCAGTGGAACCGTGATCTTGTCCACCCTTATGTGGCATGGCCAGGGTGTGAGAAATTCCCTGAACAAGGAACATAAGAAGGCATATATTCTTCAGCCGCTTCGCATACAAGCTGTGCACCCCAGGACTAGGCACCGTGGCCTGGGTTCTATTACTGAGAATGTTGAGGGGAGGTGGACTTAGAATGCTGGCTGCACACTCAGGGCTCACTGGAGATGCAGAGCAGCCAATAGAGAGAGGACATCAGTGCTCCTTTCTTTCCCTTCTTCCTGATTCCAACACTTGAGAGAAAGAGCCATGTCTGGGAGAGGGAGAAAGGGTGTTTCACAGCCAGGACTCCTTCCAACTCCATGTCACTCTAAGCAGTCAAGATTCCAACCCAAGCCTTCTCTGGAGGAGACAGGAAGGAGGTGGAATTTACAAAGAGTTTGAAATTAAAGTTTTATACATTTTTTGAATAACCAAAATTGATAGAAATGATGCAATCTGTCCAGGATGTCATGGAACGATAGGAAAGGGAACTGTGGAGTATAGATAAAGGCAGGTACAGTTCTCATCAGCAATTTCTGTGGGTCTAGTTTCCCTAGAAACAGACAGGGAAAACTTTAAGATGTCTAAGAGAATTGCAATAATATGGAGCCCCCCAAGCAGCAAAGTAGAAATGTCTGAAGGCAGTATTTAAGCATTTTTATCAGCTGTATCCAACTCTTTGCAACACCATGGACTGTAGCCCACCAGGCTCCTCTGTCCATGGGGTTTTCCAGGCAAGAATGCTGGAGTGGGTTGCCATTTACTTCGCCAGAGGAGAATCTGAAAGGTGAACTCTACCACTGAGCCACCAGGGAAGCCAGCATTTAAGCACAGACAGGCCAAATACAGAGTCCCAAGAATCCCTTGGCTTCTGTGTGATGTCGAAGGATCCAGAGCTTATTACTTGTCTTGATGAAAGGATTGAAACCAGAAGCCTGCTGCTGCACTGTAGTAGTAATGGGAGGGAACTCAGTGCAGGCTTCTCTTAGGCAATGCTGGAAGATAAAGTGGAGATAGACTCAGGATTTACAGGGCTAGCCTGGGCTAAGGTGGAGCCAAGTAACAGAGGAAAAAGTCCATGAGACCTCCAGCTTTGCCAGAAGAACTGACCACAAATGTCTCCATCAGGGTGTGATCAGGTGGTGCAGGGGACATATCTGAGAAGGTCAGTTCTTGGGTCAACCCCCCTTCAGCTGCTCCCAAGGATATGCAATTCCTGCCCTATCTGTAAACCCCCATCTTGGGAGGAGGGAAGAACAAGGGAGGAGAGAAAAGTCTTAGAGGGAATTTGAACTTCAAATGACTACATATTTATCTGTGAGTGTTTAAGCCAAAGCAACTGATTCCTTCTTTCTTTCTTTCTCTATTTTTTTTGGCTGCATCAAGCAGCATGTGGGATCTTAGTTCCCTGGACCAGGGATTGAACCTGTGCCCCCTACAATGCAAGTGTGGAGTCTTAACCACTGAATCACCAGGGAAGTCCCCAAAGTACCTGATTCATTCTTAACTGGTAAGTTTGCATCTCCCGCTATCCCATCCCATCACCTCAAACAGCGGGAATGGGGATACATTAGATTTTGGGATGCCATAACAAAACACTACAGATTGAGAAGTTTAAACAACACAGGTTTGGAGGCTGGAAATCCAAGATCAGGGTGCTAGATTTGGTTCCTGGTGAGAATCCTCTTCCTGGCTTTCAGATGGCCACCTTCTCACTGTCCTCATGTGGCAGAGAAAGCAGGCTCTCATGTCTTTCTCTTTACTTACAAGGGCACTAATCCTATCATGAGAGCCCCACTCTCACAACCTCAGCTAAACTCAACCATTTCCCAAAGGCTCCATCTCCAGACACCATCTCACTGGGAGTTAGGGTTCAACATCTGATTGTTGGGGGAGAGACACAATTCAGTCCATAACAGTGGGCTTGTGAGGAAGTTTATATCATTTATAGAAAAAGCATGACACCATCATCTTTTGGTGTGCCTAAATTATAGTATGTCACTAAAAACAAGTTCTCTGTAAGCCTCATGAGGGTAGAGACTTGATTTAACTCACTGCTGTATTCCTAGAGCTTCCTGCCACAATGCCTGCCAGAGAATAGCAGTCAATAACTATTCATTAAAGAAGTAAATAAATAACAGCTTTCTTTGCATTTAACTATTGAAGAAATTCAATAAAGCTAGAGATTTTTGATTAAAAGTGAAAAAAAGAAAAATTATACCACGAGTACTTTCAGTCCCCCACCTCCCCACTGTGGGCAGAGAAAGAGACAGAGGGATAGAGGGAAGTGGGGAGAGGAAGTACAGAGAGGCTGGGGAGGAGAAAAAGAGAAACTTAGAGGAGAGCGAGAGGGAGTGACCTGAGGAAGCGGGGCAGAGAGAGTGGGAAGGAGGAAGGAAAGAAAGAGGTGGATAGGGACTCAGGGATGATGGGGGTAGTGGAGTTCACCAGAAGGACTGGGATCTGGGGGAAAAGAGGATCCTCAGGCGGTTCTGCTCTGTAATGTGCGGTGTGAGGCAAGACCTCCTGTCAGGAGACACGTTCCCCTTCCCCTCTTTTCCAGTCGCTTTCCTGTTTCCGTTCTGACACTTCGGTATGTTGGAGGATTCCGCGTCACACACTTCTCACACAGTGGTGACCTGGCTAAAGCTTCATAGGTCCCCTTCTGATGAAGTCTGTCTTGTGTCCACTTCCTTGTGTTGACATTCAGGACATCCCTTCCCGTTTTGTCCTATTGGAGGACAGTCTGCCCCTGACTTAACAGCCATTTTAAACTAGTCCGATCGGAAGTCAGCCTCCCAGCTTTCCTTTCCTCACTGGAGTAACCTCCACTTCTTTATTCTTTCCTCCGAGGCTGCTGTAGGCTTTCCTTTTAAGTCCCTTAATCATCTTTAGCCTTCTCTGGATTTGCTGTGGGCTTCTTCAGCGAATTAGCCTGGAGTAGGATTAGCAAACACCACAAACAATGCTTGGCTTGTGTATTTTCTGAGCCTTGCTCTGTCTCTTTCAGTGACTTCATAATTATTTTTTCAGATTATTTGCCTAATGAAATAATTAATAATTAAAAATAATTAAATAAAAGGTTCCAGTGATTTCAACTACCTGCTAAGTTATTCTCTCTCTTTCAGACTTAGATCTCACTGCCTTTTGCAATAGCACTGGCTGGAGGACACTGGTATTATATGATATTTTTCCCCCTTGGTAGACTATTTTCAATGGAAAACTCAGTGGATATTTAGAAGAATGATTTATTAAAGCACTTAGAGAACATGTTTACCTAAAATGAGATAATTTTAAGTCTATCATAAATGTCTGTTTTGGTTGATTACTTGTCTAATGAGGCACAGTACTTAAAAAATGCTGAACATTCCATTCGGCCATGTGGGACAAACTGGGAATTCTGCAGGATTAAATTTCAGCCCCAGAAAATGGGAAAATTCCATACAATTAAGAGGAGACAGGAGGAAGGAAATGGTAAGATTGTAATTTTCTAGGAAACAAATTAAATAATTTTTTTCTGTGCAGAAAAGTAGGGGAAAGGGTTATAGGATTTTACTGCCTTTATGTCTTAAAGTAGACTTTGTGGTTCACTTTGAAGCTTGAAAATAGTGTTTATAACAGCTGACTGGATTAGTTAGAATAAGAGCATCTTTCACAGTCAAGACTATCTGGAGATAAGTCCTGTGATGTTCAAGAATATTATCAAATACTTCAGTACACATGATCCCAGGCATGAAGTAACAGATGTGGTTTTAAAGGCTTTCTGTAGGCTATGTTGACATTTTTTGGATAAGGTCAAGGTATTTTGAAATATCAAGTACTTTGTTTTGTTTTTGACCAAAAGGATAGAAAAATACAGCCATGCTTAAGAAAGTGTTATGTGTACAAAGTGAAAATTTGAGTGTACTTTCTAGGTATTTCAAATAAAAAAGTCTGAAATATTCATTTAAAGGCAAAAATGTGTTCAAATTGAATTCTTTATTGAATTAACTTTCTCTTTACGGAGTTCAGTTCAGTCAGTTCAGTCACTCAGTTGTGTCCGACTCCCTGCGACCCCATGAATCGCAGCACACCAGGCCTCCCTGTCCATCACCAGCTCCCGGAGTTTACCCAAACTCATGTCCATTGAGTCGGTGATGCCATCTAACTATTTCATCCTCTGTCATCCCCTTCTCCTCCTGCCCTCAATCTTTCCCAACATCAGGGTCTTTTCAAATGAATCATCTCTTTGCATCAGGTGGCCAAAGTATTGGAGTTTCAGCTTTAACATCAGTCCTTCCAATGAACACCCAGGATTGATCTCCTTTAGGATGGACTGAAGGGACTCTCAAGAGTCTACTCCAACACCACAGTTCAAAAGCATCAATTATTCTGCACTCAGCTTTCTTTATAGTCCAACTCTCACATCCATACATGACCACTGGAAAAACTATAGCCTTGACTAGACGGACCTTTGTTGACAAAGTAATGTCTCTGCTTTTTAATATGCTGTCTAGGTTGATCCTAAAGCTGAAACTCCAGAACTTTGGCCACCTCATGCGAAGAGTTGACTCATTGGAAAAGACTCTGATGCTGGAAGGGATTGGGGGCAGGAGGAAAAGGGGATGACAGAGGATGAGATGGCTGGATGGTATCACTGACTCCATGGAGAGTCATTCAGCGTGAGTTTGAGTGAATTCCAGGAGTTGGTGATGGACAGGGAGGCCTGGCGTGCTGTAATTCATGGGGTCGCAAAGAGTTGCACACGACTGAGCGACTGAAGTGAACTGAACTGAGGTTGGTTGTAACTTTCCTTCCAAGGAGTAAATGTCTTTTAATTTCATGGCTGCAATCACCATCTGCAGTGATTTTGGAGCCCCCCAAAATAAAGTCAGCCACTGTTTCCACTGTCTCCCCATCTATCTGCCATGAAGTGATGGGACTGGATGCCATGATCTTCGTTTTCTGAATGTTGGGCTTTAAGCCATCTTTTTCACTCACTTCTTTCACTTTCATCAAGAAGCTCTTTTGTTTTTCACTTTCTGCCATAATGGTGGTGTCATCTGCATATCTGAGGTTATTGATATTTCTCCCAGCAATCTTGATTCCAGCTTGTGCTTCTTCCAGCCCAGCATCTCTCATGATGTACTCTGCATAGAAGTTAAATAAGCAGGGTGACAATATACAGCCTTGATGTACTCCTTTTCCTATTTGGAACCAGTCTGTTGTTCCATGTCCTGTTCTACTGTTGCTTCCTGACCTGCATATAGGTTTCTCAAGAGGCAGGTCAGGTGGTCTGGTACTCTCATCTCTTTCAGAATTTTCCACAGTTTATTGTGATCCACACAGTCAAAGGCTTTGGCACAGTCAATAAAGCAGAAATAGATATTTTTCTGGAACTCTCTTGCTTTTTCCATGATCCAATGGATGTTGGCAATTTGATCTCTGGTTCCTCTGCCGTTTCTAANTTCACAGCTATTTGTAAGGCCTCCCCAGACAGCCATTTTGCTTTTTTGCATTTCTTTTCCATGGGGATGGTCTTGATCCCTGTCTCCTGTACAATGTCACGAATCTCATTCCGTAGTTCATCAGGCATTCTATCTATCAGATCTAGGCCCTTAAATCTATTTCTCACTTCCACTGTATAATCATAAGGGACTTGGTTTAGGTCATACCTGAATGGTCTAGCGGTTTTCCCTACTTTCTTCAGTTTAAGTCTGAATTTGGTAATAAGGGAGTTTATGATCTGAGCCACAGTCAGCTACTGGTCTTGTTTTTGTTGACTGTACAGAGCTTCTCCATCTTTGGCTGCAAAGAATATAATCAATCTGATTTCGGTGTTGACCATCTGGTGATGTCCATGTGTAGAATCTTCTCTTGTGTTGTTGGAAGAGGGTGTTTGCTATGAACAGTTCATTTTCTTCGCAAAACTCTATTAGTCTTTGCCCTGCTTCATTCTGCATTCCAAGGCCAAATTTGCCTGTTCCTCCAGGTGTTTCTTGACTTCCTACTTTTGCATTCCAGTCCCCTAGAATGAAAAGGACATCTTTTTTGGGTGTTAGTTCTAAAAGGTCTTGTAGGTCTTCATAGAACCGTTCAACTTCAGCTTCTTCAGCATTACTGGTTGGGGCATAGACTTGGATAACTGTGATATTGAATGGTTTGCCTTGGAGACGAACAGAGATCATTCTGTTGTGTTTGAGATTGCATCCAAGTACTGCATTTCAGACTCTTCTGTTGACCATGATGGCTACTCCATTTCTTTTGAGGGATTTCTGCCCGCAGTAGTAGATATAATGGTCATCTGAGTTAAATTCACCCATTCCATTCCATTTTAGTTTGCTGATTCCTAGAATGTCGATGTTCACTCTTGACATCTCTTATTTGACCACTTCCAATTTGCCTTGATTCATGGACCTGACATTCCAGGTTCTTATGCAATATTGCCCTTTACAGCATTGGATCTTGCTTCTATCACCAGTCACACCCACAACTGGGTATTGTTTTTGCTTTGGCCTAGCGGGCCTAGAGGAGCTATCCCACGTTGAAGGTCAGGAAGGGCAGCAGTAAGGAGATACCCCTCGTCCAAGGAAAGGAGCAGCGGCTGTACTTTGCTGGAGCAGCCGTGAAGAGATACCCCAAGCCCAAGGTAAGAGAAACCCAAGTAAGATGGTAAGTGTTGCAAGAGGGCATCAGAGGGCAGACACACTGAAACCATACTCACAGAAAACTAGTCAAACTAATCACACTAGGACCACAAGCCTTGTCTAACTCAGTGAAACTAAGCCATGCCTGCGGGGCAACCCAAGACCGGCGGGTCATGGTGGAGAGGTCTGACAGAGCGTGGTCCACTGGAGAAGGGAATGGCAAGTCAGTTCAGTATTCTTGCCTCGAGAACCCCATGAACAGTATGAAAAGGCAAAATGAAAGGATAGTGAAAGAGGAACTCCTAAGGTCATTAGGTGCCCAATATGCTACTGGAGATCAGTGGGGAAATAATTCCAGAAAGAATGAAGGGATGGAGCGAAAGCAAAAGCAATACCCAGGAGTGGGTAAGAAGTGTAAAAATAAAGCAGAAATGTATATAACTATATTAGCCAAAAAATCTGGAAATGTAATTCCAACAAGTCTTTACCTTAATTCATTTTTTGCCTCCTTCCTTTCCAATAGCTCAGAATTCTGATATTTAATTAAACCTACTTTAAGAATGTACTAGAATCCAGTTTCAGCCAGTATATTACCTCTTTTAGAGATACATTATATATTTATATTTTAAGTCTTTTCTTTCTTTCTGAAAGATGAGTTTTGTCCTCAGTAAAAGGAATTTCAAAATCAACAGAAAGTGGCAAAAAAGTTCTTTTGGAAGTAGAGAGTCCTTTCTAGTACATCTCTGCTTGCCTCACCTATAAGTACTAATGGCTTTTGTAAATATTTCTTATAATTAATGTACAAAAGTCAGATTTCCATTTGATCAAGTGGAAACATCAATTAGCTTTAAGATGGTCATACTATTAATAGAATTTTCTGGCCATTCCCTGACATAAGCCAAGAAGGCTTCACTGGTTTGTTTTCTGGTAATACTGCAATAGCACGTGTTACCAAGTTAGTGACATTTATTCTCCAATATATCTGCCCCAAGAGTATAGGGAGAGGTTTTTCTTTCTTTCTTTCTTTCCTTTTTTTTTGAGACTCTTAATTAAAGAAAAAATAGCAAATCAGTCCAGTAGTCATGTATGGATGTGAGAGTTGGACCATAAAGTAGGCTGAGCACTGAATAATTGATGCTTTCAAACTGGTGTTGGAGAAGACTCTTGAGAGTCCCTTAGACAGAAATCCTAAAGGAAATCTATCCTGAATATTCATTGGAAGGACTGATGCTGGAGCTGAAACTCCAATACTTTGGCTACCTGATGAAAAGAACTGACTCACTGACAAAGACCCTGATGCTGGGAAAGATTGAGGGCAGGAAGAGAAGTGGGCGACAGAGGATGAGATGGTTGGATGGTAACATCAACTCAACGGATGTGAGTTTGAGCAAGCTCCAGGAGATAATGAAGGACAGGGAAGCCTGGAGCCCTGAAGTCCACGGGGTCACAGAATTGGACATGACTGAACGACTGAACAGCAATAACAGAATATACTAAAGATGTGGACTCTTTAAGCTCATTGTTTTAAAAGAATGACTCCATTATATCTGTAAAGCATCACCTATATTCTGTTTAGAAAAATAAAAAAGAAAATATTGGGTTGAAGACAATAGCAGAGTTCATGTCTTCATGATCCCATGTCTCAAAATCAAAATATAAATTCATTAAGCTCAAAGATCTGTCAGTTTTCATATGATTTATTCTTGTTAACAAGGGCACATACACTGAATTAAAGTTTTCCATCAAACTTCTGTCTTAAAGGACTTGAAGTAATCCTGTCTGGATGACACATGGGTATGATGCGGAAAATCACTAATGAAAATAAGGCAGGATTCCAAGGGTATCATATGTCTACGTTTGTGTACATTATATATTAAATAATGGATTTGTGATCTCATCAATCTAAGGCCTTTACTTAGTTTTAAGATTTTGATATTTTGATGACTCATCTGGACCCTTTCACCATTATTCTTTGACTACCCCTAAGCCTCTACTTTTCCACCTCTGCCAACCCTTGGACCATTCACAGCCTAGACCTTGTCATCACCTGGAAGTACTTACTTCTGAATTTTTTCCCCTTTGGCCACGACCTTCAACTTGCCCCATTTTTTGATCCCTCTGCAATGGTTCTTCTCTCTATCCCAGCCCTGGCACTCCTGCATGTAGCCTGTGATAGGCCCATTCCAACCTCTTTTCTCTGTGTTCACTTGGGTCCTAGAATCTCATCTGGACCACACATGGTTCCTGAGAATGTATATTTAGGAAAGAGAACAGCTTTGATTTCATGGTGATGGCCTTCCTCTTAACATTTCCCTCCTCCTTCTAGCCTGTAGACCCACTGTACCCTTTGTTCCTGGCTGTATGTCTGAGAAAGAGCATGGGGAAGGCACATCATACATGTAACCACTTCTGCTCAGAAGTGACCACATTGATTGCTTCTTCTCTAATTCTATTGTCTAGTAGAGTTGAAAGGAAGCAGGGAAATGTAGATGTACACAGAGATAGCCACAAGCAGTAATAGTTTCTCTGACATCTACCTTGTAAGATTGTTTTGAGAACTATATACAATAACATTTGTAAAGTATTTCCTCAGTGTTTGGTAGATAGTTTTCTCAATAACTATCTGGTATTTTTCAGTTTGATGAAAGTTGTTTTTCTCATTGTAAGTGAATGAATTAGCATCCCACTCTATATTTATATATTTCTGTGAGTTTGGTTAATGCAAGCCAAAGTCAGAGAAATTGCTTCATACCCAGAGTGTTGATAAAAGCACATTTCTGGGTCTGCAAATATAAAGACTACCTAGAAACCAGCTAGAAGCACCATCATGTGAAGTCACATCTTGGGGGCAGTCAGCTCTGAGGTCAGATTGCTCAGGCACATATTTCCTTCTGATCTTAGCTGGGCTTTCAATATTAAGAGCCACAGGACAGAGTATATATGTATCTATCTATCTGAATTTTAGGGTTTGCCCTTAGTTAACACTAGCAGGCCACCTTGTCCTATTCCTCACAGCAGCTCCTGAGGGTTTTGTAGGATGCCTGCTATGGAGTATCCTGGCATTGCCTGGTGTGGGGTTTGCCTGGAGGTCTTGTCACTCACTCCATAACCACCAATACCCTGGCTGACTTACCCTCTAATCCTGACCCCTCATATGCCATCCTAGTAATTCATTACCTTTATATCCTCTAATGCTTCTGCCACTTGCTGCCCAGATGAGGTCACATCTACCCTAAGGGCAGGCATGGATCATCTGCCCCAATATCAATTTTGCTCAATGGTGAGAAATAAAAACTATTTTTATTATTTTGAAATAAGCATAAATATATTAGGGAATAGAATGTAAATTCTCCTGAATTTTGAACCTAGAACTCAAGAAACTTCCCTATAAATTGGGCAGAACTCTGGCTCTGCTTCTAGTTTGATTCCCTTTGCTGTGTGGATACACTGGGGAAGGAGGTAAGGGGCACAGCTTCTCTCAACTGCCCACCAGGTGAACTTGGACTTGTTCTGGCTGAGTCTCCCACGGACACTGTTCCAGCATGGTATCTCTGAGAGGTCATTCCTGATGTTCTCTGGCTCATAGAGATATCTCTTATTTATTCTCTGAGTCGTGCAAGGTTCTCTTAAGGATCTTATTTATAATGTTATTATTAGGTTGGCGAAAAAGTAATTGTGAAAAAAATAAAAGAAGTAATTGTGGTTTCAGACCATGAAATTTAAATTATTATAACTAGGCTCAAACACATCTTTATTAATCAAAATAAGAACCATTTACGATCAACATAGTTTTGCCAATGAGAAATAAGTTTCTTTATTCCTATAGCATAAAAATCTGTGCTTCGGGATTCAACAGATCCTTGGAAAGTATTTTCTGCCTCCTGCTGATTGTGGAAGCATTGTCCCTGCAAAAAGTTTTTGAAGTGTTTGAAGAAGTGGTAGTCAGTTAGCGAGAGGTCAGGTGAATTTGGTGGGTGAGGCAAAACTTCGTAGCCCAATTTGTTCAACGTTTGAAGTGTTGGCTGTGTGACACACAGTTGGGCATTGTTGCAGAGAAGAATTGGGCCCTTTCTATTGACCAGTGCCAGCTGCAGGCACTGCAGTTTTCAGTGCATTTCATTGATTTGATGAGCATGCTTCTCAGATGTCATGGTTTTGCCTGGATTCACAAAACTTGTGGATCAGATGGTCAGCAGACCACCAAACAGTGACTCTGATCTTCTTTTGGTGCAGGTTTAGCTTTGGGAAGTGCTCTGAAGCTTCTTCTTGGTCCAACTACTGAGCTGATCATGGCCGGTTGTATAAAATCCACTTTTTGTCACATGTCACAATCCAATTAGGAAAAGGTTCGTTGTTACTGCATAGAATAAGAGAAGACAACACTTCAAAGTGATGATTTTTTTTGATTTGCAGTCAGCTCATGAAGCACCCACTTACTGAGCTTTTTCACCTTTCCAATTTGCTTCAGATGCCAAATGACTGAACAATGGTCGATGCTCTGAGTTCTTGGACAACTTCTAAATGTAGCTGTAAGAGGATCAGCTTCGATGATTCTTTCAGTTGTTTGTTGTCACTTCCGATGGTCAGCTGTTGTGCTCACCTTCAAGGCTCTCATCTCCAAGGCTCTCATCTCCTTTGCAAAACTTCTTGAACCACCACTGTACTGTATATTCATTAGCAGTTCCTGGGCCAAATGCATTGCTGACGTTCAGGTGGTCTCCGCTGCTTTATGACCCATTTTGAACTTGGATAAGAAAATCGCTTGAATCTGTTTTTTTGTCTAACATCATTTCCCTGGTCTAAAATAAATATAAGCAGCAAGTAATAAGTCATCAGCAAAAAAACACAAAGCAAGAAATGCACATTAGAATGATGTAAAATAGAACCACATTTAAGAATGTATTCCAATATAAAACACAGTTCAACAATGTAAAAATGCAATTACTTTTGCACCAATCTAAATATTTAGTTATTTAATAAGCACATATAGCACTTACTGTGGGCTTCCCAGGTGCCTCAGTGGGTAAAGAACCCTCCTGCAATGCAGGAGACGTGGGTTTGATTCCTGCCTGGGTAGAGAAGATCCCATGGAGGAGGGCATGGCAACACAGTCCAGTATTCTTGCCTGCAGAATCCCCACGGACAGTGAAGCCTGGCTGGCTACAGTTCACGGGGTTGCAAAGAGTCAGACACGACTGAAGTGATTGGGCACACATGCATAGTACTTACTAAGGGCAAGGCAGTCTTCTAAGTGATGAATATACGTTAATTCTCACAGCCACCACATAAGAGAGGATCTTGTGTGTGTGTGTGTGTGTAGGTGAATGCACAGTTGACCCTTGAACAACACAGGGGTACTGACCTTTCACATAGTTAAAAATCCAAGTGTAATTTATACTCTGCCATCCATATCCCCAGTTTATCTGTATCTGAGGACATCAGTCAATCACAGATTGTGTACTATTGTAATATTTACTAGTGAAAAAAAATCCCTGTTTAAGCCGATCTTACTGTTACAACCTGTGTTGTTCAAGGGTCTTCTGTAGATGTGTGTGTGTGTGTATGCGCATGCACACGTGCATGTATGAAATGCTGAGGCACAGAAGTCAAATAACTTTCCCAAAGTCACATGGTCACACACTATAGGCTACAGGACAGAGCCAGAATTTGAATTCAGATATCTAAGTTCTTGTGTTTACTGCCTGTTGCATGAGTTGATGGGTAATTTCTATTCTTCTCTAGACTATAAGGGCGTTGAGGACAGAGTTTTACTGATCTCTGTGTCCTTCTAGGCTAGAATGGGGCCAGGCACACAATAACAGTGCAGCAAATGTTGGCTAACCCTCTTTCAGAGAGGATGGAGGGTGGTAGGGCTGTGTGCCTGGGGCAAGTTTTACCCATTTAATCACCCTGTCACCTTCTCTAAATAAATAGCCCATGGCCTCTAATTGCCAGAGGAATTTTAAACTCATCCTGTGCTTAGTGGAACAAATTGTAAAATTTTTGTGTAAAATAACTTTTGACATTTTTCTAGAATATTTTAATGACTTCTTTGAATGACTGGGAATTGTACAATTGCAATTTCCCTCTGTACCCTGTTGTTTAAGATTCTAGGAAGTTTGGCTTGTTTGTGTCTGTTCAAGGTCTGTGGGAGTTCAGGAATCTGCATGCCATGCTTTGAGATTTCAATCTGCATTTCACCTGCCCCAGAGCCCTCATGTCAGTTAAGGGCAAACTCCAACAAAAAATAACAGCAACAAAAAACCCAACAGCTTTAAAGGATGTGGAAGGGGAAGCAAATGTCACAGCTTGCAGTTTCCCTTTGAAATCTTTCCTAAGCCACATCTCAAGAAGGTGTTTTGGAATCACAATTTTATATTTCCTGTAAGTTGAAGCATTTTGAAAACATACTTGTTGCGAGTGATGACTGGTTAGAAATAAATTCACTGAATATTAGTTCCACAGAGAAGTAATCATCAGAGCTTAAGAAAGCAAAACATAGAAAATATGTTTTTCATAAGGATCAAGCTGGGGATCTTCCTTACTTTGTTTACAATAAAAAGGAGGGTCTTGCATTGCAGCATGCTTTCTCTTTGTAGTTCTGGTTTTCCCTGGTTGGCCCCACCTTAACACACACACACACACACACACACACACACACACACACACACACACACTATTTTTGTTCGTTCCTATTTGGAATATTATGAGAAAAAGTGGTCTCCCTACCATAATCCTCCATGTCAACATCCACTACTATGGTAAATCGCTATATAACTTTTACCATTATCTAACGTGCATCTGATTTTCTTTTCCCAAAACTGGAACTAGTTATCCGTGTCTTTCTATGATCAGATAGTAAATTATGTCAAAAACTATTCTCTCTTCCTGTTTCCCTCCTACTCTTGCCACTCTTCTCCCATATCTGACTTTAGAAACAAGTCATGGATGTTTTTACAGTCAGAGTACCTAGAGGGAGGAAATAGTTCTATTTCCTCTTGAGGGCAATCTAGCAAATTCTACCACCTGAAGAGGTGTGACAGTGGAGCAAGGCCAAAGGGATCATATGGTTGAATTCAGACCCAGAGCCAGTTTCTTTGGATAGAAGTGGCTTTGCCACTAATTGTTCATGCCATATTAAGGACTATGGGTTACAAAGATTTTAAATAACGAGGATTTAGGGTAGTATGTTTTGAGTCACTTGTTGAGTATTACTTGTGGTAGATAGAGTGTGAAACACATAACTGACATAGCCAAAGATCAAGGTTTCACATGGTCACAATTAGAATGTGTATGTATATATGTATATGTCAATGAATACACACACTTACTTATGGCCTTTTTTAATCTCCCAAAGGATTTAATATTATTTACCAAAATACACATGACATAAAGAGAGAAATAAAATAGAAAACAAGTGGATGAGGGCACCAGGCCCCTAGAGGGTAGGAAGGATGCAGAAGAATCTGGAAGTGATCTTAGTACCTGCAGTGTGTGCTGTAAGGATGGGTCTCTGCTTGCGTTGGGCTACATGGGCTCTTTGCTACATGTCTCTGCTATGTGTTGGGCTATATTTGCTCAGCCACTAATATAAGAGATATAGGCCCAAATCTGACTTAGCAGGAGTAAAGCCACTTCTGATACTAAAAATAACAGGAGGAACTTCTCATAGAGGGTATAGTAAAATAATGAAGTCCTCAGCAATATTATTCAAGTAAGTATAGTGATAAGTTATATTTGGTTGTGCCATGATCCAGAATGCCTTGTGGCTGGCAGATATTCACTCCTCCAGAAACAGTTGTTCTTCATTTGTGAGTTGCCTATAATTTACTATGGCTTAGAAATCTTTGAGGGAGAGAGAATGGCAAAATGCTATTGTTTTTCTAGATTAAAATAGGCAACAATACTTTGGCAGCTAATATATAGCCAATGTAGAATCAAAAA
>SJYQ01014189.1:22331-43067 GCA_006410935.1 Redunca redunca
CATTAGATTCCTATATTTTTTTATGAAAGTGATATATGTTCATTGTAGAATATTTATAAAATACAAAACAGACAAGTGGTTTAAAATCTCACCATCTAAAAATAACTTTGAGATGTTATATAGTATATGTGTTTATGTATTGGGTTGGCCAAAAACTTCATTTGGGTTTTTCTGTAATATCTTATGGAAAAATCTGAATGAACTTTTTGGCCAACCCAATAAGCAGTACATGCATTGGCTTAGTTTTCTAATTTTATAAGTGTTACCTAATTATAGCCCTAAACACTAACACCATAGTTTCTCTACTTACAGTTGAGTATAACTATTCATTTCCTATTTACTTTAAACACATAAGTAATGTGGAATGGGAAGAAAAGCACAAAAACAGAGCTTTGAGTATCAGGTCAAAATCTGAGACAAAGCCTGACATTCACAAACAACACCTACCCCATTTTTTTTTTTAAATTAAATCCTTTTAGGTCTCAGTTTCTACATAGCAAAAATGTCACCAAAGTGCTTCAGAAAGTGGGATGCACACTCTTACTACTTCTATTCAACAGAGTATTAGAAGTCCTAGTCACAGCAGTCAGATAAGAAAATGAAACAAAAGTATCCAAATTGGAAGGGAATAGATAAAATTGTCACTGTATGCATATAACATGATACTATATACAGAAATCCTAAGGACTCCACACAAAAACTCCTAGAATTGATACATGAACTCAACAAAGTAGTAGGATACAAGATTAATATTCAGAAACCAGTAGCATTTCTTTACACTGACAATGAAATATCAAAAAGGGAATGTAAAAAAAAAAAACCTTTAAAAAAATACCAAAAAAAAGAGATACCTGGTAATAAAACTGAACAAGGAGATAAAAGACTTATATTCTGAGAACTAGAAAACATTAATAAAGGAAATTAAAGAGTATTCAAAGAAATGGAAAGTTATCCCATGCTCCAGGATTGGAAGAATTAACATTGCTAAAATGGCAATACTACCCAAAGTAATCTACAGATTTAATGTGGTCCCTATCAAATTACCCATGACATTTTTCACAGAACTAGGACAAATAACACAAAAATTTATATGGAACCATTAAAAGACCCAGAATTTCCAAACAATGTTATGGGAAAAACAAAACAAAACAAATTAGGAGGCATAACCCTCCCAGACTTCAAGCAATATTACAAAGCTACACTTATCAAAACAGTGTGAAATTGGTGCAAAAACAGACATATGGGTTAATGGAACAGAATAGAGTAGAGAAATAAACCCACACAGCTATGGTCAATTAAGCTTTGGCAAAGGAAGCACAAATATTCAAGGGAAAAAAGATAGTTTCTTTAGCAAGTGGTATTGGGAAAGTTGGACAGTTCAGTTCAGTTGCTCAGTCATGTCAGACTTTTTGCAACCCCATGGACTGCAGCATGTCAGGCTTCCCTGTCCATCACCAACTCTCCACACATAAATCAATCAAGTTAGAACACATCCTCACACCATGCACAAAAATAAACTCAAAATGGCTTAAAGACTTAAACATAAGATACAACACCATAAAACTCCCAGAAGAGGGCACTGGAAAATATTATCTGACATAAATTGTACCAGTATTTCCCAAGTCATACCAATTTCCCAAGGCAATACCAAAAAAAAAAAAAAAGAGCAAATGGCACCTAATCAAAGCTTTTGCATAGCAAAGGAAACCACAAACAAAAAGATAACCTATGGAATTAGAGAAAATATTTGCAAATGATGTGACCCATAAGGGCTTAATCTCCAAAATATACAAACAGCTCTTATAACTCAACAACAAAGAAAACAAACAACCCAATCAAAAAGTGGGAAGATCTAAATAGATATTTCTCCAAAGAAGGCATACAGATGGTCAATAGGTGCATGACAAGATTCTCAACATCACTAATTACTGGTAAGTTGCATCAGTTGTGTCCAACTCTTTGTGACCCTATGGACTGTAGCCCACCAGGCTCCTCTGTCAATGGGATTCTCTAGGCAAGAATACTGGTATGGGTTGCCATTGACTTCTCCAGAAGATCTTTCTGACCCAGGGATTGAACCCATGTCTTCTGAGGATCTTGCACTGCAGGTGGATTTTTTTTTACCGCTGAGCCACTATAATGAAATATCATCTCAAATCAGTTAGAATAGCCACCATTAAAAATTCTACAAATAACAAATGCTGGAAATGGTTTGGAGAAAAGGGAACCCTCCTACAATGTTGGTGGGAATGTAAGTTGGTGCAGCCACTATGGAAAACAGTAGGAGACTCCTCAGAAAACTAAAACTAGAATTACTATATGATTCAGCATATAGCTGGATAAAACCATAATTTAACAACTTACATGCACCCCTATGTTCATAACAGCACCATTCACAATAGCAAAGACATGGAAACAACCTAAATGTCTAACAGCAGATGAATGGATAAAGAAGATATAGTATATATACAATGGAATACTACTCAACCATAAGAAAGAAGGAAACGATGTCATTTACAGTAACATGGATACAACTAGAGATTATCATACTAAGTGGAATAAGTCAGAAAGAGACAAATACCATATGATATCACACATGTAGAATCTCAAATATGGCACAAACAAACCTATCTACAAAACAGAAACAGGCTCACAGACATAGAGAACAGATTTGTGGTTGCCAAGGGAGTGGGGGAAGGAGGAGGGATGGACTGGGAGTTTGAGGTTAGTAGATGCAAACTATTACATTTAGAATGGATAAACAAGGTCCTACTGTATAGCTGCTGCTGCTGCTGTTGCTGCTGCTAAGTCACTTCAGTCGTGTCCGACTCTGTGCGACCCCATAGACGGCAGCCCACCAGGCTTCCCCATCCCTGGGATTCTCCAGGCAAGAACACTGGAGTGGGTTGTCATTAGGGAGCTATATCTAATCTCTTAGGATAAACCATAATAGAAAAGAATATAAAAAACAATAGATAGATAGATAAACTGAGTTCACTTCGCTGTACAGCCATACTAACACAACACTGTAAATGAACTATACTTCAATAAAAAATACAGAGCACTGTGCAAATGCAAACGTTATTGTCCTTACTAAGTAACATGGTGACTTGGAAGTTGAACCCCATGACGGGGGCCATAACAGGTGCTTTTGACTCTTTAATGTTGAGGGAAAAGAGGAGAAGTTAGAAGGAACACTCTGGATCTGGTGTCCAGATCTAGAGTCATGAAGTCAGATTTGAATCCCTCTGACTTAGTTTTCTTTGTTGTCTTTTTTATCAGCATTTCCCTCTTCCTAGCTTTATTTCTATTTTCCTGTTGTCTTTCTGTCTCTTCTTTCTCTTCCTCATCTCTTTCTACTTTTATTCTCTCCCTTCTCTATCTTTAATTGACTTGCATTCCAGACATTTTATGTTAAAACAGGAAAAGAATGGTAGGACACAGCCCTCAGAATTGAATTTGAATTTTGAATCTCAGTGAAAACCTTACATAAAATCTAAGACAATCTTGGCTTTAACTAAGACTACAGGTAAAAAAGAGAAAAGATGATCATTTTTCTTGGATACTCATATATGAGATTTATGGGTGGGTGGGAGATCTATAATTCCAGCGGCACTGCTAAGGGAGGAGGTGATCATCTTGGCCACCTATGTGATTGCTCTCAACCGTCCCTCCATCCCCAGGTCACAGCTGCTAGAAACTACAACTCTGGAAAAGTTATCTGAATTTTAGGAGAGAAGCAGACTTTTTCTCTCATGAACTCTATAGAGAGTCTGCGACTTTCATATATAAAGCCTTTCTGAAAGCATAAATGAAAGCTGACTATCAAACATATAAGGTAAGTCTAACTATACCAACTTAAACACAGTCTTCAAATATGTATTTCTAATATATAATATACATGCTGTAAACTTGGATCTTCCCCCCCCATAATAAAACACTCTGTCACCTGGCTTAACGTTCAACGAACTTAAGGTTCAATGAACATCTGAATAGGAATGCAATCCACAGCATTTGGCCTGTCCACTGATTTCTATCTTTATCTCAATAGTATTACTTCTATGAAATCCTTATTTTTCACTAATATCAACTATTCCATTTTCCTACTTCCTCTACATTTTATAAGGGCTTCCCAGGTAGTGCAAGTGGTAAAGAACTCGCTTGCCAGTGCAGGAGACATAAGAGATGCGGGTTCGATCCCTAGGTTAGGAGGATCCCCTGGAGGGGGAAATGGCAACCCACTCCAGTGATTTTCCCTGGAGAATCCCTTGGACAGAGGAGCCTGGTGGGCTATGATCCATAGGGTTGCATAGAGTTGGACAAGACTGAAGCCACTTAGCACACACTACATTTTATAAAATGCTAATGACAAAATATAGTAAAACAGTGAAATTCTTTCCACAGCACCACCCTCTGATAAAGATGGCTGTGCTGGACAAAGTGAGTGGCTGACTGGCCTTAGGCAATTCCCTATCATGGCTCAAATTGTCTGTTTGGAAGCCAAAAAAAAAAACAACAAACAAATCAGAATGTGGCCAACAAGGTCTCTAATGCATGCTGTGTGTTAAAAAAAAAAGTGGATCATGTGGCATTTCTACTAAAGGAAATATGGGAGCGCTATATAAAAAGGTGGATAAGGTAGGAAAAAAAGTAGCCTAATGGCAAAATCTAAACAACAACAGCGGCATCATCGTTAACAACAATGAAATGACTAAGTAGTAAGCATAATAAAGACTTTGATTGTTTACGATATGCATTTCTATTATTTAATTTTATTTTATTTGGGGAATGGGATGGGGTTTAACGAGATGTGTGTTGAGGCATTTAGAGAAAACTGAGAAATACTTCTCAGAGACATTGCCATTTTAATATGTTTTTCTTGAAGCATTATTAAAGTTGACAGTAAAAAGTAAAAACTGGGACTATAAATAAGGGAAGTGACTATGATGTTCTGGGTACGTTGTGGGGTACAAAGATGAGTGAGACACAGTCTTTACCCTTGAGCTCCAGATATAATTTGTGTAATACTGAGAGTACACAAGTAAGAGGTGGGAACAATCAAAATTAAATAATGAGATTTATTTCACTGTACACAAAAAATTTACTATATTTTATAAATGTATTTTATTTTAAAACTTGGAACAGTAGTAAAGGTTTTAAAAAGTTGCAAGCACAGTACAGAACAGAAACTTGTTTTTCCTGAACAACTGGAGAGCATGCTGCTAAGCTGATGTGTCACCATCCCTGACTACTTCACTGTTCATTTTCCAACAATTACATTCTCCTACATGACCACAGCATAGCCATCAAAATCAGGAGATTAACACTGAGTCATTGCTAACTTCTAGTCCTCAGCCCCCGTTTAAGCTTTGCCAGTCATCCTAATTACATACTTTATAGCAAAAGGGTCTGGTTCAGAACCACACAGGGTATTTAGTGGTAACATTAGTTTTCTTCAGTCTTGAAGAAGTTGGTCTTCCTTTGACTTTTACAACCTTGACAATTTTAAGGATCACTTGGTAGATGTTTTGTACAATAACACTTAATTTGGGCTCATTTGACATTTCTTTGATTATATTCAGGTCATTTATCTTTGGTAGGACTACCACGACGTTCTCTTAAGTGATGTATGATTTAGACTTGACCCATTGCTGTTGAAGTTCACTTTGATCACCTGGTTAACGTGGCATCTGCTTTTCCATTGAAAGTTACTCTTACTTTCTTTAGTACTTTGAAACTGTTTCTCACTACATTTTCAATTCATTCATGATTTAAATTTGTTTGGATTCATGGTTTCCTGTTTTTTTCAATAGATTATTTTAATTCTCAAATAATCCTAGATTTGGTCAGGGGCAGCCCCCTCAAGCTGGCTTCTCTATACTTTTGAGATTTCCCCCTTCTTGGGGGCTTCTCTGGTGGCTCAGATGGTAAAGAATCTGCCTGCAATGCAGGAGACCTGGGTTTGTTCCCTGGGTCAGGAAGATCCCCTCGAGAAAGGAACGGCAACCCATTCCAGTATTCTTGCCTGGAGAATCCCATAGACAGAGGAGCCTGGTGGGCTACAGTCCATGGGGTCACAAAGAGTCGGACATGACTGAGTGACTAACACTTTCACGTATCACTTTCATCATTCTTGGAGCACTTCCTTGCTTTTTGATATAATAAGATGTTACATGCTCATCTTATACTCTCCCTGACCCAGGTCTAGGATAATTCCCCAAGAAATCTAGGCTGCTGTTAATGGAAAATCATAGTTATGACTCAAGCTCTGGGTGCTGGGTGTGTTCATTACTCTTAAGAGTTTGGCTGTTCCCAAGCCCTCTCAGTGGACACAGCTAGTAATGTATATCCATCCATATCTAAAACATAGATGCAAATATATTAACACAATAGTTTTATTTACTTACATATTAGCTTTTCTATGTCTTTATACTCATTTATATTGAAAGTCATGAGTTTGTACTGATAACCTCCAATTTTGATCCAATACCATGGGGTTCATTCCAGTTTTCTTCCTTCCCATATCTGTATCTTCCTACTCTGAACATTAGGAACCTGACTTAATATCCTTAATTGATTTACTTATTTCATCAATCTCCTAGTATGTAACCCATCTCTGCTGCCACCGTTCTACCCACATGGACACTCATCTCACTTGGGTGGAGATGCCCTGTCCTCACCCTGTGGACACCTGCTTACCCTATTTGGGCTTCAGCATTCTGTGCTGGGTAGCCTCATGCCTGGATGCTTTCCTCACTCTTTCTGGGCTCTGACAGCCTACACCAGGTTGCCCTTTGTAGACACCCTCCTTACCCAGCTCTGACTCTGACCCCCACAAGGGGCAGCCATCCTGGGTGGCCACTCTCTTGCTGGATTTGAGCTCTGACACCTTGCTTCGGGCCACTGTGGTCCTCTCCTTCAAGGGCAGATGCCTGCCTTAACCTGCCACACTGCATGTTTTAGGACTGTGTTCTAGGGGAGGGAAAAGGGGAGGAAGGAAATGGGAAAGAAGAGTAAGTAAGTAAGTAATTTCCATTTGAAATTCTAAATTTAAAAGAAAAGAAACAATGTAAACTATATATTTGTTTCTCCTACTGATGAGAAGTGAGGCTTTCTCTTAAGTCTTCTAAAAAGTCGAAAAGATTAAACATGTTTTTTCTTCTGGGGACTAACACACTGCTGGATAATTAGACTCAGATTCCTTATTTATATTCTTATTTGAGGCTAGAAGGGAAGTCTCTTTTAATACACAATCTTTCCTTTTTTGAAATATGCCCACAAGGATTGGAAAATAGTGAGAATTAACAATTATTAGTGAAGAGACTAGATTGTAAAGCTATTATAGTTTAAAATAAGGGTGAGCACTGCTCCCTTAAATCACTTCATGCAATTTCACCCTAAAGGCATTATTTCTTGTCTTTGTCTGTCGAAAGGCATTGTAAACATTATTAATTTAATCCAGATGGAGTCAAATACTTATTTCTGACTCCATTTTGCCATTCTATTGAGGCAATTACTACCAAGAGATCAGTGATTTAGTCTGAAAAAATGCTTTTAATGATTATTAATTGGATAACCACTGAGTTAATAAAACTGTCTTAGGATATTATATTGGAAATTAATTGAATATAATGTATCTATCTACCTTCAGGAAACTATTTCCTGAGGGAGATTATAGAGAAGGACCAATCCTTTTCACTTAAAGACACTTAATAAATGCTCATTAAATGAAATATTTTCCTAATATTTGGGAGCTGGGGTGGCTTAGAGTAGCAAAAAACAATTTTTATTTATCAAATTATTAATATGGCAAACATCTCAAATTAATCAACAAAGTTGGACAATTCAGTGCCTTGTCTGAGAATTTTAATATCTAGTTAGCAAGCTGGATTTAAAAATGTCAATATAGTCAGTTGATTATTTTCTTACATAAAAAGAGTAACAAGGTCAAATTAAGGTAAATAACCTAAAGGTAAAAGACCTAATCATGGCCATAAGACTAACCTTTTCTTTTTTAAAAAATATTCAAGAAGCCAAACAATTTTCTTAAATAAAAATGGAGCATAAAATACAGGTTTTCTGTCCCTGACTAGCTTTACCTTGCATTGTTCCATGATTCTGGCTCAGGATTTGTACTAACTATAACATGGAAGAATTTCAGGGCCTTGATGCAAGCCATGATTCTGGAACTGTTGTCTCATAAATTCAGACCAAAAAAATAAGTGTGATATTTTGCACTTGATAATGCACTGAGGGGTTTGAAGGGCTTATTGCAAGTAAGTTAAGTGCCTCTGCAGAGTACACAGAATTCTAGGAAGCTAAAATTTCTCACTGAAGAAGAAAGATGACCAAAATACCCAACAATATGTTTGGTGATTCATCATGATTTTCAAACTACATTCACTTTTCTTTAAAAGAATGTGTGTGTGTTTAAAACATTAAACAGAGTTGGAATACAGCTTCAAGGATTCAACAATCCCTGAAGAGCATCACATAACAGAATCAAAAGAAACAAACTGAAGGAAACTGTGGACAAAGATGAAAGGATCTAAGAATCTGGAAATCATCTAGTAAAAAGACTTCTGAGCACTGAAAGAGACCCCCATTCAAGTCCTAAGAAGACAGAAAAGCAATGAAGTGTTGAATCAATAGGAAAAGTACTTTGCTAAGAGGCAAGAACATTGCTTCTGCTTGCAAAGGCAAACAACCCTGAGACTTCAAAGAAAACTTTTTTCCTGTCTTTTTTAAAATTTCTTTTTAGTTAAATTTTTAAGAACCCAGTGATAAAACTGTATCTGATAATGGCTTTGGTAACTACTGTTTCATGCCCAGCATTTTAAGTCAGTTATCTGCAATAGCCCTTATAAGTTTCCCTTCCCCCATCATTTCCAGACAGACGCCATTCTGAAATTTTATCTGAATTAAAAAAATGTTTGCCTGAGGAAACAGTTCTTTTAAATTTATAGAGCTTAAGGTTCTTAAAGTGGGAACTTTTCCAAGCCCAAAACCAGATTAGGAGGGAAGGAAGGGCTGTTTTTCTGAGGGCAAACTTGTGTTCAGTTCATAAATATAAGATCACTGGGACCCATGTGACGACAATACCAGTTTAGGAGATTAGGAAAGGGATAGATGGGGATTCAGACCACTGAACCCAGAAGTCCAGAGAGCTTCTGACATTTCAGATTGTATCATGTATAATATCAAATACTTGTGTATATGAAACCTCAGTCATCTGCTTTGAAGTTCTCAGTGATGTTAAGAAGTCTTATCCTACCAGCAGATGAGGATTATGGTTCCCAGTTCTCTCCAATAATAAAATGACACATTTTGTTCTTTGCTGTGGAAATTTGAAGTGCTTCCCACAGTAAGCAGGTCATATTTTCATACCCCATTGACGTTGGGTCTGGCTATGTAACTTCACTTGGCCAACGGACTGTGGGCATGGGTTTTAGCACTAGTTTTTAGCCAAGATCTTAAGGGACGGTGCGTGTTTCTGCACCCAGCTCTTGTAGTCTGCTATTACCATGAGGAAACATACAGCCATTTCAGCCTGGGCCTTTGAAGGAAGACCTGAGGAGCAGACATGAGCCCAGCTGAGCGCCTTAAATTCCACCTGGCCTCCTTGACTGCACACCCATGTGGGGATATATACAGGTGTGGCAGTAAGCCACTGACTAACAAACTCCTTCACAAGCTGGCTTTCAAACTTTACTTCTTAGTATAAATCCTAAAGATCAAATGACATTGCAAGCAGCCTCATCATCCCTACATATTTCTAAGGTTCTTTCAAAATAAATCGCTTCAAACTCTCCAAATACAAAAACATAATTAAATCCTAGATTAAATTATGCTTAGTATTGCTTAAACATCTTGTTTCATTTACTGTGATGGATTAAATAAACCATAGCTGGACTCCTGAATTTAAAACAAACTCATTTGAGTCACAAAAAGTAAACTACCTTGCAGCCATTATATGTAAAGAATCTGCCTGCCAGTGTAGGAGACATTAAGAAACTCAGGTTCGATCCCTGGGTTGGGAAGAAGGCATGGAAATCCACTCCAGTATTCTTGCCTGGAGAATCTCATGGACAGAGGAGCCTGCTGGGCTACAGTCCATAAGGTTGCAAAGAGTTGGACACAACTGAAGTGACTTGGCATGCATGCACAGAGCCATTACAAAGGGAAACCCAAAACCCTGGAACAACTCAATTCTCTCCCTGCGCCATAGCTGCACCTGAGCTGCTGACTGTGGAGAAAGGAAGCAGGTGGAGGAATTCTGCTATGCTGGCTAGGCTTATCGAAATTTATTGTTTCTGCTGTCACACAGTCTCACCATACTTCTCTGGTAAGCTTCCTCTCTCCACCACAGGGATCATTTCAGAGTCTCTTTTCAGCCCTCCAGCATCTTCCCTAGCTTCACTCTCAGCTGATGACTTTGGTTCTGTTAATAACTTCACTGAGAAAATAGAAGCAATTAGCAGAGGTCTGCCTTATCTTCCTACATCTAGTTCTATCTGCCTCTATCTTCCCACTGGTTACATCATTCCAACAGTCTCTGTGCCCATATGGGACAACTTCACTGTGCACGGCATCACAGAAACTCATATTGTCTTGCCTCCTCAAGAATTTTGCTTTTGCAATCATGCCCTGTCCTTCCTGCATTGTCACTTTCCACTTCCTTCAGAAATCATTCGCATCAGCATACAAATGGGTGATATATCTCATATAAAACCACCCTCTATTCATCCAAATTCTCCTCTATTATAGCTGGTCTTCATTGCCAAACTTCTAATACTGTTGTTTGGATTTGCTGTCTTCACTTCCTCATTCTCTCTATAACTCACTGCAATTAGGCTTTCATCTTCTCTGCTTCAACACAACTATTCTTACCAGGGTTGTTGGGGTCTTCTGTGCTGCTAGATCCCATGGTTGATAGCATCTAATTCTGCTGATCACTCCTTTTTCTGTGAAATACTCACTTCACTTGGGTTCTAAGTTCACCAGCCTTTCCCAGTTTCTTCCTACTTTGCTGGACGCTTCCCCATCTCTGCTGGCTTCATCTGATCCTCTGGACCTCTAAGTGCTGGAGGACCCTATTGGCAGTGTCCTTGATTTGCTTTGCTTACCCTTTAGAGGTGATCTTAATCAGCTCCACTGGCCATTTAATTGTGGATTAATCCCAAATTTATATCTCCTCTAACTCCAAACTCATACACCTGACTACTAGTCATTCCACTTGTATCTTTAATAAGCATCGCAAACCAGACATGTACAAAACCCAAACCCTTGACTCCCATAAACTGTTTCTTCCCCAGCCATCTCCGTTTCAATAATGGTAACTCAAATAATCAGTCGTTGTTGTTATTGAGTCCCTGAGTCACATGTGGCTCTTTGTGACCCCGGAGACTATAGCATGCCAGGCTTCCCTCTCCTTCGCTATCTCCCAGAGTTTGCTCAAGTTCATGTCCACTGAGTCAGGATGCTATCTGACTATCTTATCCTCTGTCAATCTTTAGTTCAGGCTAAAAACATAGATGTCATCCATGGTACTTTGCTTTCCTTCACTCCCCACACCAATCAGCAAAGCCTCCTGGCTCTACCTTCACATTATCTGAAATCTGAATACTTCTCACCACTTTCCATGCCCTTGACTTCCTTCTGGGCTCTGTCAGTGAGTAGATCAGCAGGACAGCAGAGGAAGGGACCAGAGAAAGACCAGGGTATTTCTTCCCCACTCTCTTAGTTTTAGGCTTGCATCTCTAGCAGTAGTTCTTTCCCCACATTCCAGAGGCACCTCCTCCATGGCCCCATGGCTTCTGGGCTCTCCTTTGACCCTGTTCATTCCTTTCTTTGCCACTTCAGCCCTTGGGATAATATTTGCCTCTTTTGCCTTGCATCCCTCTCCATGCTTCTGCAAATAGCTCCTTCACCAATCTCTTCATGTGAACCATTTGACAGTGAAGTTCTTTGCCAGCTGGCACACTGATCAACACACTACCCTATGTAAAGTATAATTTATCTCCGCTTTTTATCTTTAACTTTTTTTCAAATACATATTATTCACTGACATTTATTATCTTCTGTGCCCTCCTCCCTTTTCTAAAAAGTAAACTTTCTTTCTACTTTTACTTTTGTATCTCTAGCTTCTAGAAGAATGCCTGGTATAGAGTTTCATGTAAATATGTTGCTAGTAAAGATAAGAGCTTCCCTGGTGGCTCAGACAGTAAAGAGTCAGCCTGCAATGCTGGAGACCTGGGTTTGATCCCTAGGTTGGGAAGATCTCCTGGAGAAGGTAATGGCAACCTGCTCCAGTATTCTTCCCTGGAGAATCCCATGGACAGAAGAGCCTGGTGAGCCCCAGTCCATGGGGTCACAAGTATTGGACACGACTGAGCAACTAACACATAATAAAGATAATACGCTCCTGACATATTCTTAACAAAAAAAGCATGAATTAAAGAAGAATATTTTGGCATATTCCTATTAAAAAAATATACCTATTCGGATTGAGTACTAAAAAGAAACATCTGGATGCATATACATATATACATCAAATTAATAGTGGCTACTTCCTGGGAAGTGGACGATAGGATTTAGTTTTCTGCTTTGTACATGTCTGTATAGTTTGCATTTGTAAGAGAAGTAAGCAGCAAGTAGGACTGCTGAAATCCTACATGAAAAAAAGCCTAATTTTTTGGGCAAAGTAGAAAAAGTCATCCCTCCACCAAAGGGTAGATACAGCTGCCTTGGCACCAGCAGTTTTACTACACTGATACCATAAAGCCAATTTTCATTTAGATTCAGAATTAAAATATCCAGTTATTAAAATATCTGACAGTCTGAAGAAATGCAAGAACAGTTCTTTAAATGTATGAAATTGGATTTATAAAACAAAATTCCAAGTTATGCTCCTGAGTCTTTAGTACTCCATTTTAGGAATACTTCCAGTGTCTTGTTTGTATTCTGACTCTTAAAGAAATACTGCTTAATAAAACACTCTCATTTTGGATATATCTTATATAGTTTTTTTTTTCTTAAACATTCTTTATTAAAAACATCTTTGCATCTAAAGTTTGTTTGTTTTGGCAGTTTTAAATCACAATATCCAGATATGAATTATTTTTTCTAAGCAACTCATTGGTTTCTTACGTAGATTCCAAGGCATGTCTCAGAGTCTGTCACTGCAATCCATATCAATATTTTTCTGAGCAAACAGGTTACATGCTTAAACATTTAAGTTTAAGCACCGACTAAAAATAGTGAAGTAAAATGTCCAGAAATCTCTTTAGTATTCTAACTAAAGTCAGCCTGGAGAAATGCCTTGGCATTGTCAAGGATTTAAGGAACATGAAGATTGTTGGGAAATTCTTATAAGATTTTAAAAGAAACAAGAACACCATGTTGTAAAGTGTAGGAAAGGAACTCAATATTTTTGTGAGTACCAGGTTTCCTCATAAAAATGGAAAAAGAAATGTAATATGATCTGTGTGACTTTTTGCCAACTCTGGTTTATTCTGTTGCTTTTGTTTGTTTGTTTGGAAGGTTTTGGCTGTTGGATTCTTGGACTAAGGCTTGAAGAACCCTGAGCTCCAGTGCCCTTGACTTGCCAAATGGCATAGTGATATTGCGTCTTTTCATATTTATGAATCCTGGGACAAAGGGGATTATACTACTTACTTTTTAGAAAGTGTTTGAGAGTTTTTACATGAAAAGTTGAGCAATACGTTGAATTCTATATAGCAGCTGGAGAAAATCAGAATGGGGCTGAGGGGGCAGATTGCTCTGCTGAGTATGGGCTCTGTAGGGCTTGCCTTGCAGTCCTGAACTCAGGGCTGGCCCCACATGTGGCTTCCAGAGCATGACTTTTTCTCCATTCTCTCTCACTGTTCTTCCTCCAATTCCTTTGCTGACTGCCCTTCTCTGACCTGGCTGTGAAATGTAGGGATTCTCCAAAGTTCTACCTCCATCCTTTTCTCATCTTGCATTCCCTCTGTGCTGGAGCAGTCTTTATCACTCTAGAGGTTCCAATTATATTTCCAAATATCAATCCGGAATCTGTGTTTGGGTATCCCCTAGGTATCTCACACACAACACCTCCCAAATTTAGCAGGTCTTCCAGCCTTACTTTAAAGTGTCTTCCCTCCCAAACTCCTGTTGATAAAGTGTCAGCTTTTCACAGTCTATGAAACTGGAAATGCTTTCAGTCCTTTGACTCCCACCTCCGATCAATACCCTGCTTCTGTTAAGGCTATCTCAGATGACTTCTCCTTCATTTCTGATAAGTAGCCATACTCCATCTATACTACCTACAGTGTTGCTAATTCCTGTCTCCCTTCTCCATCCTAGCTTCCATTGCCCTTATTCTGACCTCATCACCTAGTGCATAAACCAACTAACAGGCCTCCCTGCCTCCTTCGTTCTTCATTCCATCCTTCACATGGCTGCCAGAGTTGTTTCCTAAAACACAAACCTAATAATAATGATCCTCTGTGAAAAAGCATTGGCTGCTGCATCATAGTCTGGCTTTAGCCTCATTTTCTGGCTTCGCTACTTCTCCCATGTACAGACTATAATTCATGTTTGCTGTTTCTGCTTATCAAGCCACCATAAACTTCCACAGTTCCATGTCTGTTTGTCCTCCTGTAATGTCCTGCCTGCCTTTTCTGCCTAGTCAGATTACACTGGTCTCTCAAGGTCCAGCTCCATTAGAAAGACAATAAAATATGTTCACAACACAGTAGGATCAAATATCAAAATATTTGATATTCAGCCCCAAGGGGTTGAATTTAGTGAAAAAGAAGATATCAAAATGTCACAGAATGAACACAGGATGAGGGTTTATTTCATTAGCTGAGAAATATAACTGAACTTCAATGTGAGTCGAACATATTGTCTATGAATCCTCTGTTCCTCCTAGACTCCTGTCATTGGTGTGACTTGCCTTGAATGATCTTTCCTTATATTCCTACTTAAAGAGAATTTCCATATTTTCTTATTAAAAACATTGCAATGAACATATTTCATGGACTACTTTTTCAAGGGCATCTGTGAGTTCCTAAGAATGAAATTGCTGAATAGAAGGAACATGATATGAAACACTTGATAAATGTTGCCAAAGTGCAGTAACTACCTTTATACAAAAGGGTATGAAGATGCCTAGTTTCTATGCCCTCATCAGCAGTATTATCAAACTTAGATTTTTGCTAGGTTTAAATATTAAAAATGTTATTTTTGTTTATGCTTCCCTTAATTAACAAGGTTTAACATCTTTTCATATGTGTATTGGTCATTTGAATCTCTTTTCTTGCTTTCCCTGTTTTTCTTTTTTGTTCAATATTCTATTTGGTTGGTCATCTTTTTCTTTATTGATTATACTTGCTCCTTGTAAATCTTTTTACAGTATGGGTTATCAATAGTATTCCAAATTAACCAATTGTTTTTTGATTTTGTTCATTATTATTTTTTAATTATACATAAGTTAGAAAATTTTGTAGTCAAACTTAGCAATCTGCTTTATTCTTCAGAGTTTTATATTATTCTTAGGAAAGTCTTCTCCATTCTAAGATTGTAAATAAAACCAGTCTTCTTCAAGTGTTTTTATGGTTTCTTTTTTAGAGTTTAAATATTTGATCTATATGAAATTTACTTTCATATAGGAAGTAGGATAAGGATTTGTCTTAATTTTCCCGAGTGGTTCCTAGTTATGCCAATTCCACTTATTGAATACACTTTTCCTCACTGGTCTGAAATGTAGCTTTTATACTAAGTTCTGGCATACTGTTAGGGTATAACTCAACTCTATAAAATTTAATTAGAGAAAATTTATGGTGCCCTAAACCACTAGTGTAGGGGCTCCAGTATTAAACCAGTGTTATTCTGGATCTAGATGTGCTAATGGGTATAAATTTCACCATTGCAAAACTCACACATCAAAGACGTATCTTTTTTCTCTATGACTGAACCTAATTGAGCCCTTGAGCCCCCATGTCCATTCTGTGGCAGAATACTTAACTCAGCCAATACAAGGTATCTGTCTTCCACAGATGACCTAAGCTCTGGGGATTGGGGATGATGACAGCTTCACTCTTGTCCAGGCTTTTGTGAAGGGGATGAATATTTAATAGGCACCCTCTTATCTTTTCCTGGCATCTACAAGATGTAATAAGAACCTGCCTGGTTCACATTACTATGCACTGGCATCTGCTCACGTCTCAGCCACGGGCCCCAATTTGCTAGTTCCAGGGCTGTGTCCTCCTTCCCCATTCTGGGACCTCTCTTAGCTCATCTGAGCCCTTTTCAGGGCTGGAGGTCTGGGAACCCCGACTGCTTTTCCTGCGTCACCTCCAGGTGCTGAGTCTCTATGAAACTGTGCTCATGCCCATCCATATGGGCATCTCTTAGCCTTTGCCCCATTGCATTTCTATCCTCCTGTATGACATGGGCTTCTCCAAGGGGCTTTCAGTGTCTCTGGGTTGTACCCTGAGATGAGAGGTAGAAGTTGCTTGTGCTCTCAGGTTCCTCTAAAAACCCATATGGGATTTTTCTCAGAGGTTTTCACTCTAGCACCACAGGTGTGAAGCTGGGACATGCAGCATATGGAGGTGCCTTTCTCAGGTATTCATATCAATTACTCACTGTTCTACTCTCCTTTCCTATCTATCTTCTTTCCTTCAATCTCTGAGATTTTCCCCTGGTTTAGAGGAGGGGCAGTGGCTCTGTGGGGGTGGTGGGAGGGAAAAAACAGCTTAATCATCACCCTGCACTTTTCCAACTCCCTTGTTTATAATACAAACTTTGGCTATACTATAAACTTTTTGTTCAGTTCATTGGATTCTGATACTCAAAGCCAAACTTTTGGAACCAAAACAATGTTTTGTCTCAAAAGCCCAATTCATACAAATCAAAATACTTTTTGCTTTTAATAAGCTCACTTCTGTTATGGATTTTAAGAGCCTGTTTTGGAGCTAGTGGCTAAGAATATGATTCTTTGTTCTTGCTGAATTGGGAAGATTACCGGGCACAAAGCCTGGGGGAAGGATGCATGGGAAGAGTCTTTGTTAATATCTCAGAAAATTATCTGGAACACCAAGTCCTTGATCTGGTCTGTGGACTCCTATCTCCATCCCTGTGATCACTCCTTTGGTTATCAGACCTATTTCAACTAACAGCTCCATGGTCCTCCCAGTTCCTTTGCTCCTCTCTTTCTTAGACCTCACTGCTTTTTGAACTAGAGTCTTGCCTTGCTTCCCTCATGCCAGTCCTCCAAGGGACTAGAGACTCAGAATCTACCTTCTTTGTCTGGGCCATTATTTTGATTATAGAGCTGTCTATCTTCCAGACTTTCACCGACTCTGTGCTCAGGAACCTCCCGAGGTAATTTTCCATCTGCCTCCTGTTGCAACTGCTGGATCTTCCCAGATCACCTCCTTGCATCACCCAGACCCTCAGCTTGACAGGATGGTGGTAGAGCATCTAATGTGGGAGTCAGGGGTGGGGGGTGTGAAATGGGCTCAGGAGGCACTGTGTGAGGAGAGCACCAAGGAGAATTACTGCAAAAAGGTTGCATGGACAGAAGGTGGATCATCAAGAACAAAGCATCATAATGTTACTTATAAGGTCTGGTCTGTGAGTCCTCACGGACTAGTGCTTTGGCGTATTTCTGTAGTTAATGACTTTCTTTCATGCCACGACCCTCTTCCCTCCCATTTCATCTCCTATCCCTGAATATTTTTCAGGCCTAACTCTAAATAGTCATCACAGGGTTTTTACTTCCTTCATATCAGGAAGTAGCCACTGTCACAGGTTTTTTGTTTGTTTTGTGCCATCAGTAGCTTGATCTTATTCTTTGGGACTGTAAATGACTGGGGTTTTAAAAAATCATTCTTCTCTAAAGGGAACCCTTGTACACCATTGGTGGGATGTAAACTGGTGCGGCTGCTATGGAAAACAGTATAGAGGTGCCTCAGAAAACTAAAAATGGAACTGCCATATGATCCAGAAATTCCACTCCCGGGTATAGGTTAGAAGAAAACAGTAACTCAAAAAGACTTGCACCACAATGTTCATAGCAGTGTTATTTACAATAGTCTAGATATGGAAGCAACTGAAGTGTCCATCAACAGATGAATGTATAAAGAAGATGTACATGTATACAATGGAATAATACTCAGCCATGAAAAGAATGAAAATTTTGCTATTTGCAGCAACTTGGAGGGAATTATGCTTAGTAAAAGAAGTCAGAGAAAGTGTTTGTTATCACTTAAATGTAAAATATAAAAAATAAGTGAACAAATATTTAAAGAGAAAACAGAAATAGTCTCAAAGAGAACAAACTTGTGGTGACAACAAGCAGGGAGAGGGAAGGAAGGAGGGGAAAGATAGGGGCAGGAGACTGAGAGGTACAAACTACTGTGTATAAAATAAATAAGCTATAAGGATGTATTGTACATCACAAGGAATATGCCAATATCTTATAATAACTCTAAGTGGAGTATTATCTAAAATAATTTTGAATCGCTATGTTGTATACCTGAAACTAATATTGTAAATCACAACTTATCATTCCTCTATGACCACTGACTTATGTTATTCTCTTATTTGCCTTTCAGCAAAAGGCCTTTAACACAGAAGTTCTGATTTTGAAACAGTAATTAGGAAAGAAAACACTCCATGTGGGGGCTGGGGATTGCAGGGAAATGGCAGTCTTCCTCAGACCTCAAGTGCAGTTGCTAAACAAGCAAGTTCAACAAGCTGCAATTCCTCTGAATTAGTAATACTCTTTCCCAAATCCTGCCTCATGATATTCACTGGGAAAATTTTGTCTTTTTTGATAAATTTAGGTTTTAATTATTTTTTGGCTCAGCTGCTTCTTTGACTGAAAACAAAGCAAAAGAAAACAAACATGAAAAAAAAAAAGAAAAAGAAAACAAACATGGAGTAGAGTCTTTAAGTGAGTGTGTTCTTACACTGTGAGAACACGGAGCTTGCTTGAGAGCCCTGAATCACTTCCTATTTCCTGTTCCCAATTAAATTTAATGGAATGTTCCTACAGGAAGCTCTTCATATTCATCAACTTTTTGAGTAATCCAGGAACTCTTAGAGCCTGAAAAAGGTATTAGATAGGAACTTTAGATGGAAGGAAGATGTTTCTGCATGTCTGTTAACTGGATAATATCCGTTTTCTAAGCATTAAGCAGTTGACCTCTGACTTGGAGAAAAACAGAACAGTGGCTGTTACTCACTGATGACTTTGGTGGGAGGAAAACAACAGCCTGTGGACTTCTGTTTCTGTCATCTTAACAGATTAGACCCCCTGAAAGTCTCAGTACAAAACACCTAGAAATGAGGGATTGAATATAACAGGTAGTCTTTAGGATATCTGAAATCTTGAGAACACAGGAGAAACTTCCAGACACCAACAGTGGGGAGGTAGTGCTGTTACCAGGCCCAACCCTGCTCTGGAACATTTGGTGAACTTGGTAATCGGGAGGTTTGGGTTTCTGACACATGGAGACAGAGGTAAATCCTTGAACTATGCATGGTGGGGATGTAGAACTGAGGCTCTGCATAACTGCTAGCACTCTCAAAAGGCTAGCCACTAGAAAAAAGATGTTCAGGCAAAGAGAAATGACAAGAGATATTGTCTGCTTCTGGACTCTGAGTAGAGAAAAAGAATTCAGGGCGATCCTAAGATGGCGGAGGAATAGAACAGGGAGACCACTTTCTCCCCCACAAATTCAACAAAAGAACATTTAAATGCTGAGTAAATACCACAAAACAACTTCTGAATGCCAGCAGAGGACATCAGGCACCCAGAAAAACAGCCCATTGTCTTCAAAAGGAGGCAGGAAAAAATATAAAAGACAAAAAGAGAGACAAACGAAGTAGGGACAGAGCTCTGTCCCAGGAAGGGAGTCTTAAAAAGAGAGAAGTTTCCAAACACCAGGAAACACTCTCACTGCTGAGTCTGTGGCGAGCCTTGGAACCACAGAGGGAAACATAACTGGGAGGAAAAATAAATAAATAATGAAAACCCACAGATTAGGTGCCCAGTGGTAACTCCCCCAGTGGAGAAGCAGTGCAGATGCCTGCATCTGCCACTAGCAAGCGGGGGCTGGGCAGGGAGGTGTGGGCTGCATTGTTTAGAGTAAGGACTGGGCCTGAATGCCCAGAGGGTAATCTGAGGGAACTAACTTGGGCTAGTAAACCAGACTGTTGGATAGCTACCACTCGAAAAGCCCAAAGACACTGCCAGGCCTGGCGCACAGAACAAAGGAATGGGCAGAGCTAACCAGCTGCAGCAAGATCCGATGCTGTAAAGAGCAGTATTGCATCAGAACCTGGAATGTCAGGTCCATGAATCAAGGCAAATTGGAACTGGTCAAACAAGAGATGGCAAGCGTGAACGTCGACATTCTAGGAATCAGCAAACTAAAATGGACTGGAATGGATGAATTTAACTCAGATGACCATTACATCTACTACTGCAGGCAGGAATCCCTCAGAAGAAATGCAGTAGCCATCATGGTCAACAGAAGAGTTTGAAATGCGGTACTCAGATGCAGTCTCAAAAATGACAGAATGATCTCTGTTCGTCTCCAAGGCAAACCATTCAATATCACAGTTATTCAAGTTTATGCCCTAACCAGTAACACTGAGGAAACTGAAGTTGAACGGTTTTATGAAGACCTACAAGATCTTTTAGAACTAACACCCAAAAAAGATGTCCTTTTCATT
>SJYQ01014194.1:0-35730 GCA_006410935.1 Redunca redunca
GTCTGAGTGAGCACATGAGTGGCTGGTTTGGGGGGTGACGAAGGAGCTCATGCCAGCCCAGCCACCCCTGCTGAACTGTCATCTCTCTTCCCGAAGCTGCCAGGAGATTCTGGGCCACCTGCCCTTCCTCATCCACCGTCTGCTTCCTCTTTGTCATCTTTGCGGTGTCCACCGTTTTCCACTGCCACCGGCGCCTGGCCCTGGTGCCCACTCCTTGGGCCTATGCAGGTCACGTGGTCTTGTTCCCCAGACACCTGCCGGTGGGGGGCGTGTTCACCATCAATGCCAAAGGCCGCCTGGGGAACCAGATGGGGGAGTACGCCACCCTGTACGCCCTGGCCAAGATGAACGGGCGCGCCGCCTTCATCCCGCCCCAGATGCACAGCACGCTGGCCCCCATCTTCCGAATCACACTCCCGGTCCTGCACGAAGCCACGGCCAGGAGCGTCCCCTGGGAGAACTACTACCTGAACGACTGGATGGAGGAGCAGTACCGCCACATCCCAGGGGAGTACGTGCGCCTCACTGGCTACCCCTGCTCCTGGACCTTCTACCACCACCTTCGCGCCGAGATCCTCCAGGAGTTCACCCTGCACGCCCACGTGCGTGAGGAGGCCCAGAACTTCCTGCGGGGTCTGCGGGTGAATGGCAGCCGGCCGAGCACCTACGTGGGGGTCCACGTGCGCCGGGGAGACTACGTCCACGTTATGCCCAAGGTGTGGAAGGGCGTGGTGGCTGACCAGCGATACCTAGAACAGGCCCTGGGCTGGTTCCGTGCTCGCTACAGCGCCCCCATCTTTGTGGTCTCCAGCAATGGCATGGCCTGGTGCCGGGAAAACATCAACGCTTCCCGCGGCGACGTGGTCTTTGCCGGCAATGGCAACGAGGGCTCGCCCGCCAAGGATTTTGCCTTGCTCACGCAGTGTAATCACACCATCATGACCATTGGGACGTTCGGGATCTGGGCCGCCTACCTCACTGGGGGGAACACCGTCTACCTGGCCAACTTCACCCTGCCCGACTCCCAATTCCGCATGATCTTTAAACCCCAGGCGGCCTTCCTGCCCGAGTGGGTGGGCATCGCAGCCAACCTGGAGCAGGCCAGAGAGAGCCACCCCTAGCCACGCTCGGGTCCTTGCCGCCCCATCGGGCCCAACAGGCTTGGATACCCAAGTCTAAATCCAGGCTGTTCAGCTTCCCAGCTGGGTGACCACGGACAAGTGACTTAATCTCTCTGTGCCTTAGTGTTCTACCTGAGAAATGAACCTGACGCAGGCTCCTTCTGAGAACATGAGTTCATGTAGTTCCTTGGAAACAGGTATGAGGGTTGGCCACTCACAGGTTTGTGATTGGCAGGCCTGGACCTTTGGACGGCCTTGCAGTGGACACGTATTTTTGCCCTCTCCTTCTTTATAGCTCCAGGAACGTGAAGCCCAAATATTTGGTACTTGCCTCCTTGGAGGGTTTTGTAATGAAACTCTTCCTGCCCTTGATTGGGGTGTTTGAGGCAGCTAAAGAATTCGGGCTTTGGGTGTAATGGGGCCTTAGATCATGAAAGAATGGTAAAGAAAATAGGATTTGAGAGGGAAGATCTCGGGGAGATAACCTTGGTGAGGAGGGGGAGTCCCCCGGAAGTGAGGGTGGGGCATGGGAGGGCCTCCCAGAGATGGCAGGACTCAACCCCAGGCCTGGCCGGCAGCGGCAAAGACACCCCGAGTCCGCACGTCATGGAAGCAGCAGGTTGGCCACGGAGGGGCAGGGCCACAGAGACTGCCATGGCCACGTCCAGCGTGCGGGCAGGCGACTGACACCGTGGCAGGGCCCGTGCCCACAGGACCTCGTGCCGCTGTGAGGAACCCTAACATGGCCTAAAGTTGGATTAAGTGATTACAATACTGATTTCCTTGTGTTTGGTGTAAAGTATTGAGATAAGCAATATTTTTATTCCTTTTTGGATATTAAAAAAATTAACATACAATTATTTAGGTTTACTTAAAATTTCCTCTGACCACAGCTGCACCGGCTTCGAAAACATTTCAGTCACATCTCTTTCCTGTTTGAAAACCCTCTCCAAGTGTCTTTTTAAATTTGAATTTCCATTTCTTGGCATCCTTGTGAGGCTGAACACCTTTCTGTTCATATATTGGTAATATTGTATCTCCCAAGAGCCATTTAGGGGCCCTGTTTACTTCCTTAGGGGCTTCCCAGGTGGTGCTAGTGGTAAAGAACCCACCTGCAATGCCAGTCGAACCCGACTCAAGTTTGATCCCTGGGTTGGGAGGATTCTCTGGAGGAGGGCATGGCAACCCACTCCAGTATTCTTGCCTGGAGAGCTCTGTGGATAGAGGAGCCTGGCAGGCTACAGTCCATGGGGTCGCAAAGAGTCGGGCACAACTGAAGTGACTTAGCATGCACGCACATTCCTTCTTAAGGCCTTGATGGTGTCATCATGATGTGGGGTTAAGGATACAGGGATGTTAGAGCAGGAGAAGGGTCTGAAGGGGAAGGGAATTGAGGAGGGAGGTTCAGTATTAGCTGTCTGTTGCTGTGTAACGAATTACCCCAAAGCTCGTTAGCTTAAAGTCACAACAATAATTTGTCATTACTTATAGTTTCTGTGGGCTTCCCTGCTGGTTCAGTAGTGAAGAATTTGTGCCAATGCAGGAGACCCGGGTTCGGTCTCTCGGTCGCACAGAATTCTTGCCTGGGAAATCCTAGGGTCAGAGGAGCCCAGTGGGCTACATTCCATGGGGTCACAAAGAGTTGGACACGGCTGAGGGACTAAGCAACAATAACAACAGTTTCTGTGGGTCAGGAATTAGGGAGTGGCTTACCTGAGTGACTGTGTTTGGGGTTTCCGGGGAAGTTGCTGTCAGGTAGGGCCACAGTCATCTGACGGCTTGACTGGGGTCAACTTCCATGGCTGGAAAATTGTTGCTGGCTCTTGGGTCTTGGCCAGATTGCTTGGATGTGGATCTCTGTGGGGTTGCTTGAGTGTCCTTCCAACACAGCAGCTGGAGTCCTCCAGAGAGAGAAGCCCAAGCAGCCAAGGTGGAAACCTACCACGGAGCCCTACCTTGTCACCCAGCGCCACTTCTGTCATGCCCGAGCAGCCCGATTTAGTGTGGGAGGGAGCAACCCGAGGGCGTGATACCCAGAGGTGAGGATGGTTTGGGGCCATGTTGGAGGCTGCTGTACTAGCTTGCTAGCACTACCAAACTCTAGCAGAGTTTGTGGTGGCATAGCACCACAGACAGGGTGGCTTAAGCCACAGACATTCATGATCTCTCAGTTCTGGAGGCTTGAGGACTGAGATTAAGGTGTCGGCAGAGCTGGTTTCCTGGTGAGGGCGTGGTCTGCTCCCAGCCCCTCCCCTTGGCTTGCAGACAGCCACTCCCCACATGACTTTGCGTGGGGAGTGTACATGCGTGTGTCCAGAGTCCCTCTTCTTACAAGGACAGCAACCATAATGAACTAAGCCCTACCTAATGACCTCATTTTAATCACTTCTGGAAGCATCCTGTCTCCAAATACAATGGCATTCTGAGGTTCTGGGGGTAGGAATTTTAATTTAGTAATTTTTGTTTACTTCTGGTTGCACTGGCTCTCAGTTGCTGTGTGAGGCCTTTCTCTAGTTGCAGCGAGCAGGGGCTGCTCTCTAGTTGCAGTGGCTTCTCTTGTGGGGCACAGGCTCTAGGCACACAGGCTTAGCTGGCCCACAGCAAGTGGAATCTTCTGGGGCCAGGGATCGAACCCATCTCCCCTGCATTGGCAGGTGGATTCTTACCCACCGCGCCACCAGGGAAGTCACAATACAGGGATTTTTGTAGCAACACAGCTCAGCCCATACCAGCTCCTAGCCTCCCTTCCCAGCCCTGCCCCCCAGAGTCAGATGGGGTTTTCTCCCTTTCTCTCTTTTCCTCCATTCTCTCAGGGCCAGCCCCTTCTCCTCAGGACAATTTGCCTGAACCGGGATCTTTTCCCCACGTTAACTCTGTGGGAAAGATTCGGGCCAGAAGGCTAGAGGAAACCGATACCTGGCTTCTGGCTTTCTGTCAAGTGTGGCAGCACCCAAGCACAGCGGTGGATGGCAGCCGCACGGCACATCTCAATGGAGTGTTCACTTCTTCCTGTTGCCGGTCCAGATCTCATCTCCAGCATTCCCCACCCTGCCCGTGCCCTGGGAGGCTGTCTGATGTCATCGGCTGCAGCCTGAATGCTTGTGTCCATCCCCCACCCCCAATTCAGATGCTGAAGCCTGAATCTCCAGCGTGTTGGTATTTGGAGGTGGGTTCTTGGGAGGTATTGGAAGAATTATGTTGTAAGAAGGAGGCCCTCATTAATAGGATTGGTGCCCTTATAAGAGAAGTGAGAGACGTGTCTGTCTCTGCTAACTTTTTTTTTTTCCTACAGTTTTAAATATTTTTACTATTTATTTTTGGCTGGGCTGGGTCTTCGTCCTTGCTGTGCGGGTTTCTCTCTAGTTGTGATGGGCAGGGGCTCCTCTCTAGCTGCTGTCTGCAGGCCTCTCACTGTGTGGCTTCTCTTGTGTGGAGCGCGGGCTCCTAGGGCACATAGGCCTCAGTAGTTGAGGCCCATGGGCTCCGCAGTTGTAGCTCTTGGGCTCAATCGTTGTGTTGCACAGGCTTAGTTGTTCCTCAGCATGTGGGATCTTCCTGGACCAGGGCTCGAACCCCTGTTTCCTGCATTGGCGGGCAGATTCCTCACCAGTGAGCCGCCAGGGAAGCCCCCAACTTTTATTTTTATAAGGGCAACCGTGCAAGTTGGCCAGCTGCCAAAATCAGTTCAGTTCAGTCGCTCAACATGTCCGACCCTTTGGCCCCCCATGGATTGCAGCACGCCAGGCTTCCCTGTCCGTCACCAACTCCCGGAGTTGACTCAAACTCTCATGTCCTTTGAGTCGGTGATGCCATCCAAGCAACTCAGCCTCTGTCGTCCCCTTCTCCTCTTTCCCTCAATCTTTCCCAGCATCAGGGTCTTTTCCAATGACTCAGTTCTTCACATCAGGTGGCCAAAGTATTGGAGTTTCAGCTTCAGCATCAGTCCTTCCAGTGAATATTCAGGACTGATCTCCTTTAAGATGGACTGGTTGGATCTCTTTGCAGTCCGAGGGACTCTCAAGAGTCTTCTCCAACACCATTCATCTAACAGATATATTTATTAGAGTGGACTCTCACTGGGAATACAAAAAGCAGGTCTTGGGTTTCTCAGCTTTCAGAACTGGGAGGAAGAAATTTCTGTCGTTTAAGACACACAGGCTGTGGCATGTTTGTTATGGCAGCCTGGAACTGACCTATCTGTGGGCTCCCCTGCCATACGCCTTCCTGTTGGTTTGGACCAGTGAGATCACAGTCCAGATATCAGAAGAGGAAAGAGGATGCCGGGGTCTTTATACTCCAAGATCCATCCAGAAATCAGAAGAAGAAAGAGACTGAAATTGGCGTATATATTCTCCCAGATGAATCCCAGCTGACCTAGAGGTGGTGGTAACAGCTCCCCGCAGGTACATACCAGGGAGTTGTACCATCTCAGTCAAAATCAGGTTGGTTTACAGAAAATAATGAAGAGAGGTGACATTTCTTGCAGACCTGACTTGGAGGATGGAGGTGAAGTCTGTGTGGAGCCATCATAGCACCCATGGGTGGGAAGTAGGGTGCTGTTTTCCTGCACGTCTTTTCTTGCACATCCTGGGGACCTTTAGGTGCTGGGGGAAGACCTCCCAGGAGGTCTCCATGGAGGAAGGGTCCTGCCAGTGGACAGAACAGGCATGGCTGGCTTTTGGGCACTGAGTGGAGTAGCACCATAGACTGTTCTGCAGTGAAGTGAAGTATTAGTCACCCAATCACGTCTACTCTTTGCAACCCCGTGGATTATAGTCCACCAGGCTCTCTGTCCATGGAATTCTCCAGGCAAGAATACTGGAATGGGTTGCCATTTCCTTTTCCAGGGGATTTTCCCAACTGAGGAGTGGAATCCAGGTCTCCCACATTCCAGGCAGATTCTTTTACTGTCTGAGCCACCAGGGAAGCCCACGTGCTGGGCTGAGCTCTGTTTAATCTGGACACTCAGGGGACCCAGCTCCTTCTCTGCTGGGAGCCAGCACAGGAGATCCCACCCATGACAAGATCATGTAGGACTCGAGGGACTCCCTGGGCCATCTGGGCCATCCGACCCATGACAAGGTCATGCAGAAGAGTCCTGACAAGCAAGGCCTCAGGACTCGATGGACCCCCTGGACCTGCTCGAGCATCTACCCCCAAACCAAAATCTGTCTGTCTTATTATTTTATGTCTTTCACCAGCTCTTCTGATGTTAACAAGGGGCTGTCCCTGACCAAAGAGTTAACTTAGGGATCTAGTTGATAAATCTTGTGGGCATGAAAGGAGTGTTTCAAACCCTCTGTTAGCATTCTAGCTTACTTGGCAGGTTTATCCAGACTTTTGCAACACTGTTGAGCCAATACTTGCTGCCAACTTCTCATATCCCTTATCCATTGTATTCCTGGGAGTGCATATAGTCAAGATGTAAAAATAACAAGCAGTAGCTTTAACATTAGCAACATTAGATTTGAGTTAATAAGTCCTTTCTTTGCTGTAACTCACTAAATCTTTGCTCCATAAAAACGTAACTCTGTACTTTAAGGGGGACACAGGCTAAAAATTAAAAAAAAAGAAAAAACTTTAAAAAAAGATTATTGTTATGGCTGACCAACATTTATCAAAAAGAGGTCATAAAATATCAACAGGCCTCCAGGACAAAAGATGATGTACAAAAAATAAGACTCTTTCAAAAAAAAACCTGGTATTGATAAAAGTTATTACTGATAAAATGTTGAGTTGACTCTGCCTTTTTCACCTTGCTGTATGTACAACTCAGGGTATAAAAGCCCCGAAAAAAAATAAAGTAAAATAGGCCTCGCTCACTGAAGCTTGGTCACCCCGTGTCGGTCCTTATCTCTATCTCTATCTCTCTTCTTTCACTGACGTTGTCCATCCTGAAGATATCCCTAGACTCTGCTGAGGCTAGACCCCAGCACTTCTCTGGGTTTGAAATGCCTTACTTGGAAGAGGAAGTCAACTTTTATTTTATCAGGGCCAAAGCAGGAACTGGCCAGCTGCTAACACTCTGAAGGTATTCTGAAATGAAGTCGCTCAGTCGTGTCCGACTCTGTGACCTCATGAACTGTAGCCTACAAGGCTCCTCTGTCTGTGGAATTTTCCAGGCAAGAGTATTGGAGTGGGTTGCCATTTCCTTCTCCAGGCTGCTAATAATAAATTACACTAATTCATTCAAGAAATACTTACTAAGCTCCTTAGTGGGTTTTTAGGGCTTCCCAGGTGGCGCTAAGTGGTAAAGCACCCAACTGCCAATGCAGGAGACTTACCGTGAGGGTTCAGTCCCGGGGTCAGGAAGATCCCCTGGAGGAGGACATGGCAACTCTGCTGCTGCTGCTGCTGCTAAGTCGCTTCAGTCGTGTCCGACTCTGTGCAACCCCATAGACGGCAGCCCACCAGGCTCCCCGGTCCCTGGGATTCTCCAGGCAAGAACACTGGAGGGGGTTGTCATTTCCTTCTCTAATGTATGAAAGTGAAAAGTGAAAGTGAAGTCACTCAGTCGTGTCTGACTCTTAGTGACCCCATGGACTGCAGCCCACCAAGCTCCTCCATCCATGGGATTTTCCAAGCAAGAGTACTGGAGTGGGGTGCCATTGCCTTCTCCCATGGCAACCCATCCAGTATTTTTGCCTGGAGAATCCCATGGACAGAGGAGTCTGGTCGGCTACAGTCCATGGGATCTCAAAGAGCTGGACACAACTGAAGCCACCTAGGTCCTTAGTGGGTTGGCAAACCCTTCAACACCTTCCCCCTGCTCCTTGCCAGAGGGGACACAAGGATGCCAGAACAGGGGGACTACTTAGGGTCTCTGAAGGCAGAGCTCTCACAGCCCAGCACTCCAGACAGCATCAGCGCATCCTATGTGTTTGTTAGGAGTTGAAATGTGAATTGTGTCCCCTTAAAAGATGGGCTGAAGTCCTAGCCCCCAGTACCTCTGGATGTGATATTTGGGAAAAGGGTGTTTACACATGTAATGAGTTAAGATGAGGGCTTCACTGGTGGCTCAGTGGCAAAGAATCTGCCTTCTAATGCAGGAGACATGAGTTCGATCCCTGGGTTGGGAAGATCCCCTGGAGGAGGGCATGGCAACCGGCTCCAGTATTCTTGCCTGGAGAATTCCTGTCCATGGGTCACAAAGAGTCACACACACACACAGTGAAGTAGGGTTGTCCCTTACCCCAACATGAAAGCCCAGGATGACGGAGGCAGAGATTGGCTTTTTGTGTCCAAAGCCGTGAGAGAATAATTTCCTATTGTTTTAAGCTGCCCAGTTTGCAGTATGCTGTTCTAATAACCCTGCAAAACAAATAACAGTGATAATTGAATATTGACTGAATGGGCTGAACAAGCGCTGGCTCAGCACTGAGTTCCTGGCTTAGGACACAAGCCGATTACAGCTGGCAAGTCCCCGGCTGCCCTGACCCAGGATCTGTGTTTCCTTCTCGGAGCCTGGAAGCCAGGGGCCATTAAGAGGACAGTGGGGCTGAGTCCAGCAGGGTGGGGCCTGGCTGAACCTGGGAAGCTGCCAGAGGCTATACAGCTTGTAGGCCCAGGGGTGACCTACACCTTCGGGTGACCTAAGTCCCCGAAATGCTCAGAGCCCATTAACATCACATGAGAGTTATCTTGATGGAAGAGACTCGCACTTGTCAGTTAGATGCCTGGACTGGAACCAAACCAACCCACTTGGGGCAGGGGGTGGGGCATGGGGGTCCCTTGGGTCCTCCCCATATGTTGATTTGAGTGCAACCATAAAGTTTTCCCAGGTGGGACAACCCTCTTGGGCCTTCTTGGACTGAAAGGAGCCAGGGAGTCTGGGTCTGTTGAACAAGATTCATTTGAGGCTCAGCTGGGGCTCAGGAGATTCAGTCTTATTGCCTACAAGCTCCAGATAAGGCTCCTTCCTCGTGGCCAATGAAAGAGAAGCCACCTCATTTCCGCTTCAGCACCCTGGCCCTCGGCAACCACCAGCCTGCTTTCTGTGTCTATGGATTTGCTTTTTCTGGACATTTCCTATAATATGTAGTTCTTTGGCTAGGCATCAGTTTTGTTTTTAACTTATTTTAAGAAATTATCCCTGTTTCTTTTTTTTTAAAAATAGTTGTTTCTGGGTCTTAGTTGCTGGATGTGGATTCTCTCGCTGTGACGCGGGGCTCAGTTGCTTCACGGCGTGTGGGATGTTAGTTCCCTGATCAGGACTCCAACCCGTGTCCCCAGCATCTTAACCACTAGACCACCTGGGAAGTCCCTGGTCAGGCATTGCTTTAACCCTCAGAGAGGGGATGTTACTTGTCCAGGATCGCACAGAAACTGAGGCTGAAATCAGCATCCTGTGGGCAGAAGGTGTGCATTTTCCCATGTGTCCTCTGAGTTATCCCGTGAAGTACATTCTAGGCAGGGCCGAGTGAACGGAGGCCTTCAGGTACTGCTCAACGGGGTGATGAAAATGTTCTGAAATGACACTGTGGGTGGATGCCGAGCTCTGAATCCATTCTGATTTCAAAGCCACTCATCTACAAGCCGCTCAAAACCGTTCTTGTATGCTTTATTTTTCTTGCAGTTTTATGGGGATATAATTGTCATACAGCACAGTATAGATTGAACGTGCACCCAGAATGATTGGATTTACATGCATCATGAAGGGATGGTTATAGAGATAGAACATTAAAGAAACAGAAAAAAAAAATTTTTTTTATTGTGGTGAGAACTCTTAGAAATTACTCTCTTTGAATTGTATACTTTAAATGGGTGAATTTTAGAGTATGTGAACTATATCTCAGAGATGTTATTAAAAAAAAAAAAACCCGCTCCTGTGCAGGGAATCCAAAGCTGGTCCTCTGTGACAACCTAGAGGAGTGGGATGGGGAGGGAGGTGGGAGGGGTTTTCAAGAGGGAGGGGACATATGTATACCTTTGGCCAAATCACGTTGAGGTGTGGCAGGAACCATCACAGTATTGTAAAGAAATTATCCTGTCATTAAAAAAAAAACAAACAAAAAACCAGCTCCTGGCACATATACACGTATAGTGAGGATCAGCCATCAGCCATCATCACACACACAGCAAAGGGTGCTGGGAATTCCCTGGCAGTCCAGTGGTTAGGACTGTGCTTCCACTGCAGGGAGACAGGTTCCATCCCTGGTTGCAGAACTAAGAGTACAAATTTTTCAAAAGCACAGTGTGCCATTACAGGTGGGCTCTGGGGCAGGGACCTGAGGATTTTCACTTTTGCATGAGGATGTAGTTGGTGGTGATTCAAAGAAAAAAGACAGCTTTGAGATCATCCAGGAAATTATAATGTAGGCTGGGTATTACGTGGTATTCAGAGATGACTGTTAATATTTAAATGTAGTAACAGCAAGGTGCTTGTTACATATTTTTAAAATATTCTCATCAGTCTGAGGAACACCATGAAATGTTTACAGATGGAATGAGGAAGCCCGGGAAGGTGAGGTAAAGATGCCCAAGAATGCCAACGCGTTGAAAACAGCATTTGGTGGGGTTTTAGTTCTGCAGAAGATCTCAGAGATAATGTTATCCCTTGAAGGGGAACCAGGAGCCTGCCCCAAGCCCACACTAATGTTTCTTATTTTTTTCTTAATAATGAGAATTTTCAAAATAAATATAATTTTTTGACTGCACCAGATCTTTGATGTGGCATGTAGGATCTTTTTAGTTGTGTGTGTGTGTGTACGTGTGTGTGGGGAGGTGTGTGTGTGTGTGCGCGTGCACATGCACGAACTCAGTGGTGTCCAACTGTGTGACCCCATGGCCTGTAGCCCTCCAGGCTTCTCTGTCCATGGGATTTTCCAGGCAAGAATACTGAAGTAGGATGTCATTTCCTTCTCCAGAGGATCTTCCCGACCCAGATATCGAACCTGTGTCTTTGGTGTCTCCTGCTTTGGCGGGTGGGCTCTTTACCTTCTGAACCATAGTAGTGGCATGCAGGCTCTTAATTGAGGCCCATGAACTCTTAGTTGCAGCATGTGGGATCTAGTTTCTAGGCCCCCTGCATACCCTGAGAACAGTGTCTTAGCCCCTGGACCACTAGGGAAGTCCCAGCACTGTTTCTTGACTGGCCCTCCCTTCCCGTGTTGGCAACTGTTCGAACCTGCCCTTTGGAATTCAAGGAAGGGGTCACAGAAAGGCTTTTGTGCCCCAGAGCCCCGCCACAGAGTCTGGCTTCATTTCGATATGACAGGCTGACTACAGCAAAAATCAGTTTGCTACTTTGAAGTATACAGCACGGTGATTTTTTTTTAGCGCACTCAGAATCTTGTACAACCATCACCCCTATCACATTCCTGAACATTTCCATGCCCTCAAAAAGAAGCCCGTCACAAGCACTCCCTATTCCCTCCCTCCCCTCAGCCCTTGGCAACCACTTTCTGTCTTTCCTGATTTGCCTGATCTGTTCGTTTCATGCAGAAAATTATACCTTATGAAGCTATTAGTCATGGTGAGACTCTTTACACCATGGAAATTGATAAAAATGCAGGGTTTTCTTCTCCAGGGAGCTGGTTGTTAAAAGAGTTTACCAGTGCACCCTAGTTCCTGAGACAGGAGAACAGGAGAGTTAAAGTTCTCAGATCAGGAGTGCTGTCCCTCAGGGGCCATTTGGGGAGCATATGAGGGCGTTCTGTGTTGTCACAGTTATTTTTCGACAGTAGCGGATGGAGCACTGAGGGGTCAGGATGGCTAAAAGTTAACACAGTGAAGAATTATCCTGCACACCCAAGATTTTTCAACAACTTGTTGGACATTCATACAGCTGAAAAAAATCTGCTTCTGAGTCTCACATCTATTTTGCATGTATTATAAGCCCCTCTGCTCTTTTTTTCACGTCACTGACTCTTTGGGGAAACAAGGTCATTCATCCTGTAGCCAGTGATTCAGTTCCTGGACTTGGCTGAACTTGTCCTCATGGTGTTGATTTACTGGCAATTTTATCCTTCTGTTTTCTGAAAACGGCTGATTACAGTGAGAGGCCTGATCTGATTCAGGTTTCTTTTTTTTTTTTAAGCAGGGGAAGGCTGAGGAGGGACATTTGTAGATGGTGAAGGGACCTCCTGTCACCTGATGGGCAGTAGGGGCACTGCTGGTCCCTCCTTCAGTGTTTCGGGACTGCTGGGGGCTCTGGTGATGCCCGCCTCACCGCCTGCCCTCCCCGCACCAGTTAAATTTTTCATCAATCTCGTGCCTGAGTTTGGCAGCCGGAGACAAGCACCATCTGACATACCAGTTATGGCCTTCCCTGGTGGCTCAGTGGTAAAGGATGCAGGGGACATGGGTTCAATCCCTGGTCTGGGAGGGTCCCACATACTGCGGAGAAACTAGGCCCGTGTGCCCCAGCTCCTGAACCCACCGCAATGAGACGCCTGCTCGCCGCAACCAGAGAAAAGCCTCACAGCAATGAAGACCCAATGCGGCCAAAACATAAGTTTTTTTTTTTAAGTTAGTTGCAATACAGCTCTGCTAAAATGACGGGGAAAGGGGCTTCCTGGTGTCGACTTTCAAAAGATGCACAGTGTGAGAGTTGTGAGTTACGTTTTACTTGGGCCAAAATGGAGACTGCAGTCTGGGAGACAGCACCTCAGATAGCTCTGAGAACCTGCTCCAAAGAGGTAGCAGGGGAAGGTCACTATATGTGATTTTGGTGAAGGGGGAGTTCATGCCATGAAGCACTTATCTTACAAAAGGTCTTCTGCTAGTCCCCAAGGAGCAGATATCACTGTGAAGGCATTTAGTGCTTTTCTAGGTATGAGGAAATAACTAATAATATCTAACTAATCTCAGTCACTCAGTTGTGTCCAACTCTTTGCAACTCCATGGACTGCAGCACACCAGGCTCCCCTGTCCATCACCATCTCCTGGAGCTTGCTCAAATTCATGTCCATTGAGTCCGTGATGTCATCCAACCATCTCATCCTCTGTTGCCCCCTTCTCCTTTTGCCCTCAATCTTTCCCAGCATCAGGGTCTTTTCCAATGAGTTGGCTCTTCAGGGGCTTCAGCTTCAGCATCAGTCCTTCCAATGAATATTCAGGATTGGACCCAGAATATACCAACAATCCAGAGAAGGCACTGGCACCCCACTTGGGTACTCTTGCCTGGAAAATCCCATGGATGGAGGAGCCTGGGGGGCTGCAGTCCATGGGGTCGCTAAGAGTCGGATTCGACTGAGCGACTTCACTTTCACTTTTCACTTTCATGCATTGGAGAAGGAAATGGCAACCCACTCCAGTGTTCTTGCCAGGAGAATCCCAGGGACGGGGGAGCCTGGCGGGCTGCCGTCTATAGGGTCGCACAGAGTCGGACACGACTGAAGCGACTTAGCAGCAGCAGCACACCAACAACCGACAGGAATCTCTTGAAACAAGGGAAACTGAGAAGAGTTGCTATTGGCCTGCCTGGCTTCACATTCCAGCTTCTCTGACTTTCTGGCCATGTGGCTTGGACAAGTTACTTCACCTCTGTGCCTCTAGGGCTGTTCCTCGATGTACCTTGAGAGAGAATTGCTGTGCAGATGGGCTGAGGTCGGTAGGCCGGGTAAGTGCTAATAGTTGGTTGCCAAAATAAATGAACTAGGACACTGAGAGGCGGGAGCCCGGGCCCAGCAGGACCTGTCCCCCTCCTCCAGACTGCCTCCGGCCCAGCGTCCTGCCACACCCCGGGAGAAGGGAGGGACTCCGACCTCACCTGTCAGGGCCACTCAGCCGCCCTGCCACCCCGCCTCCCAGAGCCTCCGGAAGGCAGAGTAGATCCTGGGCGGGGTTTTCGGCCACAGGTACTGGAAGGTTCAGGGCGATTCTGATAGAGGCGCGGACCCCGAGGGAAGGGTGTGTGCTGAGCTGCTGAAAGAGCCACCTTAGGTCCAGCCGACCAGGTAAGAGATGGAGTCGGAGTACGCGCGCGGACACACACACACACACACACTCGAGACTTGATCCCAGGGATCCAGCGACAAGTGGAGACTCGGGCTCTCCACTCCTTGACCTCTGATCTCCTCTGGGCTGCACCCCCACCTCGGAGCCTCACCAAGCCGGGCATCCGCCCCTGACAGCCCAGGCACCCACCACCCCTGCCCCAGCACGCCAGCTGCCTGATCTTTCCGTCAGTCTCCAAGCCGGCCGCCCTCCTCAGCTCCCTTCACCTCCCTTGCTGGCAGATCTGATACTTGACCCTGTAAGGTATAGTTCGGGCGGAGGCAGACAAGGAGAGACCACCTCAACGGAAGTGGGTTACCTTTATTCAGGCAAGGAGGGGCGACAGTCGGCCTAACGACCAGGCAGAGCGCAAGAGGGATCAGGGAGGCTTCGTATTTAAAGGGAGGTTTGTGGAAGCGATAAGGGAAACATTGGTCAGGTGGGATATTTTGGGTATTCTTTAGTTGAGATGGTGTTTGTAGTTGGGCAGGGGGTGATAAGTCCTCTGGGCAGGGGCTGATAAGTCTCTGGCAGATGTAGGGGATGGAAGGTTTCTGAACACGGGGTGAAAAGTCCCAGATAGATACAACCGGCCTGGAGCATCAGGGCAGGACTTAAAGTTCAGTTTTGTTTTCTCGGATTCAGTAAGGGTCTTTGTTGTGTTCTTTTCTAGGCCCAAAGACTCCTTCAAAGCCCCCATCCCCTCCATCACCCCCGCTCTCCCTTCCCCACCCAAGGCTACCTGCCGCTTCCCTCCCTCCCTCCTGTCACCTGTTTTCCAGGAAGCAACCTGAGACTGAACGGCCAGGACGGGCCTCAGTGACTGCTCCCCCACCTCCGGGAGGCACAGAGGGCAAGACCCTGGTCGGAGACCCCGGACTGCGGCCCCGCCCCCGCCCGGGAGGTGGCCGTATCCCCGGCTCCCTAGCTCCATCCTGAGTCCACGCTTCCATTCTAGGCTGGACCTAAAGTCGGGGATATCAAAGCGGTAGCCTCACATGTTTGTCTTAAGCTCTTTCCCAGCGTTGTGATCATGGGGTGAATTTCAGGGAGAGGTGTGAATGCGGCGAAGCTGCCCACGCCCAGCTTAAGTGTGGAGGGCGTCCTGCGGCTGGGCGGGCACTGAGGTGGATACCCAAGCCGGCCTGGGGGAGGAGGCAGGAAGGGGCAGAGCTTTCTGAGCTGACGGAGCTGGACATGCAAATTACAGGGTGAGCTCTGGTGTGAGGAGGACAGATGCAGGCGAGGAGGGGAGGCTGTGGCCAGACTCCCAGAGCGGAGTGGATGAGGCCAGGCCTGGGACAGAGAGGCGTGGACGAGAACGAGAAGGTTTAGAAGGAGTCATGGGCAGATTTTGGCGATCTCGCTTTTCTGAGGGAACTGGAGGCTGGATTCCCCCTGCAAAGTTGGGGTTCCTTTCAGTTCCTATCCTACCGCAACCCCCAATGAGATGACCCCTCCAGGGGTCCCCCCTCTCATCCCTCCCTGAAGGGTGTGATGCAGCTGTAAGGACGGAGGGCAGATAAGGAGATGGACTTCCTGACCTCAGAGGGCTGGAGGAAAAGGCAGGCTCCTCCCACTTGCCTTGGATCATGACTTTGCCCAGGACTCCAGCTGCCAGGTTTTTCCCTGAGGGAGCGCACCCCCGAGCGCACGGGAGAGGGGTACGGGGTGGGCCTGCTTTCCGAGTCTCCTCCCTTCCCCACGGCTTTTTTTTTTTTTTCTTTTTTTTTTGGCTAGTTTTCACTGGGGTGTAAGGCTTCTCATTGCGTTGGCTTCTCTTGTTCTGGTTCCTGGGCTCTACAGCAACGTGGTGCACAAGCTGAGTTGCACGTGGCATGTGAAATCTTCCCTGACGCAGGATCAAACCCGTGTCCTCTGCACTGGCAGGTGGATTCTTAACCACTGGACCCCCAGGGAAGTCCTCAACCCTATTTTTTTTTTTTTTAAATCAAACTTCAATCGTGGCAGGTGAATCACAGACACACTCACTCACTCTCTGGAATAACAGCCCCCAGAGTGAGCTCCATCCATTGTGTCTGTATCTGACCAATCCAGCTACCTTGTTGGTCTCAGAATTCCCAGCCTCTGATGAAACTGATTCCTCTCCTAGGTCTGCCCTCCTCACAGTCATGTCTGACTTCTCCTAATGCTGTGTGTGATCTGTGGTCTAAATGCTAGATTTGACCATGACTCCTGCACCCAAAGGGGCTTCCCAGGTGGCGCTAGTGGTAAAGAACCCGCCTGCCAGTGCAAGACATGCAAGAGATGTGGGTTTGATCCCTGGGTCCAGATGATCCCCTGGAGGAGGGCGTGGCAACCCGCTCCAGTATCCTTGCCTGGAGAATCCCATGGACAGAGGAGCCTGGCGGGCTACAGTGCATAAGGTTGCAAAGAGTTGGACACAACTGAAGCGACTTACTATGCAAACACACACACAACCAATAGGAAAAGTGGAAACCCACTGGTCGCTTGCCCAGAGCCCATAGGGAAGAGCACGTTTTGCTTCATATGTGATCATATAAAAAATGTACCACATGTGTCTATGTGCCAGGGACTGTTTTCATCCTCAGAGAAGTGAAGCCACTTGCCCAGAATCACAGCTAATGACTTTAGGAGCCTGAGATCGATAGCCTGCAGCTGGAGGGTGTACACACCTAACCACAGAGAGATGTGGTTACCGAGTCAAGTACGTTGACTGAAGGCTTCAGGTTCAGTGGCCTTATCTGGAGCTTGTGGGCAATAATGCTGAGACTCTCGTGAGCAAAAGCTGAGCTTTGAAATGAACCTTTAAAAAAACTTATCTCATGTTTGATAGTGCTGGGCCTTGTTGCGGCACACTGGCTTTCTCTAGTTGCAGCAAGGGCAGAGGGAGCTACTCTTCGCAGAGGCACGTGGGCTTCTCTTGTTGCAGAGCATTGCCTCTAGAACACCAGCTCAGTGGTTGCAGTGCATGGGCTCCATATGTGGACTCTTCCTGGACCAGGAATCGAACCTGTGTTCCCTGCATTGGTAGGTGGATTCTTACCCACTGTACCACCAGGGAAGTCCTTTGAAATGAACCTTACTCAATAAACCCAGGCTCCCTAGCGCCTCTCTTTCAATGCAAAAGGGGCTAGAGGAGGTCATACCACTCAGACGTCTATTTCTGGCTGCATTCAACACCTGGGGATTCCCAAAGAGCCCACACCCCTAGCCGAGTTGGTTCGATCCAAACCCAGCCATCTAGTTGACAAGCCTGAGTCTCTTCTGGAAAGTGAACCCTCCAGCAATCTTACTGGACTCAGAGGGTCTCAGTGACAGGAATCAGAAGCAAGGCTGCGGCTTCATTAGGTCCTGTGATAACTTTTCTCAGCCATAATAAACCCAAAAGGACAAAGTCTGCATGGCTCCTGGCAGCTTCCCAGCTTCAATCAGACCACAACACCTAACTTGACTTAACCCCAATGTTCTCTTCTTAGTGGCTGTTTTTAAAATATTAATTTATTTATGGCTGCACTGAATCTTGTTGCGTGCAGGCTTTCTCTAGTTGCAGCCTGCACTGAATCTTGTTGCGTGCAGGCTTTCTCTAGTTGCAGCCGGCGAAGGCTCCTCCCTAGCTGAGGTGCATGGGCTTCTCCATGCAGTGGCCTCACCTGTAGTGGGGCACAGGCTCTAGAGCCCAGGCTCAGTAGTTACGGCACACGGGCTTAGTTGCTCCTTGGCACGTGGGACCTTCCTGAACCAGGGATCAAACCCGTGTCCCCCGCATTGGCAGCAAGATTCTTATCCACCGAGCCACCAGGGGAAGCCCCCTTAATGGCCACTTGGTTCAGCAGCTGGCCCAGGAACACAAACCCTAGACCAAATCAAATAGAAACTTCTATCTCTAAGCTACTGTGCTGCACAGCCTCCGGGATATGCTGTGGTTAAAGCTTGCTCAGGAGAAAAATATGTACTTTAACCTGGGTGTTCACAGAGAAGGAAGAAGGAAGTCTTTGAAAGAGAACAGAAAGCCGTCATTCCCAGGACTCTTCCTAGACATTGGCATTCCCATCCACTCAGAGTCCACACCTGTGCAAACAGTGGTCAGACCAGAATTTTCCCTGGGGCAACATGTGTTGGCCCAGCCTAGGCTGTGGAAGGACAAAGTCCATCAGTCTTTCTAGATGTGATCTTAGCGATGATAAGGCGTTCACCGTGAAGACATTACTTAATTACATCCTTACTGGCTTCTAACCACAAAACGGGGAGTCAGAATCAATTCCTTTCCCTGCTCTTCTTTCCTTACAGCATGCCATAATGTTCAGCAGCCGTACCTTCAAAGTCTCATCCTTTGTGCGGGGCGTCTTTGATTTGTTTGAAATAATCTCAGCCAACAGCTTAATTAACCACTTCTCTTTACAAACCACCGAGTCAAAGTGTATGATCCAGGATGGGGAATTCTCAGTGCCCTGGACTTCCTCGAATGAGGTTGCAGGAGCATGCGGCATGAGAGGATGGTCATGTCCCAGGTCTTCAGTGGGTCCCTGTGACTGGCCACCAACTGAGGGTCTTTGGCTTTCCACGGGAAGGAATTCAAGAGCGAACCACAGAAAAGTGAAAGCAAGTTTATTCAGAGAGATACACAGTTCATGGGCTTCCCAGGTGGCACGAATGGTAAAGAACCCACCTATCAATGCAGGAGACATAAGACCTGGGTTCATTCCCTGGGTTGGGAAGATCCCCTGGAGGAGGGCATGGCAACCCACTCCAGGATTCTTGCCTGGAGAATCCCTTGGACAGAGGAGCCTGGCGGGCTACAGTCCATAGGGTCACAAAGAGTTGGATACGTCTGAAGCAAGTTAGCATGCATGCACACATCTTTTAGGCAGGATACGGACCATCTCAGAAAGTGAGAGCCACCCAGAGATATGGGGTGGTTAGTCTTTACAAGCTGGGATGTTTCACAGGCTAAGAAGTGGAAAGTTTATTCCAACTGTCTTGGAGAAGGAAGAAGGAGTTCCAGGAACTGGGTCATTGCCCACTTTTTGACTCTATATAGTCAGTCTCAGAACTGTCATGGCGCCCATGGGTGTGTCATTTCACATATGCTAATTATTCCAATGATCGTATAATGAGGCTCAAGGTCTACTGGGAGTCGAATCTTCTGCCATCTTGGACCTAATTGGTTCTCACCAGTTCTTGTTGCATCCCGTTTTTCTCAAAGTCTGTGTCATTCTTCAAGGGTGTGTCCTGCCCACTTCCCTCCTATCTCAATACCAGAGTGAGTCCCATGTATTTTCAGAAGGTCCGTCTGACGCAATCACCCTACTCCTGGAACTAACTTCTCTTGTAACCAGAGTTGAAAAGAACAGGTTGTATAGTTGTTCAAATATTAGCAGATTTTCTAGGATTTATTTATTTATTTACTTTTAAATTTCTGGTTGTGCTGGGTCTTTGTTGCTGTATGCAGGATTTCTCTCGTTGCAACAAGCAGGGACTACTCTCCAGTTGTTATGCGTGGGCTTCGCATTGTGCTGGCTTCTCTTGTTTCGGAGCATGGGCTCTAGACCTTGGACTTCGGTAGTTGTGGGACACACGCTTAGTTGCCCCACGGCATGTGGGATCTTCCCGAGCTAGGAATCAAACCCATGCCCTCTGCATTGCAAGGCAGATTCTTAACCACTGGACCACCAGGGAAGTCCTTTCTGGGATCTCTTGACCAGTAGTTGAAGTTCCTTTGAGATGCCTGCATGTCTCTTCAGCTGTCTTCTGGTTACTGGCTCCTTGTGCTCCAGCCTACATCTGATAAGTCCAGCCACACCAATCCGTACTCTCCCTTTCCAAACATCCTGCTGTGGTTTCACAGTATGAACATTGGGTCTTTGTTCCCATTTCCTAGCCTGGCGGGCTGCAGTCCAAGCGGTCACAAAGAGTCAGACATGACTGAGCATGCCCACACACATGCATACTCACAGTCAATAAACATCCACATTTCAGCATACAATTTGTATATGCATAGCATACGCATATGTTCACACATACACATGTGGTATTTGTTCATAACCACCCTCACACCACATATATAGTACACACTCAGTATGTACACAATACGAATATCACTCAGATATTTTGAGTTTGGTACCAGAACCACAACAATAAAGCAAATATTGCAACAACATAAGTTGTTGGTGTGGTTTTGGTTTCCCGGTGCATATGAAAGCTGCATTTACCCTATACTGTAGTCTCTTAGGTGTGCAATAGCTTTATGTCTTAAAAAACAATGTACATAACTTAATTAAAAAACAGGTGATTGCGAAAAAAAATGCTCACCATCATCTGACAGTCTGGGGTTGCTGCAAACCTTCAATCTGTAAAAAAATTACAGTAATCATGAAGCGCAATAGAATCAAGTGTGCCTCTATATATACAGCCATACAATACAATACAACGTACATTCGTATGCACACAATTTCACAGACCATAAAATGTAAAGATACCATATATACTCACGAAACGCACATGCCATGGGTGTATATACACACAATGCATATACATGTGTAAACATGCACATGTGAGTCCAATGGAAACACAATCATGTAACACACACTCCCGAGATATACCTGCATACATGTACATGAGCACTCACACTTACGTCCATGCACACGCAGAGCCAATCCACAAGCACATATTCCCCACAATGTCTTCAAACACAGCTGTGCCGCCAGCTTCACGTACAACCCCAGGGCCTCCCTCCCCGCAGCTAACCGGTTCCCTGCTCTCCCTCCCCAGACAGCCATGCTCAGCACGCAGACATTTTTCTTCTTCCCCACGGCCCCCTTCATCCTCTTTGTCTTCACGGCTTCCACCATATTTCACCTTCATCAGAGGCTAGAGAAGATGCAACCCACGTGGGAGTTAGAGGCACTGGAGCCAGCAACTATGGAGAACCCCTCGCGTCCCCAGCGGAGGCCCCAGCTGAAGGGCATGTGGACCATCAACGCCATAGGCCGCCTGGGGAACCAGATGGGGGAGTACGCCACCCTGTACGCCCTGGCCAAGATGAACGGGCGCGCCGCCTTCATCCCGCCCCAGATGCACAGCACGCTGGCCCCCATTTTCCAAATCACACTCCCGGTCCTGCACGAAGCCACGGCCAGGAGCGTCCCCTGGAAGAACTATCACCTGAACGACTGGATGGAGGAGCAGTACCGCCACATCCCAGGGGAGTACGTGTGCCTCACCGGCTACCCCTGCTCCTGGACCTTCTACCACCACCTTCGCGCCGAGATCCTCCAGGAGTTCACCCTGCACGCCCACGTGCGTGAGGAGGCCCAGAACTTCCTGCGGGGTCTGCGGGTGAATGGCAGCCGGCCGAGCACCTACGTGGGGGTCCACGTGCGCCGGGGGGACTACGTCCACGTTATGCCCAAGGTGTGGAAGGGCGTGGTGGCTGACCGGCGATACCTAGAACAGGCCCTGGGCTGGTTCCGTGCTCGCTACAGCGCCCCCATCTTTGTGGTCTCCAGCAATGGCATGGCCTGGTGCCGGGAAAACATCAACGCTTCCCGCGGCGACGTGGTCTTTGCCGGCAATGGCAACGAGGGCTCGCCCGCCAAGGATTTTGCCTTGCTCACGCAGTGTAATCACACCATCATGACCATTGGGACGTTCGGGATCTGGGCCGCCTACCTCGCAGGTGGAGAGACCATCTACCTAGCCAATTACACCCTCCCAGACTCTCCCTTCCTCAAAGTCTTTAAGCCAGAGGCAGCCTTCCTGCCAGAGTGGATTGGGATCCCTGCTGACCTGTCCCCACTCCTCAAGCACTGATGTTGGCTGGTTCTTGGCACCCCATTCTCCTTTTTGGACTCCCCCAAGATCAGTTCTGGGGTGTGAGGAGCACACTGTTACATGTTCCAGGGGGGCTTCCCTCTTGTACCATAATGCTTCAGGCTGCAAGCCTGAAGTCCCAACAGAAGTCCCAACTAACTTGTTTAAATAACATACTCATGAGTCTCACACAGCATGAGCAGAGACGGCAGGTCTCCAGGGTTAATTCAGCAGCTCAACAGGTCATCAGCAGCCCCAGAACCATCCATCTTGTTGAGCTCCCATAATCTCTTAAATCAACTCCCATATGTTCCTTTTGGTCCCAAGAGGGCTGCCACATACCCAGGTGTTGTACAGATATCCTCTTTCCAAGGCAGTAAAAAGAAGTTTGTTTTTATCTTATGTCCCCTTTGAAGAGTGTGGGAAACCTTCCAAATCTCCCTGCAACTGGTCCCAGGTCTCATTGACCAGAAGGGTGTCGCATGCCCTCTGACCCCTTATAAGGCATGGTGAATTAGACCCTGGGTTGACTTAGCTTCAGATCAATAAATCATTGCTCCCTGCAGCTGTGGAATCAATGGGCCTCCTCTGAAGGACATTGTGGCTTGCAGTAAAAAAATTGGGTTGCTCTTACCAAGGAAGAAGGAAGGAATGTCTGCAGGGTGCAAAACAGGGAAGCCTTGTGCAGATGGCATCACCTGGAACCTGAGAGGCTACATGAGGGTGTCAGAGGCCTGGTGAGAAACAATGGCCAAGAACAAACTAAGAAGGTAGAAGTCCAGGAATGTATTCCACATTGCCAGTCAAAAAAGCTTTAAGGTTAAAAATAAAGCAAAACCAGTTACCACTAATCTTAAGAAGATAAACATTATGAATGATGAAACAGTTAGCAGAGTGAATAAAGCTTTTATAGATATACAGAAGGAACTGGTATACTTCTCAAAAGGCCTTTCCCTTGAACCTCTGCAGAAACAACTGATGTCTCAGCGGTGTCATGAAAACGTACCGGTTAATGTCGATGAAGCTACAAGGTTAATGGCTCAGTTGTAATACGCCAATGATGCATCAAATTCCCCAAAAAGACCAATAAATTTAATCTTTTACACACACACACACACACACACACAAAACAGGGAAGCCTTGAATAATTGTACAGCTTGGTCACTGCATAAAGGCATTTGGCCAAGGAGGCAGGTGGGGCTTGCATAGAGCCCGTGGTCTGCTCTCTAAGCCACGTGTTGCTGGGACTGTGTCCACCCAGCAGGCTCCCTTTTTTCTAGAAGTTAGTCTCCTCAGAGTGGGGACCTTTTGTCCAATTTTCATAAGAGAGCTGTATTGGCTAGTAGCTGGAATCCAAGCCCACATGCCCCACCTCTGCAACCCTGGCTTCCAGTGCTTACCATGCCTATTGCTAAGAACTCATAGACCAGTGTGGCTCAATGAACTTGATGAGAGTCCATTCATCCTTTTAGTAAACGCCTGTCGTGATGAACCCAACAGGATCCCAGCTCTCAAGGGCTGTGTTGACAAAACATGATGGCTTAAAGTGACAGCAGTTAATTCTTTCCTACCAGTCAGTGGGTCAGCTGGGTGAGTCTCTTGCACGCAATGCTGGCTGAGGTCTCATGAAGCTGCATTTCTGTGGCGCTCATTCGGAGTATCCTGCAGGACAGGATAGCTCAGACTCCCTCGCAACATGGCTTTCAAGTTGTTTGCTGACACATTTGCCGTGGGAGTCCTCAGGTATCCTCATCATGCAGAAAGTAGAGCTATCTGAGGTTGCCATGCTGTGAGGAAGTCCAAACACAATGGGAGGCCCCACAGAGATGTTCCAATTAACAGTCATAGCTGAGCCAAGCTTCATCCCAGCCCAGGCATCAGAAATGTGAGTGTAGAAGCCGCCAGTTGTTCCAGACAGCCTCACATTTCTGGCAAGCCAGCTCAGTCTCCTGACAACATGTTGCGGAGTCAGGCCATATCTGAATTCTGATTCACAGACTCTGAGTGTAATAATATTCTGATTGTATGCCAGTGAAGTATTGGGATGATCTGTTGGGCAGTCATAAGTAACTGAGTAACAAACTAAATAGATTATTCTCTGTATTTGCAAAATATTTTATGACTTGGCATGAAATAGGCCAACATGAACTTATCCACCTGACTTGAGATCTCACATGCAAAGGTCCTGTGGCAGAGGGGAGTCTAGTGAAATGAGACTGGTGTGACTAGAGTACATGGAGACAGATATAAATGGAGAAGTTAGCAGGCTGGGACTGTGAAATGCCTCATCGACCAGGATAATAAGGACTCTGGGTTTTATTCTAAGACCAATGGGAAGCCATCAAAGGGCTTTCATTAGAGGCATGATACGATCTGATTTGGGGCTTCCCAGGTGCCTTAGTTCCATGTCCGGTTCTAACTGTTGCTTCCTGACCTGCATACAGATTTCTCAAGAGGCAGGTTAGGTAGTCTGCTATTCCCACCCCTTTCAGAATTTTCCAGTTTATCGTGATCCACACAGTCAAAGGCTTTGGCATAGTCAATAAAGCAGAAATAGATGTTTTTCTGGAACTCTCTTGCTTTTTCCATGATCCAGAGGATGTTGGCAATTTGATCTCTGGTTCCTCTGCCTTTTCTAAAACCAGCTTGAATAATCAGGGAGTTCACGGTTCACGTATTGCTGAAGCCTGGCTTGGAGAATTTTGAGCATTACTTTACCTGCATGTGAGATGAGTGCAATTGTGCAGTAGTTTGAGCATTCTTTTGCATTGCCTTTCTTTGTCACCCTGCTTATTTAACTTATATGCAGAGTACATCATGAGAAACACTGGACTGGAAGAAACAAAAGCTGGAATCAAGATTGCTGGGAAAAATATCGATAACCTCAGATATGCAGATGACACCACCCTTNGCTGGATGGCATCACGGACTCAATGGACTCAAGTCTGAGTGAACTCCGGGAGTTGGTGATGGACAGGGAGGCCTGGCGTGCTGCGATTCATGGGGTCGCAAAGAGTTGGACACAACTGAGCAACAGAACTGAACTGAGGTGCCTTAGTGGTAAAAGAATCCGCTTGCCAATCCAGGAATAGAAGGAGATGCAGGTTCAGTCCCTGGGTCAGGAAAATCCTCTAAAGGAGGAAATGGCAACCCATTCCAGTATTCTTGCCTGGAGAATCCCATGGACAGAGGAGCCTGGTAGGTTACAGCCCATAGGGTCACAAAGAGCTGGACAGGACTGAGCACACACCCATGTGCACACATATGATCTGATTTGCTGTGTGGACATATCTGTCCTCTATGTGGAGGTAAGAATGTAGGGGCAAGGGTGGAGAAAAAGAGACCAGTCAGAAGGTTACTGTAACATTCCCAGCACCCTATGATGGTGGACCAAGGAGGCAATGGTGACATAGAAGTCTCATTTCAAGACTCCTAGTGTCTCTCTGCCACAGTTTGCCATTCCTGAAAAAGATGATCTGAGAGCTCAATTGGATTGATATTTGAGTCAGGCATCCGCCATGAGTCAATTACCTGAGGCCATGGGGAGGGGATCACCTAATACCAACATGGCCACTGTCTTTGTAAGGGGGTTGGTTCAAAAAAAGGTAATGAAAGAATACCCTAAGAACCGGGAATATGCTCCCAAAATGGATACATAGGGAAGAAGAGGTTTGCCACTCACATTTCGGTGACGAAGCAAGTTATGTAGTCATACCCAGTTTCAAAGAGGTTTTGAGAAAAGATTAATCAGTGGATCTAAGAAAGAAATGAAAAATTGTATTCAAGACAAATTTGAGGATTATCCCAGGTGGCTCTGCGGCTGCTGCTGCTGCTGCTAAGTCGCTTCAGTTGTGTCCGACTCTGTGCGACCCCATAGACTTGCAGCCTACCAGGCTCCTCCTTCCATGGGATTTTCCAGGCAAGAACACTGGAGTGGGGTGCCATTGCCTTCTCCCCAGGTGGCTCTAGTGGTAAAGAACCCACCTGCTAAAGCAGGAGACATAAGAGACACGGGTTTGATCCCTAGGTCAGGAAGATCCCCTGCAGGAGGGCATGGCAACCCACTCCAGTATTCTTGCCCAGAGAATCCCATGGAGAGAGGAGCCTGGTGGGCTACAGTCCACAGAGCCAGACACGACTGAAGTGATTTAGTACTTAACCCAAGAAGAGCGTCTCAGAAAAGTCTGAGAACTGTTCCATTAGTTAGAAATCAGGCATATTTATATAAGCTGATTTTTTTTTTTGAGTCAGTGGATTGTACACCAGATGATATGTTATTGACAGTTTACATAATCCAGATCTAAGAGTCATTCCTGGGTCTTCCAGGATCACGTGACCCCTTATAAGATCAAGAAGAAATGTTATCTTTCAAAGAGTTGTCTCGATGTTGCTGGGAGAACGTGGCCCTTCATGGTTGAGCAGGTATTCCTGCTTCTCCATGGGGGAGGTTTGGTCGATGGGTAATAGACACATGATGCACAGTGTGGGGAGAGGGGAGGTCAAAGGGCAGAGAAGCATTTTTATGTTTAAATTTTTCTTGTCTTGCCATAAAACATGTGTTTTATGTCGCCAGAAGGTGAGCTAGAGCAACCTGCCCACACGCCTCAGGTTCATGCCTGGCTCTAATGGACGACTACTTCACATCCCCTTGCAGGCCCCTGCGGTCTCTCTGGGTGGTGCTCTTGGGACCCCTTTCTTGTGGCTTGGTACCCAGGGAATGGAAGGCCACACTACTTTACTCAGCTGATAAGTTTCTTGGTAATTCTACTGAAGGAGTTCCCTTTCAAATTTCCAGCCTTATTTTATACAGCTTGAGTGGGTGGTGATCACTAGACCAGGGTTTGCTATTTGAAAAAAATAAATTCAATGTTCATTTAATTTTGCATTCTCTATTTTCTTCATGGACATCTAAAAATGAATTTGGGCGGTCATATTTTACATGCTTCTAAATTAAAGCAACATCACAGTGGGTCATAGTTTCCCAAAACAGCCATGACCACTTCTCCCCCTGGATTTCAGCTGCCCCCAAAGCCTTCCCCTGCCTGTCCCCATCTCAGTAAATGGCACTGTCTGTTTACTTCAACCAAACTCTTAAACTTACTCTTGATTTTTTTCTTTCACAGTTAATAGAACAGCAAGTTTTCAGCTTTCCCTTGAAAATGTACCCTGAATCTGATCTTCTCTTTTTTCTTAATCATCACCATTCCATCTTGGTGGAAGTCACCACCATCTCCACCTGGACATGTGTAGAAGTCTCTCTAAAAACAAGCTAAACAGGGACTTCCCTGGTAGTCCAGTAGTTAAAACTCTGGCACTTAAAAAAAAAAAAAAGATATATTTTCATGTTTGCAATATCCACATTTCACAAGGCTCACATGCAGAGTATGTAAACAGTGCCTATAAGTCAGTAAGCAAAAGACAATTACCTCATTAGAAAACATGGGCCAAAAAAAATTGAAGAGATGGTTTGAAAAGGGTGATTAACAAGTGTCAGTTAGCACATGAAGATATGTGTTCAAGTTGCTTATTTTCCTTTCACCTCAGTTACTGTCGCAAGGTCTGCCCTCAACTGCTTCATTTTACAGTCCATCCTCTCCAGCCCATAGCCTGCTCCGCTCACTTCAGATCCTGCAGGATGACTGTATGGGGCAGGATATTAGGACGGGAGGTATTTCTCCTGGGATGTTTCCTCATTGCTACATCTTCTGTCATTACCTACGAAATTATTCTGACCCCCCCAAATTCTACATTTCTGCTTTTTAACCCACTCAGTTTGCGGCACTTTGCTACAGCAACCCTAGGAGACTAATTCAGTGTGGTGCTGGAGAAGACTCTTGCACGGCAAGGAGATCCAACCAGTCAATCCTAAAGGAAATCAACCCTGAACACTCATTCGAAGGAGTGGTGCTGAAGCTCCAATACGTTGGCCACCTGATGTGAAGAACTGACTCACTGGAAAAGACCCTGATGCTGGGAAAGATTGAGGGCAGGAGGGGAAGGGGGTGACACAGGATGAGATGGTTGGATGGCATCAGCGACTCAATGGATATGAGTTTGAGCAAACTCTGGGAGATGGTAGAGGACAGGGAAATCTGGTGTGCTGCCGCCCATGGGGGTGGCAAGGAGTTGGACACGACTTGGCAACTGAACAAAAACAAAATAGTAGGGAGGAGAGAGAGTTGTTTCTCATGGTTTTATGGAGTTTCTTCAGTTAACCAAGCTTCAGTAAAAGGTTGGTTGTGCCCTATCCATTCAATTTAATTATTTTCATGGTTATGGGGTGTTTTTTTTTTTTTTTTTTTTTAATAAGAAGTAGCATTCCCTGGGGGTTCTATCCATGGCTCATTTTTCTCCCTGGGTGATTTCATAGTTTCATAGCTGTATTTTGATGACTCTCACATTTTTATTTTAGGGCCAGAAACATCCCTATAGACCAAAAAAAAAAAAAAGTTTAATAATAGAATTACTTTAAAAATTCCAGGGAATTCCCTGGGTGTCCGCTGGTTAAGACTCTACACTTTCGCTGCAGGGGGCATGGGTTCGACCTCTTGTCGAGGAACTAAAACCCCACATATGCCTTACAGCACAGCCAAAGGAAAGAAAAAATGGAAAAATTCCAAAAGCAGAGATTGCTGAGAGCAGGAGGTTCTGCTGCTACAGCTGCTACTAAGTCGCTTCAGTCGTGTCCGACTCTGTGCGACCCCAGAGACGGCAGTCCACCAGGCTCCCCCATTCCTGGGATTCTCCAGGCAAGAACACTGGAGTGGGTTGCCATTTCCTTCTCCAATGCAGGGAAGTGAAAAGTGAAGTCGCTCTGTCGTGTCTGACTCCTAGCAACCCCATGGACTGCTCTACCAGATGTTAAAAACTAACGTCACGCCTCAATAAATAAAACAGTGTGATCCCAGTGCATGGAAAACAGATGAAAGGGACTGCTTAGAAAGGTCAGAGATGGATAGTCCACTGGGGAATTTAATGCAGGTTGAGAATAGCATTACAAATTAGTGATTGAAAAATGGCTTCTTAACAAGGGCGATGCATCCAGAGGAGAAAAAGCAAGCTCATAAAAAGAAAACTTACAAAATATAGAATTTAAAAACGAAAGTATAAAATGTAAAAAGATATGTGTCATTTTTTATCCAAATATGGAATCAAACGAACTTGAGCAACTTGCTGCTCTTTATAAATCTGCTATGTAAAGGGGGCTTCCCTGGGGGCTCAGGGGTAAAAGAATCTGCTTGTCAGTCCAGGAGTGGAAGGATGTGGATTCTGTCCCTGGGTTGGGAAGATCCCTTGGAGAAGGAAATGGCAACCTGCTCCAGTATTGTTGCCTGGAAAATCCCATGGACAGAGAAGCCTGGCGGGCTACAGTCCATGGGGTCGCCAAGAGTCGGGCACAACTGAGCGACTGAACGCACGTTTTCCACTGTGTGGAAGCAGCATTTTTCCAGTCCCTTTGGTACTTGCAGTAAATTCTATTGTATTCATCAACTGTGGCACATCCATACTCTTACTGAAGGTTTTAAGGGTGTTTGTTATTTTTTGCTTTTACAAATAATGCTGGGGAGAATATCCTTGTCATTTGCCATTTTTGGCTGTAGTGTGAAAAATCTTTATACATGACTACTAATACTTCTTTTTTAAGGATATATTATTAGAATTGAAATTTCTGGGTCGTGGAATATGCATTTAAAATCAATTGTGCTGCATAACTTGTGGGGGAAAAAAAAAGTTCTGTCCCAGCCCAATCTCCCACAGTCTTGCCAAAGTTGGATATTACTATCTTTTAAATCTTTCTCTGATTTTTTTTTTTTTTTTTTGCCTGTGCTGAATATTTGCTTTGCAGCTTGGAGGCTTTCCCTAGTTGCTGTCCACGGGCTCTAGAGCACATGGGCTCAGAGCAAGCATCCAAGTTGTTGCAGCATGCAAGCTCTCTAGTTGTGGCAGGGCTGCTTAGCTGCCCAGCAGCAGGAGGGATCCTAGTTTGGTGATCAGGGATCAAACCCACATTCTCTGTATTGGAAGGCAGATTCTTAATCACAGGACCACTAGGGGAGTCCCTCTTCAGTTTCTTTGGCAGGGATGGGAGGCGGGGCACGGAAATGGCATCTTTTTCAATTATATTTCTCTTGAGTGAGATCTCTTTTAGTCTTTTTATCACTTCTGAGCTTTGAAGTCAGTCTACTAAGCAAGATTCTCAGATTCTCAGACTCAATAGGCCAAGGTGAATTCAGTAATTCTTCATTTTGCTCCCCTTAAGCTATTTCTCTTTTGCATCTTTTCTCATCAGCCACCCCAAGCCTTCTGTGTCAACCCAACTCTGGGTTTTAATTCTTTCCTTTTCTTTATTTGCCACCTGCTGTCAGTTACAAAGTCCTCCTGGTTATTTTTTTTAATTCTAACATCGTATATGTGAAACATTCATAAAACGTATAGTTTAAAGAATAACAGAGCAGAAACCTCTATCCGGCTTAAGGCCAGATGTTTCCAGGGACACCACGACCACTCTCAGGTTCGATGATTTGCTGGAATGACTCACAGGACTCAGCAAAGCCATTAGACTCACGTTTGTGTTTTATTACCGTGAAAAGATGGGGCTTTCCAGATGGTGCTGCTGCTGCTGCTAAGTCACTTCAGTCGTGTCCAACTCTGTGCGACCCCACAGACGGAAGCCCACCAGGCTCCCTCGTCCCTGAGATTCTCCAGGCAAGAATACTGGAGTGGGTTGCCATTTCCTTCTCTAATGCAGGAAAGTGAAAAGGGAAAGGGAAGTCGCTCAGTAGTGTCCGAATTCTTAGCGACCCCATGGAGCCTACCAGGCTCCTCCATCCATGGGATTTTCCAGGCAAGAGTACTGGAGTGGGGTGCCATTGCCTTCTCCGCCAGATGGTGCTAGTTAGTGGTAAAGAACCCTCCTGCCAGTGCAGGAGACCCAGGAGATGCAGGTTTGATTCCTCGGCCCGGAAGATTCCCCTGGAGAAGGGCCCACTCCAGTATTCTTCCCTGAAGAATCCCATGGAGAGAGGAGTCTGGCAGGCTATAGTCTATGGGGTCTCAAAGAATTGTGCATGGCAAGTGACCTTGCACGCATGCATGTACAGTGAAAAGATACAAATTAAAATCAGCAGAGGCAAAAGGGACACAGAGTAGAGTCCAGAAGAGACCCGATGGAAGCTTCTAGGGGTCTCTCCCAGTGGTATCATATGAACAGCACTTCTGGCAACCACGTGTGACAACACGGTGCGAAGTATTACCAAACAGAAAAGCTGCAAGCCTTGGTGTCTAGGATTTTTACCGTGGGTTGGTCACGTAGGCATGTCTGGATGCCCATGTGACTGACCTCAGCTACTCAGTCTCCCAGCACCACCAGAAGTCAAGCCGATACAGTGCAGTCCAAGCCCCCAAGTAAACAAAGACACTCTTGTCAGGCAGGACAAGCCAAGGGCTTTGAGGTTATGTGCCAGGAGCCAGTCATGGGTCAGTCCTCTCTTTGGAATACACGGGGTTTGAGCATCCCAAGACTTCTGAGTTCACCCTTTAATGCACAGCTGGGATGCTATCAGAAAGCCTCTCTCCCCTACTGCAGCTAATGCTGACTCTCAGTTTTGCTGGCATATTTCTATCTTTCTTTGTCCTTTTACCATCTCTAGGTGGGTCTGTAAACACAATCATTTTGTTCTACTTGGTTGGTTGGTTTGTTTTTTTTGGCTGTGCCACTTGGCATGTGAGATCTCTGTTCCCCAACCAGGGACCAATGCCCCCTGCACAGGAAGTGTGGAGTCTTAACCACTGGACAACCAGGGAAGTCCCTGGCTTGGTCTTTATTTCCCAGTTTTAGTGAAACACAGTTTACAGACAATAACAGTCACTCACTTGATAGCAGCATTATTCATTATACCCAAAAAGTAAAAACAACCGAAATGTCCATCAACTCCTGAAGGGATAAACAAAATACAGTGGGTCCTTAAAATGGCATATTATTTGTTCATAAAAAGGAGCAAAATTCTGTAGCCAAAAGTGGGGGCCTGGCTGCTTACTGCTCAAAAGCTAAGAGGCAAAGTTTGTGGAAAGGAAAGTCGGCGTTATTTTGGATGATGGTAACTGGGCAGGGAGGGTGGACTTCTGTTCAAAGGCTGATCCCCACCACCACCCGCTCCACCACACCTTCACAATCAGTGGGAAAGAGATTTTATAGACCGAAGGAGGAGGCTACATGCAGAAATGTCACAGACAGCTCTGACCATCATCTTGAAATTGGTCATGTGGTGATATGATCAGGATCATCCTGATTGTTTTAAATACAGTTAATCTTCAGTTCCAGGGTCAGTTTTTTCCTATTTCCTTGAGGCCAGTTCTCAGAATTGTATCAGCTCATGTTCTGGTTACCGTCTGGTCATCATTTAGTTAATTTCTTCAACCCAATGGAGATTTCAATATCTACAAGACAGCTCACAAGACGTGGCTCAGAATATTATCTATTGCAAAGCCCTTGAAGAGGAACTAAGGGTCCTTGACTCTGCTTACTAACTAAATTGTTATTTTTTCATCCTGTTGGACCGTTTTTCTTTGCTTCTGCATTTTCTCCCTTCTCTGATTAAATTAATTCTTTGATTAAAGTTATTCCTGAAGACACGGTGGGGAAGAACCATGGGATCCTGCTCTGTTTCAATACTGTACATGCTAAAACATGCGCCAGCCTTGGAAACATTATGCTGAGTGAAAGAAGCTGAACACACGCACCACTAATGATTCCATGCGTATGAAATGTCCACAACAGGCAAATCCAGAGAGACAAAAAGTAGATTAGGAGTTGCCTAGTGGGAGGAGGCTTCCCCTGTGGCTCAGACGGTAAAGAACCTGCCTGCAATGCAGAAGACCCAGGTTCGATCCCTGGGTCGGGAGGATCCCCTGGAGGAGGGCACGGCTACCCACTCCAGTGTTCTTGCCTGGAGAATTCCATGGACAGAGGAGCCTGGTGGGCTGCAGTCCATGGGATTCCAAAGAGTCAGGCACTACTGAGCGACTAACTTCACACACACACACACAGTTGAGGGGAGTTTGGGAGGAAATGGGCAGTGACTGCTAACGGGTATATGGTTTTCTCTGCGGTGATGACAACGTTCTGATATTGATTGTGGTGCTGGATCGGCAACTCTGTGAATATCCTAAAAAGCAACCACTGATCGGCTTCTGTTACCGATCCAAACTTGGGTCTGCTTGCCCATGTGCAGTAAAGCCCATCTGCTGACACGGGGTTGTGGTGAAGGAAAGCACAGCATTTACTGCAGGCGCCAAGCAAGCAGTCCAGGCAGCTGGTGCTTAAAAGACCCAAACTTCCCCGTGGCTTTTAGGGGAAGATTTTTAAAGATTGGAGCAGAAGGGTGGTTGTGGGGTGTGTAATCAGCTCTTGGACAGTCTTCTGATTGGTGGGTGGTAAGGTAATCAGAAGTAAACATCATCAGCCTTCTGGTTCCGACCAGTCTGGGGTCTGCAAACTTGTGGGCAGCATATAATTAACATCTTTGACCTGGTGGGGGTTTCAGTATCTGCAAAACTGCTCAAAGGATGACTCAGAATATTATATACAGCCCTTGAGGAGGAATTAAAGGTCTTTGACTTAAAACAAATTATTATTATTATTTTTTGGCTTTACTAGATATTTGTTGCTGTGCGTGGGCTTTCTCTAGTTGAGAGCAGGAGCTATTCATTGCAGTGGGCAGGCTTCTTGTTGCAGAGCATGGTCTCTGGGGCTTCAGTAGTGGAAGCACGTGGGCTCAGTCGTTGTGGCGGACAGGGCTAGTTGCCCCCTGGCATGTGGGATCCTCTCGGCCCAGGGATGGAACCTGTGTCCTCTGCATTGGCAGGTGGGATTCTTAACTACTGGACCACCAGGGAAGTCCAACAATCGCTGACACTTAATGAGCACTTACTGTATGCCAGCATTGTTCTAAGCACTTTATACAAGTTAACTTGGTTATTCCTCACACCAACCCCACAAAGTACTATTGTCTTCGTTCCCATTATATGGATGAAGAAACTGAGGCTCCGAGAGTTTGAATGGCTTGCTCTAGGCCATGAAGTTAGTGATGGAGAGATAAGTCCACTCGGGTGGATTTGACCCCAGAGATGAGACTCTCAACCACCGTGGCACCTGCTGCTGTGTCAACCCACTCCCGGGTGTGTTTCCCAGAGAAATTCACCCACGGGTTCCTAAGGGGCTGTGCTTGAGGATGACGATGAGGGAGAGGAGGATGAGTGATGGAGACGGAGAGGATGATGGTGAGGATGATGGTCTCGGGTGGTTGGTGGAGCTGGGAGCCGGGGGTGGGGTGGGGGGGTGGCCACCACTGGTGCAACAGAAAGAAAAAATAAGGTGGAGGTAAAAGGCAGACTAGAAGTCAGCATTGGAAGCAGCCAACTAGATATGTGGGGGTAACAGAGAGGGGAGGGAAAAAGAGACAGGGAGGAAGGGGTGAGGTGGAAAGAGAAGAGGAAGAATTTATTTTTTAAAGGAATTCCTTGGTGGTCCTGTGGTTAGGACTCTGGGCTTTCAAGGCCAAGGGAGTGAGTCTAATCCTTGATTAGGCAACTATGATTCCACAAGCTGCACCACCAGAAGAAAAGAAAGAAGAAACAGAGAGAAATACATAGCTATATATATGTATATTCTTCTCCAGTCTACCCAGTGAATATGCATGTACCCTTCTGGGGAATATGACTATAGGCTAAATTGGTAATTTGGGTAGTTTGTCAAACACTGGGCTTCCCTGGTGGCTCAGATGGTGAAGAATCTTCCTGCAATGCAGGAGATCCGGGTTTGATCCCTGGGTTGAGAGGATCCCCTGGAGAAGGGAATGGCTACCCCAAATATATTCTTGGTCTTTTTCATGCTTCCACTGAGATCATGGAAAGGCAGCATGGTGGGAGACGCCTCCCCCTAATCTGACTTCGTCCTCCCCACCAGTTCCCCCATTGGTCCAGCCCTCATTTTTCCCCGCCCCCTTGGGGGAGGCCTAGCACTCTCTTCAGGGGCAGGAAGAAGCGGCTGAAACTGTTGAGGGAGGTACACTGACTGAAACCATCTATGCTGGGCAGGCACCATAGTAACCATCTGGTGAGTTATTTTATGACAGCCGGTTCTGGTAAGGAACACGGAACTAATAAACCACCGCCAACCAGAAGAGTTCGGGAGAGGTCAAAAGGAAACCCTATGTGTACTACCGCCCGGCAGAATCCTTCTTGCTGACATCCATTTTGGTTGAGCAATGCATGGACCACCAGGAAGGACTCTGAGTCACCACCAGGAAGGACTCTACGAGTTGGAATGATCAGCCAAAGATAACCCAGAGACTAATCCCATCACCATAAAACCCTGAGACTGCAAGAACTGGCAGAGCAGTTCTCACTCTTTCTAATAAAATCTCTTGCTTTGTCAACACAACTTGTCCGTGTGTTTCCTTGGACAATTCATTTCTGTGTCAGACAAGAGCCCACTCTTGAGCCCTGAAAGGGGTCCCCCTTCCTGCAACAAAATTTCTGGAGAAGGGCTGGGGGACAGGCAGAGGAGAAGACAGGACCCAAGCCTGTCCCGCCGGTTCTGGATTCACACCTGCACACCCCACCCATCCTGGGTCTGTCTGTCCCATCTCCACCTTCCAGACAGTTGCTTAGCTAGCTGCCCCTAGCCTCGGCTCTTCTCTGGGACTGCACACAGGACCCGCAGGCTCTCAGCCCAATGCTGCCCTCCTCTGGACGTAGGAGAGATGGGGACAGAGTGAAGAGGACCCAGGGGCAGGCAGAGGTGGGAACAGAGGCACATAAGTGTCAGAAGGGAAACAGAAACAAAGAAAGACCCCTTCCCCAGGGCTGACTCTAT
>SJYQ01014196.1:0-16669 GCA_006410935.1 Redunca redunca
ATGCTTGGGGCTGGTGCACGGGCAAAATCCAGAGAGATGATATGAGGTGGGAGGTGGGAGGGGGGTGCAGGATTGGGAACTCATGTACACCTGTGGTGGATTCATGTCAATGTATGGCAAAACCAATACAGTATTGTAAAGCAAAATAAAGTAAAAGTAAAAATTAAAAAAAACAACAACATAGAATGTGTATGTGCAAAAGCATTGTGAACTATTTTCAATAACTATGACGTACATATACTTTTAGAAGAATCTTTGCCAAGTTTGTATGAAGCCTCAGCTACTTTTACAGGATTGGGCTATATAATAATGACTAAGGCAATAAATCTGACTTTTGTCCTGGAGTTGGCTTTGTCCAGAAGTCAAGAATACTAAAGATACTAAAGAAGACAAGGTATTAAAATGAAAATAAGGCCATAAGTTGATAACTGATATTCAGAAAATTTTAATGAAGTGGCACATGTGTGACTGGATAGCTCTAGTTAGGTGAACAAAAGGGGCTTTTCTGAGAGTGTATGCAAAACTGAGGTCTGAATGATGAGATAGGACCATCCTTAAGCACACCAGTGGGAAGAACATTCAAGGCAAGAGAAAAGCTTGGAATAAACACTAATATAGGAACCACCCTGAAATGAAGATCAAGGTAATCTATAAACAGAGGACAGGAGAGAATTTGATAGAAGGTGAAATGTAAAAGATAGGCAGAACCATGATGAAATAATTTATTATTTTCTAAATCTCATGTTCAAAAAGAGCATGGACTTCAAAATAACTCTATTAATAATAATTAAAAATCAAACCCTTCATGACATAGAATTTTTCTGTCAAACATTTTTGCACAAAACTTCCATTTGAATTTTGCTGCATCAATGGCAGAATTTAATATTTATTGCCTGCTTACAATATCTAAAATTTGAATTTCTAGATTCACTTTACAATTCTTTTCCCTGCTTCATGTCAAAGAAGAAGAAAAAATTCATGGCAGTGTAATAACCTTGAACTGTGTAAGAACATTTGATGGTCCTTTTTTCCTCTGTTTTAATTGTGAAATTAAAGAACAGGGAAGATCACAATGAGATCCCTAACCTTAAATATTTGTAATATTTTGGTAATTTTCCAGCAGTGAGTTTATATATATAATTTGTCCCTTCTATTACTTAGGTAAGAGCTCTTCTGGCCATTCATGCAGAAATTATTTCCTGTCATTTAGATGCCACGGTATTTTTCTCTAATGTGTTCTATAGGTACCCCTAATTATTTCACATGAAATAGCTTTACTCAATAAACATTTATTTAGCAGCTCAATGGATGACCTTTTTGGTCTTTTTAAATAAACCTTGGTCTTACTGCTTATTTTTATAGAAACTTGCTGTTGCTAATATTAGATTGTAAACCATACGATATCTATATCAGAATTAAAAAACTCAATATTACTTATGATACAAAAATATCAAAGTGTAGGAATAAAATGGTGTTTTAATTTGAAAGAGAGTATTGGTTAAAAAAAAAAAAAACTGCTTCACGCATCAAACTTACTGGGAAACATTAGATGAACTTATTTCCTATTTCAGTTAGAAAATGTAAGCTATCAGAAGAAATTTCTCCAGACTCTTACAACTTTATCTACTCATTTGCTTGCACCCATTCAGTTACATACAGGCTTCCCTGGTGATTCAGATGGTAAAGAATCTGCTTTCAATGCAGGAGATATGGGTTCAGTCCCTGGTTAGGGAAGATCCCCTGGAGAAGGGAATGGCTACCCGTTCTAGAATTCTTGCCTGGAGAATTCCATGGACAGAAGAGCTTGGTGGGCTATAGACATGGGGTTGCAAAGAGTCGGACACAACTGAATGTCATATAACATTCAATTATATGATAACCTCTTGATTCTTTCAAATGCATTTTCTGTTCTACCTGAAGGCAACCAACATTATATGCACTGGACTTCATCTTATACTTCACATGAAGACATTGGTCAAAAATATCTTGTATCTCTATTAATTCATCTGCATTTCCCTTTTCCTGAATCATTTTATGTGAGCAAAGAAGTAATCTATTATCTAGCTCATCCTTAAAAGTGAAATCTCTTGATCCCATTTCCTTTATCGCCTGACTTCATTTCATTCTTTTTGCTTTGTAACAAAAATCAGAGGATTTTGTAATACCTCTCTCCAATTTCTCTCCTTCTATTCTCTTTAACCATATTCAGTCACACTTCAGTTATTATATTAACACTTAAAATGCTCTTTTCGATGTCATCTGTGACCTTTATGCCGCTAGACACAGCACTCATCACTTGCTTCTCATATTACGAAATCCATCAGCAACATTTCATCCAGTCTTCTTTGGCACACTCTCTTTATTTATTTATTTATTTTTACTTTATAATATTGTATTGGTTTTGCCATACATCAATATGAATCCACCACGGGTGTACACGTGTTCCCCATCCTGAAGCCCCCTCCCACCGTCCTCCCCATACCATCCCTCTGGGTCATCCCAGTGCACCAGCCCCGAGCATCCTGTATCATGCATCGATCCTGGTCTGGCGATTCATTTCACATATGATATTATATTTTAAAAGACCACAGTTCCCAAATTAACTCCACGTCAGATGGCTTTCCTGAGGTTGAAATCTGGAAATACAAGTTCCTCCATAGTATTCCTCCTGAGACTAACAGATTTCTTAAACTGTGCTAAAGCTGTTCTTCCTTCATCCCCAAACCTACTTTAGTTACAACATTCTCTGTCTCAGCTGGTGGCATATCTGGTCTCTCATTTTCACCCCATGTCTATCAGAAAATCTTTTTGGCTCAAACTTCAGTGGTGGTAGTGGTGGTTTAGTAACCAAATCATGTCCGACTTTTGCAACACCAGTGACTGTGGCCCACCAAATTCCTCTGTCCATGGAATTTTCCTGGCAGGAATATTGGAGTGTGTTGCCATGCTCTCCTCCAGGGGATCTTCTTGACCCAGGGATCGAACCAAGATCTCTTGCATTGCAGGCAGATTCTTTTCTACTGAGCCACAGGGAAAGCCTTTAGACCTGTTACCTAATATCAAACTACTATCATTTTTCACCTGAATTATTGAAATGCCTCAAACCTTTTTGCTGTTGTTCAGTCACTTGGTTGTGTTTAACTATTTGTGACCCCATGGACTACACCACACCAGGATTCCCTGTCCTTCATTATCTCCTGGAGTTTGCTGAAATTCATGTCCATCAAGTTGGTTATGCCATACAACCATCTCATCCTCTGTCATCCCCTTCTCCTCCTGCCTTCAATCTTTCCCAGAATCAGGGTTTTTCTAATGAGTTGACTCTTCGCATCAGGTGGCCAACGTACTGGAACTTCAGTTTCAACATCAGTCCTTCCAATGAATATGCAGTGTTGATTTCCTTTAGGATGGACTGTTTTGATCTCCTTGCAGTCCAACAGACTTTCAAGAGTCTTCTCCAATACCACAGTTCAAAAGCATTGATTCTTCAATGCTTAGCCTTTTTTATGGTCCAACTCATATCCATATATGACTACTGGTAAATCCATAACTTTGACTAGATGACTCTTTGTTGGCAAAGTAATCTCCCTGCTTTTTAATATGCTATCTAGATTTATCACAACTTTTCTTCCAAGAAGGAAGCATCTTTTAATTTCTTGACTACAGTCACCCTCTGTAGTGATTCTGGTGCCCAAGAAGATAAAGTCTGTCACTGTTTCCACCATTTCCTCATATCTATTTGCCATGAATTGATGGGACCAGATGCCATGATCTTATTTTTTTAAATGTTGAGTTTTAAGCCAATTTTTTCACTCTCCTTTTTCACTTCATTTCTACTCTTCCTGTTTTTATTTTGGCATCTTCTGTTCTAGTACTCTATCCTCAACACAACACAGCACTCACTATTATCCATTAAACTAGTAATTCAGATTGTATCACACTTTACTAGTCCTCTCCGTGTCACTCAAGCTAAAAGCTAAAATTCTTACAATTAGTAAATCCAGGTAGCTTTAACTGGCTGCCCTACTATCTCTCTGAACCCAACTCTTATGAGCGACCCCTTACTGGCACCAGTCTGTCCCTCATACTGGCCAGCGTGTTCTTGCTGTAGAGTCTTTACATGGTCTCTACATTGTATATTTCTCTCTGCATGGTATAATTTGTTCCAGTCATCAGCATAGCTAATTCACTTTACATTCATAAATGGAAAGAACTGATATTTTAGGTAGTACTGCCCTTAAGCCCAGGCAAGCAGGGCCATTATTCTTCTCTCCATATGTTGAAGGTCTTTTGAGAATTTTTCGAAACTCTCTTGCAGTATCTGGGACTAGGAAATACCTTCTGGTGGGATGTTCCAGCTAGGGTTAGACTGCACCATTCTTATATCTCTCTTTCCCCTTCTGGGTTCTCTCTGATGCTCTATCCCACCCATGGGGTCCACCAGATATTTTCCAAGGCTCTGTATTCTTCACCTATGAAGCTATATATGGCCCCATGGTCAGGACCTTGGTTCCAGAAGGGCAGTTTAGCAAGCAAATAGCTTCTACTAGCTCGTTCTTTTTTTTTTTTTTCTCTTATGATATTGTATTCAATTGATTGCTAGGATGGTGTTCATATTGCTGACTTGGGGGACAAAAGACCCATTAAGGATCTAAACTGTACATGGTCCCTTTCTGACCCTTGACTTGGGCCAGATGCCTGGCCCTTCTCGGCTCTCACCTGTCCATGTCTGACTGCAGTGCCACATTATACAGTGGTACAGGCACACATCCTATATCTTGTTCATTTTTTTCCTACTGATACCCAAGAAGGTCATCCCAGTGCTCCTTTAGGATTTATGCTATGCATCTGTCAGTTGTTCAGAGGTGGCTGTGCTTAACTTCTGCAAGGGCTTTACATTACTCTATAGTGGAACTGGTCCTCTCTTACTTCCATGGATGTGGTGGCGCTGTGCTTTCCTGTGCTGATGCTAAACCACGAGGGATGAGGAATATAACTAGCATGCATGGTACCACTTTTCTTTGTCTTCAGTCAGGTCTCACCTATTGTGCCTGCTGGTGGTGGTGAGTGGAAGGCAGACTGTGGTCAGTGTTGAAAAAATCACCTTCTAGGTATGCAGTGATTATAGCCTAAGGAATTTAAAGGATGAGATGGTTGGAATCTGAGTAATTCTTTACTTCTGCTGTGTAATTCCTAGTATGACCAGGAAATGAATTAGTGTTCACATTTTACATCAGGCTCTAGTTCTCAAAATTTGTGCTCATTAATAAGGAAATGTTGAGAAAATAATTGGTCAGCAATAAATTGGACAGTCTAATAAACAAGACAGCTTACCAGTTATGATATAAAGCATAATAAATATGTGGTAAAAAGGAACTTCAGAGGCATTATTCCAAAATACAAGGATTCTAAAGAGAACAGGAGGAAGTGGGTTCTAGAACTGAACAGGAAGAGATACTTGGACACCAAGAAGTTTCTTTCTGTGCTCTTACTTGATAAAAAACAAATACATAAGTACATCTTCTTTACCTGTGATTCTAAGTTCCCAGCACTAAATCACTATATCTCACACACCCATTAATTTTGCAATATATTTTAGTAATTTTATTATAGTGGAGTCCTTTACAAATTATATGGCTTGTTCTGTACACCCCAAGAGGGACCCTGATTTAAGAGACTAGTGTTCTGTGACGAACTAACAGAACATCCTTAAATGACAAAGTATATTTTCATGGAAATTGATAATCCAGCTCTAATATTTATAAGAGAGTATGCCTGGATTTGCATAGCCTTGATGAAAAAACAATATAAAAAGAATAGAGGTAGGGGACTAGACTTACCAGACGACAGACATATCATAAAGCTTTTTTTTTTTTTTTGTAAAATTTTTTGTGTGCCCAGTTAAGAAAAATTCTAAAGAACAGAAGAAAAAATTGAGTCATCTATCTTTGGAGATACACATTTTGTAATTTAATTAATGATGAAGGTGGAACTTTAATTTGTCAGAAACTTTGATCTGTCAGGAAGTGTGTACTATTGGATAAATCCCAGAGGGGCATCTTGTCACTTATCTTCCCTCTGCCTCATCCCCTTATTTTTGTGCTTTTCTCTGTGCATATTTCTCTCTTTCTCTGATTTTAAAGTTTTTTAAGTTCACCTTATTTTTTTTCATAGAGAACCTGCTTGTTATATGATCTTCCCCACTCCATCTTGATGCTATTATTTCAGTGTAGTCCCACTCACTTCCTCTAACAGAAACAAATAATAAAGAATTAAGCAAAGAAAAATATGGAATAAATTAGAAGATACTAAGTGTGCTTTCAAGTAAGAACTAAGGTTCCAGGATTAATTGCTGGGGTCCTGCAATTGAGTCATAACTTCAAAATATCATCTACTTCAGGAGTGTGGCCCACTGTCAGATGGTTAACATTTGTCCCTTAACACCATAGTCAAATGAAACATAGGCACTTATGGGCTTTCACTTTTCTGATGAATCATTTCAGAATTGCTTCTTTCTATGAAGTAGAAGAGCATATAGGGCAACAAACTCCTCACTGTGGCCTGTCTTTGCAGGGACTTCATGAACTAAGTCTAGACTTTCCCAATCCTAATGTTGCATTTATCAGAGTAAACAGACTTGTCATTCCTCTGACTTTTTTTTTCTCAAAAAAATGAAAAGAGAAAAATTCCTTTAGTCTCTAGAAATTGTGCACTTTGTTTTGAACTCATGGTGTATCAGGGCTAGGTACTGACAGAAGAAAATAACATCTTTGATTAATGTACACGTTTTTGTACATTTATAAAGTTTGTTGTTCTTTAATCAGTACAATTACATTCTTGTCCTGAAATGGTGTGTGTCTTCATTGTCTGATACTTTGCCTAGTCCCAGAACTCACCTTTTTGCATTTAGTGAACACAAGCATTTCATCCCTATTCTGCAGAGACATTATATTTTGTCTCATACTATGATCTATTCCGTAACAGCTTAGAGAAAAATCTGAACAAACTTTTTGGTCAACCCAATACAAAGTTTTCCATTTCTGAATATGAAGGAAAATGAAAGCATCTTTAAATACAAACAATAGGATCATTTAAAAAAGAAAAAAAAAAAAAGCCTTAAATTGGGAAGGGCCATAAAAGTTTTGCAAACACTCAAGTAAATCAAACCACAGATAACTGTGTCTTGGAAATTCATGATGGGAAATTGCTAAACCCTGAGGGGACTGAGAAGTAGTTGTGCAGGTTCATGACCTCATAGGGAACCTCTTTAAATTCCAGTTGGAAGTTAAGCAGCAAAGTTTTCTTCTTTCTTTATTTTAGGGACCATATTGAAGACAGCCCTTGAGAAGCATCAGGAAAAAGGCTCGACTTCATCTGCCAGAGCTGCCTTCCCCTTTCCCTTAGGCATCGAAGTAAGACTTAGAAACATCCTTCACTTTCTGGCCAGCTATTGAATAGACTTCTCTCCATAGAGAACAGGAAACTGCCATTATGAGAATTTTCAAGAAGCTGACACATGATGAGATTTAGAATTCACATTTTTGCATATTCAGAGAGGATTTTAAATGGGGATATAGAACTTAAAATTAAGGACATTGTGAAGAAGGCAACCAAGTCTAAGGCAAGGTAGGCTGTCTACTCTGGGACTAGCTATATAACCGTGTTTGACCTTAGAATTTTGTCTTATTGTTTTTTAATAACTTAATTATGTATTAATTTGACTGCACCAGGACTCTGTTGCTGTGTGGGCTTTTCTCTAGTTGTGAGGAGAGGGGGTTGCTCTCTAGTTCTGGGCTTCTCCTTGCCACATCAAGTCACTTCTCTTGGTGTGGAGCATGGGCTCTAGGATGCGTGGGCTTCAGTATCTGTGCTGTCAGGCCCCAGAGCACAGGAGCCAGAGTTGTGGGCACAGTCTGAGCTGCTCCACGGCATGTGGAATCTTCACCGATCAGGGGTCAGATATGGGTCTCCTGCATGGCCAGGTGGATTCTTGACCTCTGAGCCATCCAGCAAGCCTTATATTTTTTATCTTCAATGGAGACTATATTTTAATTACCTCAAAGACTTGGAAACAAATAAAATAATAACTAAGATTTGATTTGACAGTGCTTAACACATATTAAGTGTCCAATAAGTAGCAACTGTTTGAATGCTGACATGTTTGGAGGGCTAGGAAAACCTATTACTTGAACTCTAATGATATTAGACCTCTCTCCAGGTTTTCTTTAAGTTAAATCCTGATAACTATTAAATGCAACAAGTGAATATTTTGTCATAACTAATAAATGATATTTTATTTTTTCTTTTTTAGTATATTCTCATTTATCATGCATTCTTTAATACTGTCCCTCATCCTATTGATTAGATTTAAAACTGGAACTTTTCTGAAGCTCTATAAATAATATCAATATAGGAGAATGGCAATTCAAGTACTGTTCACCATTTAGAGTGTTATTGATAATAACATAGTACTTAATATTCCTACCAAAAATGCTAATGAATGGCTCAAGGAAGGATGAGAAGGATAAGAAAGTGTGTCTTAAACCACAGGGAAGAGTCTTCTGATTTTAAATTTGTTCACTTAATTTTTCTAAGTGCACTTGATGTCAAAGAGCACTGTATTTCTCCTAGAATTGCTCAAGCATTTAAATGGATGAAGTTCTGAGCTGCCCTAATGCTAGTTATTGTGGTTTTGTCTCTTTCTTAAAATGAACTAAATTACTAAGACAACAGAAGAAAGAAGGCTCAGGTATACCTTAGGAAGGACACACATAACATTGAAAGGTTATTTGAAATTCTAGAAACAATCGATACATTTAGGAAAATCAGCAGAGCGATATTGAGAGGCAAGAAAAGGATCTGACATCTACAAAGATCACATTTCTCAGATTATCGAGGAAAGAAATATGCTTAACTAGGCAACTGGACCGAGAAGGCAATGGCAATCCACTCCAGTACTGTTGCCGGGAACGTCCCATGGATGGAGAAGCCTGGTAGGCTGCAGTCCACGGGATTGCTAGGAGTCGGACACGACTTCACTTTCACTTTCATGTGTTGGAGAAGGAAATAGCAACCCACTCCAGTATTCTTGCCTGGAGAATCCCAGGGACGGGAGAGCCGGGTAGGCTGTGGTCTATGGGGTCACACAGAGTCGGACACGACTGAAGCGACTTAGCAGCAGCAGCAGATAGGGAAACAATAAATCTTTCCTAGTTGAAATGAATAATAATCCTGGACCAAAAAGACAGTGATTTTGATGAACATAACAGGGAGGTTAATTAGAATGGAGTAGTATCTTAATTTAAGCTTGAAATATAATTGATCTCATTTAGTTGCTAAGTTGTGTCTGACTCTTTGTGACCCCATAGACATTCCAGGCTCTCCTATCCTTCACTGTCTCCCAGAGTTTGCTCAAATTCATGTCCATTGAGTCAGTGATGCCATCTGACCATCTTATCCTCTGCCACCCCCTCCTCCTTTTGCCTTCTATCTTTCCCAAGTTCAGGGTTTTTTCCAATGAGTCCATTCTTCACAGCAAGCAGTCAAAGTTTTGGAGCTTCATTTTTAGCATCAGTCCTTCCAATGGATATGCAGAGTTTCCTTTAAAACACTATAAGGACCAGCTTACTACCAGTATCTCATATAGTTTTGAATAGTGTATGTATTTCAAAGTTGAAACAGGAATTCATATTATTTTCAGAATGGTATTGGAATAGTATTATTGCCAAAATGAATGGAAAGCAACAGAAGGAAGTAGAAATAATGGGGAGGCACCATTCCTGGGTGGATCAGAGGTAAATGATCCACCTTCAATGCAGGAATCACAGAAGATGCTTGTTTGATCTCTAGGTCAGGAAGATTCCCTGGGAGAGGAAACGGCAACCCACCACAGTATTCTTGCCTGGAGAATCCCATGGACAGGGGAGCCTGACGGATTACAGACCATGGGGCCACAAAGAGTTGGACACAGTTGATCAACTAAGCATGAGCACGTGCCCCAGGCACGGCCCAGAGTCACTAGTTCACGGTTTGAGGGGACCTGTGAAGTATCTCATGCAGTCGCAAATTCTAAAGGATATGGCTATTAAGAAAGGTCATGAACTCTTCTAGGAGAAACGTAAAAAGAATAAACTGTTTCCTAAATAATTATATGAAATGAAAGTTGATATCACACTGAGTAAAGAGGATGGGGAAGGCTGGACCCATGACTCAGCTCTTTGTAGATGGTTTAGAATAGCTAAAAGTGTTTAGTATGTTCACTATGAAAATTAGTGATACTGAACAGATAGTAAAACTATCCTCAAACCCCATCTTTTCTGAACTGTTTCAGTGATGGAGAAGATGGTATTAGGGGTTTTAACCTTGATTTTTAACGTCAAAACTTCTTGTATCAAGAAATGTATATACTTATACCAAGAAGTATATACTCAGTATATGGGTNTACTTCACTAATTTTCCCACTAAAATCTCTTTTCTGTTTTAGGATTCAATCCAGGTCAACCCATTGCATTTAGGACAATTGCCTTTTAAATGCCATCAAATTATACATCTTGTGATCATAAACTATGAGAAAACTGTATTCTCCATTGTCAATGTTTTAATTCTATTTGTGGAAATTCCTCTTATCTGAAAAAAAGATGGTGGTGAATTGTTTATATTTAGTGAGCACTTTAATTTTAAAATGATATTTATCTTAAAACACCCCAGATAAGAGAGATTAACAGCCTAAGAATTATTTTTAGAGCCTTGTTCTTTCCCCTCACCCTTTACATTATTTGATTTTTTTTTTGTACAGTGATGCTACCTGAAAAAGAAATAGAGACATGTGGGTCTGAAAGTCACAATAATTTGTTCAGAGAGTATTATGAATATTTAAAAGTGTACTCCAACATCTGAAATAGTGCATAACACATAGTAAGTAGTTTGTAAATTTATTTGAAGGTTGACTGAATGGATAAATGAATGAATCTTCTTTTTTTATTAAAAGTTCAAGCATTTAAACATATCTTCACTATAACCAATAAAATATTTTATATTTGTGAATAAGTAAAAGGATGGGTAAAAATACTTCCCATCCTTGATCATGATAAAGCAGGAATTAGAACTAAAAACTGTCATTTTTACTTTTGTCAATGGCTCTGAGGACTTGTTCTTACCATTTACTGTGATTTTCTTCTGTGTTTTTAACTGTGTAAATGTTTTTATCAGTATTGCCTTATCGGATCCTCACAAGAACCTTATCAATAGCACTTTTATCTATATTCAGTTGCAGAGGTAGCACCCAAGCCTTAGATTTTTAAGTTGCTTTTCCCCATCACATAGTACAACTAAGTAGAGGAGCCTAGACTTGAAACTAGTTCAGTATGAATCTGGAGCTGATATTCTTCCTCATTTAATTTCATTATATCTCTTGCCTTCATCCAAGGATAAGCTGCTGCTGCTGCTGCTGCTGCTGCAAGTCGTGTCCGACTCTGTGCGACCCCATAGACGGCAGCCCACTAGGCTCCTCTGTCCCTGGGATTCTCCAGGCAAGATCACTGGAGTGGGTTGCCATTTCCTTCTCCAATGCATGAAAGTGAAAAGCGAAAGTGAAGTCGCTCAGTCGTGCCGACTCTTAGCGACCCCATGGACTGCAGCCTATCAGGCTCCTCCACCCATGGGATTTTCCAGGCAAGAGTACTGGAGTGGGGTGCCATTGCCTTCTCCGAAGGATAAGCTGATAACTGTTAAGTCATATGTTTACTATATATTTTTTTCTGTTTTTTTTAAGGCCATAATCCTAGATTTTTTACTTTAATTATTTTAAAATGTTTTCCTTTTTCTTTTTTAAATTATGAAAATATGATAACACACTTACAGGCAACTTGGAAAATACAGTATAAAGTTACATATAGTTCCACTATATATTACAATTAGTTTTTAAGTAGTTAAATTAGAGTTTCAATATCAAACTCTCAAAAATTGATAGAGTGAATAGAAAGAAAAGTAGAAGGATATAGTAGACCTGAAAAGAACTATGAACCAATTCTAGACAAGCCCCAACATAATTAAATTTGTACAGTTTTCAAAAAAAAGCAGGACACTAATTCTAACAAATTGTCAATGACTGATCTGATGATCTTACATGGTTTGCTTTATATTTTTCTATTCGTGGTTATGACTTGTAACTGGGTATGAAGTTCATAGTGCAGACACTTTCAGAGTGTCTATTACGCTGGAAACACAATGGAAATACATTTCAAAGTTGAAAGACAAATGTTAGTTAACATAAAACTGTATATGCTAGTTTTTCCAATATTATAAATCGCTTTTGTTAGCTGTAAGTGACAGTCACAAAAATCAGTTTATTTAAAAAAAAATCAGGTTATTTTTATTTTTCATGGTAAGTTTAATTTTTTGCCTTATTCTCTTATTCAAGACATACACACACACACACACACACACTCACACATGCCATTTGACTGATAAATTTCTGTTATATATACAGGTGAGGACACAATCCTTCACAGCTGTATGTTGCTATGGAAAATGAAGTCAAAATGTGGAGTAATAATCTGAACGGCTCATGAAATCTTTGTCTGGGTAAGTTGTCTGGCTTTTTAAATGAGAGAATAGAAACTAAAATTGGTAAAGGCATTTTACCATAAGCAACATTTTCACATTTTCCAATTTGACCCTCATTATAATCCTGTGAAATGAGTAAGGAGGTTAGACATGATCATCCTTATATTACAATGTGCTTGAGTGTGCAGTCATCACTCAGTGATGTCCAACCCTTTGAGACCCCAGGGGCTGGAACCTACTGGGCTCTTCTGTCCATGGAATTAACCAGGCAAGAATACTGTAGCATGTTGCCATTTCCTACTCCATGGGGGATACAATAAAGTCATATAAATTTGAAACAGATATCCTTGGATCTTGATCAGATTGGGCCATATTATATAAATGATTAGTAAAAAAAAATTAAGCATTCAGACTCTGGCTATATACAGCATCCTGTTTCTATCCCTCACCTATACAGTTGTTGCTTATCTGTATCTGTAAGTAATTGGACTGTTACCTTCTGATTCCATTAATACCTCATTTGCCCTGCATCCTTAATCAAGAGTCATCATTCAAACATGAACAGGGGAATCAGAAAGTTTTAACCTCTAAAATGAATGGAGCCTTTAGAAAGGCCCCTGCTTTCAAGTTCTTGCTAGAAAATTTTTGCTTCTTTCCCTATAGAGCAGGTGGGATCGACTTGAGTGTTAAAGTCAGAGATTTGGGGTTAAAATTCCAGACCCAGCACCTGCTATTTGTTATATTTTTATCTCCTTAAGAATGAATTTCCTACCAGTAAGATAGGGTAAGAAGATCTAACATGAGCTGTTTTCTACCCACTAGACCCTGAAGAGTTTCTTCCTTGCATGATTTAACTTAGTCATTATAACATACTCATTGGTAGACATTATTCTATTTATAATCTTCCATTCTTGTTTTTAAATGATGAATTAAGAAAAATACAAACTCAACACACACATACTTGTTATGAATGTTTAGTTTGTAGCATGGTGCTTTCCCAATGAGAATGCTTTTATATATACATAAAGGATGATTGAATTAATTTTAAAGGCTCAATTGAATTCAGATTTTTAAAGTTATAATTCAGGGATTAGTCATGCTTTTCGAGCACCTCTATAAGCTTTGTCACATTTCCTCTTCTATTTGTAGATAAGGAAGTCACCTGATCAGGGATGTGGCAGGCATGACTAATAAACTGCCCTCCTCCTTTCCTCAGAACTTTGATGTGGCTTCAGAATCTTTCTAACAGTTGATGCCAGGAAAATACTACTATGGGATCAGAGTTGGCAGTTGAGATAAAAAAGGTTTCTTATCTCCACCACAACTGGATCCCTTCCCTTCCCCTATATTGAAGCTCTAACATCTTAAAGTATTTAATAATTTATACGTGCCACAATTCTTCCTGATATCCCATACCACATTCAACAAACTTCTAATTTTGTGTTCTCACTAACATGAAGATCATTAGCAAGTAAGATTATTTTTCATATACATGCACCAACTTGTCAATGATCATAATAGTAGTACAAACTGGTCTGAAACAAATTTTTCTTTCTCATCATTGTAGATGCTACATGTTCACTGTGGTGGCTTTCACCTTTTCCTTGGAAATCATGCAAAACCACAGCTTTGTAACTGAGTTTGTACTCTTGGGGCTCTCACAGAGTCCAAATGTGCAGAAAACAATATTTGTTGTATTCTTGTTCATTTACATTGCAACTGTTGGGGGCAACTTGCTAATTGTGGTGATCATCAGTAGCAGCCCAGCACTCTGGGGCTCCCCCATGTACGTCTTCCTGGCTTTTCTGTCCTTCCTAGATGCGTGCTTCTCCTCTGTCATTGCCCCAAAGATGATTGTGGACTCTCTCCATGAAAGGAAAACCATTTCCTTCAAAGGCTGCATGACCCAGATCTTTGCTGAACACTTCTTTGCTGGGGTGGAAGTGATTGTCCTCAGTGCCATGGCCTATGACCGCTATGTGGCCATCTGCAAGCCCTTGCACTATTCTTCTATCATGAGCCACAGACTCTGTGTCCTTCTGATGGTGGTAGCCTGGACAGGGGGTTTCGTTCATTCCATGATACAGATTCTCTTCACTTTCCAGCTGCACTTCTGTGGCCCCAATGTCATTGATCACTTCATGTGTGACTTGTACCCACTGCTGGAACTTGCCTGCACTGACACTCACACCTTTGGGCTTTTGGTAGTCACCAACAGTGGGTTTATCTGTATCCTAATCTTCTCCTTGTTGCTTGTCTCCTATGGGGCCATCCTGCTGTCTCTAAGAACCCATAGCTCTGAAGGGCAGCAGAAAGCCCTCTCCACCTGTGGATCTCACATTGCTGTTGTGATTTTATTCTTCGTCCCATGCATATTTGTGTATGCACGACCTCCATCTGCTTTCTCCTTTGACAAAATGGTAGCCATATTTTACACCATCTTAACTCCCTTGCTCAATCCTTTGATTTACACGTTCAGAAATAAGGAAGTGAAAAGTGCCATGAGGAAAATGTGGACCAGAATAATGATGGTTTCTAATGAAAAATAAAACATTAAACTTTTAGAAAATTTTAAAGTAAGTGTAAACGTCAAACTTTCTTAGACAAAACTGTGTCAAACTTATTTGACAGGTCATCCAATGCTTCCCTGATAGCTCAGCTGGTTTAAGAATCCACCTGTAAGCCTGGAGAACCAGGTTCGATTTCTGAGTCAGGAAGATCCACTGAAGAAGGGATAGGCTACCCACTCCAGTATTCTTGGGCTTCCCTGGTGGCTCAGCTGGTAAACAATATGCCAGGAATGTGGGCAACAGGTCATCCAATAACAGTCCATTAACATGGGGCCTGGGAATAATGCTTTCTCTCAGATCACTTATGAACTCTAATATGGCAACTCTGTTTCCTTATATGTAAATTTAAAAATAATTGAATTTTATGCATATTGGAATCTTTTTTTTTTTTTAAAGAACCATTACTGATCAGTTCACTTGCTACTCATTTGATGGTTTATAAAATTCCTGGAGGGAAGGAAGAAAATATCTTACAAATTAGAAACAGGAGCTTACTCAAGCTATCCCAGATGAAAAGAAGTGCATATTTAGGATGCTGATTTTAGCGACTGATGAAAATCAGGACACAGGAATAGAAGAGACCAGCACAATCACAAAACTTCCACTGTAGGGGTTCCTCCAGCACAGGTTTATAAATAGCAAATCCCATCCTGGATTTCAAGGATCGCTTCCCTATCTACTCTTAGAGAATGCATAAATTTCTGATATATCATATAAATTATTTATTATTGCTTTACATTACTATATTGCTATACATTACTATATATATTGTGTTAAAATTAAAGCAATTTAGATTCATTTTTGAGAGATGTGTGTTCTGGTCTCAGTTCTGTTACTAACTGGCTCTGTGAACTTGGTGATTTATTTCACTTCTCTGACCCAGAATTCTTTTGTTTAGGGTAGATTAATGAAATATATATATATATATATATATAAATTTATATATATATATATTTCTCCAGGCTTATATATATATTTTGGTATTTAGATAAACTTTTTAGAAGTAGGTCTTCATATTCCCATTTAATTAATGGGTGGACTAAGGGTCAAAGACTTTAAAGTGAAAGTGAAAGTGAGTCACTCAGTTGTGTCCAACTTTTTGTGACCACATGGACTGTAGACCATCAAACCCCTCTCTCCATGGGATTCTCCAGGCAAGAATACTGGAGTGCATAGCCATTCTCTTCTCCAAGGGATCTTCCTGACCCAGGAATGGAACCCGGTTGTCTAGTGTTGCAGGCAGGTTCTTTACCATCTGAGTCACCAGGGCAGCCCCAAGACTTTAAGGAACACATCAAAAGTCTTCCTCAGGATTCTTCCAGTCTATTTGTTTAAAAAAAAAAAAAAGAAAAAAGAGAGAAAATAAAAGAAAAGGCCATGTGTTGGAATGTGATTTTTCCCTACAAAGTTTCTCTGAGCTGCGTGCCACTAGACCCTTTTGAAAAGTGCACAGCATGGGGGGGAGAGAAGATGGCGGAGGAATAGGACGAGGTGATTACTTTCTCCCTCACAAATTCCTCAAGGAAACATTTCAA
>SJYQ01014197.1:0-22897 GCA_006410935.1 Redunca redunca
TCACAAAACAGGGTTGTTCAAAATCAGGGAATTTTTTCAGATAACAGAAATATCTTCTTTTTCAAGGGCTTACAAATTAGCCATTTCATAGAAATCTTGTACATGTGTATTCCAAAACCCACTTCCTTCCAAAACAGCAGAACTTTGGTCTTAATGTCTAAGGCTATTACTCCAGAAACACACCACCTTACACAGAGTGATGCCCTCAAGGAAGCGCTGGCCATCTGAATTCTGCTGGCTTACCTGTGTTGTCTGGCCCCTTTATCCAGAGACAAGCAGCCCTGCTCCCTGTTCCCATGTGATTTTTCCCTGTGTCCATCACGGTTCTGGACGTCAGATTCTAGAATCAGCTCACTCTGAGTGAGGAATAAGAGGTCTACTCCAGGTAACATTCTTGAATTTCACATTCTGGACTTGACTTTGCGGTCTGGGCTACTCAGGGGACATTTGGGGACAGGTCTCAGTTGCAGTTTGGAAAGCAAAGGGTGAAACATAAAAAGGATGTATGTACTACCAATCTGTCTGTTCAGCATCAAAACAAAAGGCTATAAAACTTTCTTCTCAGTGGACCAAGTGGAAGCACTTATTCGGTCATGAGAGGTATAAGAAAAATCATACTTTAAGACAACAGTGTGACAAGAAAATATCTAGGCAAAAAATAAAAGTTTTGGGGACATGCTTATGAGAAGAAGAAATAAAGGGGTAAAGCAGTGGTTTCCAATTTGCCCACACACTGAAATTACCTGGCAATCTTCAGAAAAGCACTGATGCTTGGATCCCAACCTTAAACGTTCTGACTGAACTGGGATGGAGTATAACTTGGACATCAGGATTCCTTAAAAGTCTCCGGATGTCTCTTATGTATAGCAAAGTGTGGGAACCCCTGGGGTAAAAGTCATCTTGGCTTATAGCAAAAGCACATGGAAGTGAAAGGTTCTACTGACACTCGGGTAACTCAAACGTCCTGAGTAGGCTCCACTGCCTATCCAAATTATAACCTCCACACCTGGGTGCATAGCAGCTTACGTAATCCTAATGCCACCAGCATTTTTTGCCAAACAGGTCCCAGGACGCCCCAGCTCGTTGCCTCTACTGCTGCTGGCCTGAAACGCCTTTCTTCACCCTCTGTCTGCTCTCTGAGCGTTTCCAGAAACCCCCCAAGGCCCATCTCCAAAGCCACCTCTTCTCAGAAGCCTGTCTGGTCTTTCTTAAGCAGATATCTGACTCTTGCATGCCCACGGCATGCGCCTTTTCTTTCCCTGGGGCTCTCTGCAAAGTCCACTCAGCACTGCTGGCATTTATCTATTTATCATCTTCCTTTCTTTTCTGCTTCCTTTGGACTCTTCCTTTTTCTTTCTTTTTTAAGGTTTGAGTGGAAGATTGGCTCTTTCTAAAGTTTATTTTGCATTCTTTATAGTTTTAGGTGTACATATAGTGATTTATAGTTTTTCTGGTTCACTTTTTTTTTTGGCCATACCACATGGCTTATGGGATCTTAATTCCATGACCAGGGATCAAAACTGCATCCCCTGTATTCCTAACCACTGGACCACCATGGAAATCCCCACAAGGTTATACTCCATTTGTAATTATTATAAAATATCAGCTATGTCCCTTGTGTTGTACATTTTATCCCTGTAGCTTATTTTATATGTAATAGTCTATACCTCCTAATCTCCTATCCCTATGCTCCCCACCCCTTTTCCCCTCCCCTGCTGGTAACCATGCATTTGTTCTCTGTATCTGTGTGACTCTTCTTTTAGGAGTGAGAGGAACAGGTGAAGAGGGTGGACCTAACCTCCTTCCTAAGTCTGAGGAGGAGAAATACAGAATTGAGTTGCTACTGGTCACACCTGACCCAAAGCCAGATGCAGGGCCACTCATCACAAGCATGGTTCCCCAGAGCATTTTGGTCATGGGTGAGGAAGGCAGTCAAAGGAACACAGCTCCTGTGAAGAGAAGCTAGGTTCTCAAGTGCTCCAGCTACAGAGAGAGCCCCCAGCAATGGCAGGAAGAAATCTAAGGCTGGACGCTCCGTCTCCTCAGAGCTACCAGGGCTACTGCCGATCAGCAGGCTCACCACTGCCATCCCCTGACAAATAAAGTACTAAGATCAGGGGAGGCCTGAAGCTTCGCTGAGCCTGGAAGTGGCCCAAACACCTAAGAGACGATACGCATCTATCTGTAAGAAGACCCCACTGGGGCTTCAGGCTATACACAAGATTCAGATAATAAGAAATATTTCATAAATATTTTTGCAAATAAAAGTCACACTTCAATTTCAGCTACACTTGAGTGCCTAATACTTTTAGTTAACACACAACTGATAGGTAATCACGTCATGTAATAATTCCTAATAAAAATTAATTGAACTCTCCTGCTAGCTCTCCCCTCTATCTATATCACTTGCTCAACCTGGGGGGAAAAAGTGTATCCTCAAGCAGAAGGAAAACTTGCAGGTACCAATATGCTAAAGAAGAGATGCTTACCATCACCAGAGTTTTCAGAAAAACCTACTTGGAGGAAAAGGAAAATAGCTGTGCTAAAATTCATTTTAAAATTTACTACAACCAACAATAACCATCACCTCCAACTGGCAGAGCCTCGGCTTGCTATGTTGGTGACCTGGGACATCGGGCTGGGCATAGCGGCAGCCTCAGTGGATTCACCAGGAGAAAGACATGTTTCTAAAGAAACAGGGTTCCCAGCGGGGAGGACAGTGTGCTTTTCAGGGATGGAATGAAGTGCTGCCCCCTCTCTTTGGCTATATCAGATGATGGAATTTTAAGAATTTAAGACTGACTGAGAGTGAGTCTGAGAAAAGCAGGAAGGCTGTAAGGAAACCCTTATGTGGTAACTTTATCCATCGGGGCACATAAATCAGCAAAGACAACCTTTCCCATGGCCTTCCCACCTCTCGCTTTCCTAAATTATTTCCCCAAATTCTCTTTAGAAGGAGTTAACTCATTAATGGATGTCTCCTTTTATTTTCAAGCATTAGCTTAAAGCAATGCAAGAATTATATTTAAAGGGGAGCCTGTGAAGAGAAGCGCATGTGAAAAGGAACACCTGGGCTGAATTCGGGAGGGAAACTGCCCACGTGTGCCATTTTCATTCCTCAAGCGGTGGATGGCCTTGGGCGAGGCTAAAACCCTTATCACAAAGCGAATCTCTGCAGAAGGCAAACTTCTATCAGTAGCACAAATCCTATGAGCTGATCAATAGAAACAATTCTGTGAATCAAGATTTCTTTGTAACAAAATGAACTGTTCATACGCCTCCGTATTTCTGGCGTTCCAACACATCTGAAAAGGTGGAATGGCTTTTACGCAGTAGCCCACAGCATCCCGAGGGAGGCATGAGCGCAGGACAGTGGTTTCATGGAGAGGTGAGCCATTCAGCCCCGCTCTCCCCGCCACGTAGCCGTCTGCTTTTTTGCCAGCCACAGGTAGATACCCATCCCCGGATGCGTCAGGACCCAGGCGCGAGGATGGAGAATCTTGACTGCAGGAGACTCCCCGCGAGGAGGCGGCCCCACGCAGGGTGCCCCCACCGCGAGCACGGCTGCTTCTTTTCAACGAGAAAACCTTAAAGGCAGCACGCGAACGTGGCGGCAGGAGAGCATCAGCTGCTGCAACGCGCAGCTCTTACCCCTCTAGCTGCTCCTCCCCTAGGATCTGGCGCAGGCTCTTCAGGAAGGACAAGGAGACCAAGGCGTGGGAGTGGCGGATCTTCACGTAGCCCGTCACCACCTCGATGAGCCCCATGAAGTTCTCCAGTTCCGAAGCGATGTTGTCTGTGGCAGGGGGACAGGGTTACTGCATGCCTTGTCACAGGGGGACACGCATGTTTTCTCGCAGACCCGCGTGGACAGCACTTTAGCGCAGGTCTTGTTTCCCTGGTGCCCCGAGACACGAGGCCTCCCAGGATCCCTGCCCATAGTCAAAAACGTGTTTCCCTAAGCGTGGCTTTCAACTCCCAATGCCTGGGATGGGCCCCCGAGGCGGGGAGAAGGCAGCTTCTAGAAGCCTGAGGACTGCAGCTCCCAGGCTGATTAACAGAATGTAAAATTGTAAACACCAGACTGCCAATTAGCTAAGGCGGACACATCCAGGGAACATCTCTAATATGCTCTGTCAACAGCGCTGCCTCCACAGTAGAAGGGCATGACTAAACAAACAATGTTTTCTCAGTCTCACTAGGAACTGCTTCTGCTGCATTCCTAGTTCCTAAGATACAGGGATCTATATTTAAAGACTATCTTATTAAGACTGCAAGAAAATGCACCAAAATATTAACAGTGGTTATTGGCAGGTAATTTTAAATAATTCACTTCTACGCTTCTAAATTTTCTATAATGCACATACATGATTCACAGGTGGAAAAGAGTTGGGAACATCACTGCTAACACATGTGCAAAAATGACAAGATGTATGAACAATGTATTTTCTTTACTCTTACAGCCTTTTTCTCATAGTAAATAAAAAGCATAAACTTCAGTTCAACTTATGCCAAAATTACAAGGCATACTATAATGAATTGGGTGCGGTTCAACCAATGGAATTATATTGTGTATGACCTGTGAAGGCTTAGTTAATGAAAGGTTCTGTTTTGCTTTCAACTGATAAACATCAAAGAATAAGGGTACTGTCCTCGAGGGCAAGGCCTTATGTTTCTGGACAGTGTGACGGTTTTCCAAGAGAAATGGAGAAATTCAAGTTGTAAAGACTAGCATTTGCCTCCAGTTGATGTTTCAAGGAAAAGATTCTGAATTAAACACATGGTGGGACTCACGCCTTTCAGTGAAGGCTGAGGAGGGGCCTTTCCAATAAGATGTCCAACCAATTGCCTGCAGTGGACATGAACTGGAAGCCACATTGCATGGTCACACACAAATATCTACCAATTTCTCCTCAAACTATACAGCAAACTATATTCCTGATTCACGAATTAAAGTCTTTAAAACATATTTTGAGGAGGCATGTGTACATGCTCAGTCATTCAGTCATTTCCAACTTTGCAACCCCTCTTGATGAAAGTGAAAGTGAAAAAGTTGGCTTAAAGCTCAACATTCAGAAAACAAAGATCACGGTATCTGGTCCCATCACTTCATGGCAAATAGATGGGGAAACAGTGGAAACAGTGAGAGACTTTATTACTTTATTTTTTGGGGCTCCAAAATCACTGCAGATGGTGATTGCAGCCATGAAATTAAAAGACGCTTACTCCTTGGAAGAAAAGTTATGACCAACCTAGATAGTATATTCAATAGCAGAGACATTACTTTGCCGACTAAGGTCCGTCTAGTCAAGGCTATGGTTTTTCCTGTGGTCATGTATGGATGTGAGAGTTGGACTGTGAAGAAGGCTGAGTGACGAAGAATTGATGNTGATGGACAGGGAGGCCCGGTGGGCTGCGATTCATGGGGTCGCAAAGAGTCGGACACGACTGAGCGACTGAACTGAACTGAACTGTAGCTCACTAGGCTCCTCTGCCCATGGGATTTCCCAGGCAAGAATCTTGGAGTGGGTTGTCATTTCCTTCTCCTATTTTGAAGACAGAAATATGAAAATAAAGATGGGTTAGGCACTTAGACAGTAAAGAATCTGCCTGCAATGTAGGAAACCTGGGTTAGATCCCTGGATTGGAAAGATCCCCTGGAAAAGGAAATGGCAATCTACTCCAGTATTCTTGCCTGGAGAACTCAACAGACTGAAGAGCTGGTGAGCTACAGTCCACGGAGTCACAAAGAGTTGGACACAACTGAGCGACTAACAACACTTTTGGGCACGTAAAGGGTACGTTCTAGGAAATGAAGAAATCTGTTTGAGAAATTAGGAAATCTAGTAAGAGCAAAAAGGATAAAACTTCAGAATACCATGAAAGTAATAAAATTCTAGCTGTGTGGAAATACAGTTATCTTTGTTGTGAAGGGGTGAAAGGTGTTGTGAAAATCAAAGGCTATCCAAAATTCAAAAAAACTAAGCAGAAAGCTTGATGCTGCCATCTCTAAATCCTAAGACTAGGACTCACTCATTGTACAAATAGTATCAATATTAAGGGAAAGTAAATGCCCAGAATGCTGTGTGCTGTGCTGAGCCGCTCAGTTGTGTCCGACTCTGGGTGACCCCATGGGCTGTAACCCACCAGGCTCCTCTGTCCATGGGATTCTCCAGGCCAGAATACTGGAGTGGGCTGCCATGACCTTCTCCAGGGAATCTTCCCAATCCAGGGATGGAACCCAGGTCTCCTGAAACGCAGGCAGATTCTTTACTGTCTGAGCTACCAGGGAAGCCCCTCAAACCATATAATTTTTTTTTTTTTTTTTTAAGAATTTAGGAAAAAAAGTCCCTTTAAACCTCAACATCTTCTTACTATATTTCTCCAAGCTTACGAAACTATCAGTGGCTTCATCAAGTGGTTCCAGTGGTAGAGAATTTAAGGCACTATTACTAGAAGCCTTTGTCAATTACAGATCAGAACTGAAAATATCACCAAATAAAGTCAACCTTCGGAAATGCTTTGCACATGCAATTGCCCGGAACACCATCTACTGCAAATAGTGGGGAATCCTACAGAGGGTGGTGAGACTGAAGCTTCAAATGCATGCTGACGTAAGATACTTGTACCCCCTCTTGGTTGTCAGAAGTAAATTTGGAGATGGGCCAGTTTGGGACTTAATAAACTTTAAACTGATATCATTAAACCCTTCCCTTGCTCATTCTCTTCCACATATCCAAGGAACCAAGACTCTCTGGACTTAAAGCTCTGAGGCCTTGGCTCTGGCTGGAGACTGCTGAGTCACACCTCTGATCCATCCGTCTCTCCTGAGGTTTGCATGTGTTGAGACGTGAATATCCTGCATAAGATGTGACTTAAGAGAGATGAGGGATGACCGTATGCAGAAACAAATGCTGTGCCCATGGCTAAAATGCCAACTAGTCTCCTGCTCTCTCTTTTTTTAATCTTTGAGGGACGCTCAAAGGAGCGGCCCTGAGCATGTGGCTTACACACCATGTTGTTTTTCTAGGCCCATAGTTTAGTTGTGAGTCATGGATGAATAGGAAAAGCTCAACAAAAGAAAACCAAGAGGTCTGGCCCTCTCTTCCAGGAAGCGGGAATACTTACTGCCGCGTCGGATGTTGATGAGCAGATTGCCTTTGAAGATGGTGCATCCTTGGAGCATCTGAGCAGAAGTGACAGAATCAATGGTCTTTGTCTTCTTTTCTTCCTCACACACTTTGGGACAAGGGCCTTCGCAAGGGATGCAGTACATGCTGTTGAAAATAAAACAGCCCAACACACTGAGAGCTGAGTCTGTCTTCCTACATTACAAAAATTCTTACAAGATATGCTTTTATGCCAGGTGTCTTTATAGTCCACATTACAGAAAGCAACTGGCAGAAGCAAGTGGTCGTACTGCTTCTCATTGCCAAGCCTCCCCAGGGTAAGCCACTCAAATGGCAATCAAAAGGAGAAACTGCCTACAAAGGAAAAGCGTGCTGCCTGTTTCCAGACAAAACACATGATACACCCTTGAGGCATGTGTGTATCATAGGCTGAGGCTGGTGAGCCAGCTGGTCCCACGTGAGAGAAACAGCCTTGCAGAAGGGAGACACCAAGGGATCCCAAGAAGAACAGAGCTGCTCTCTGAGGTCGTGGGCCCCACTGGCGCACCCCGGAGGAGAGTGGACAGGGATGCCGAAGGGACAGCAGTGTCCCCGCCGCTGACCGGAAGCTAACTCCTGCAGCCGGCGGCCCAGTGGGGGATTCCAGAAGGCACATGCTATAGCACAGATCCATTATTTTCTTGCTAAAGCACAACTGAAATAATTTCTTGACAGTGTTTGGCAGAAACGTGTAAATTGATCCAAATGTTGTTTTTGCTGCATACACAATAAAAACAGGAACTTCCACTGCTTTGTAATGAGCTCCTATTTCACATGCAATCTTGAACATGCCACAAACCCACCAACAGCCAGGGGCTAGCGAGTGACCTTGGTACTTTTCCTTATTTAGGGAATAGTGGACAAAACACTAATCCAACTCTGAACTGCAGGAAGCTGGGTCAATTTCCAAACAGAATAAATGATACAACATCATGGGATGTGTGTGTAATAGGATGGTGAACTGGAGAGCCACTATATTTACATGATTATTCTTGAATGATCTTTCAAACTTCATGAAGATAAGTGAGAAACATCCAGGAAAGCAGTGTAAGTTAAAGCTCTTAGCATTAAGTACCGCCCTCCATCACTGAACTTTACTGCATATCTAAGGCAAAGATGAAAGGCTTTGTTTAAAAGCTTATAGATAAATATAGTTTCCCTACAGTTACTGTTTTCTTATTTCATGTTGGGAAAACAGGAGGGCAGGTTTCCAGAGGAAATGGGCTGACCATAGCAATGGAGGTACCCCCTTTCTCTGACATCACAACATTTTCACTTCTAGAGTCTGCAGCAGATTTTCCTCAGCATTCCTTTTTGGTCTTTTATTGCTTCTCACTCACCTACATACCATATAATGCCCCAGTTCCCTTTTTAAAAACTTGGTGTGAAATAATTACAGACAGACAAAAAATTACAAAAGTAGTAAGGAGGGGTTCTGTGTACCCTTGACTCAGTTCCCCCCAATGGCTCCATCCTGCACCATGACAATGCAACATCAAGCCCAGGAAACACACAGGCACGATACACTCCCATGCCACCTCATCGCTGGAGTAATCACCGCAACGAGCCAGCCCGTCCCCAGCAACACCTCCCGGGTGCTGCCCATTCGGGCATCCTGCCCCCACGCCTCTAACTCAGGCCGCCACTCACCTATTCTCCATCTCAGTAATGATACTATTTTCAGAATCTTATATAAATGTAATCATCTGGTGTGTGACCTTGCGAGACTGTTTTTTTGTTTTCCCCCACACAGCATAATGTCCTTGAGATCCATCCGTGTTGTGTGTGTTTGAATAGTTTGTTTCTTTTTATTGCTGACTGATATTCCATGGTGTGATGGATCACGGTTTGCTTGGCCATTTACCTATTGTGGAGCATCTGTGCTATTTCCAGGCTTTGGCTGTTAAAGCTGCTACTGAAAAAAAAAAAAAAAAGAAAAATACAAAAAAATAAAAATAAAAAAAAATAAAGCTGCTACTGACAGCTGTGTACACGTTTTTGTGGGGACTTAAGTTTTCGTTTCTCTGGAATAAATGTTCAGGAGGGTAACTTCCGGGCTGTAGGTTAAGTGTGTGTTTTGTTCCCCTGACATTTTATTCAAATAGCAAATTCTGAACCAAACACCTTTCTTAAAATGTCTAGGAATCAGCTAGTACTTTAAAAAATGTTTTTCTAAGGAAGTGCTCTGATTACATGTTTATAGTTTAAGCTTCCTCAAGTTCATTCTGGTACAGAGAGGGTATAAACAGTATTAAAAAAATAAATATTTTAAATAAGTGTCAAATAGGCCTTAAAGGCTGGGGGGCTGTTATTAGTTTTTGATGGTGTTTTATTTTAAAGTGAAAAAGGTAGATCTGTAACTCTGAACTGACTGCAAGCATGAGTAGGAAAAATAAGAGCTTAATTCTTCAAAGAATGAATTACAGAAGAGGTCACGGGGCACAGCGCCCCCCTACTTCACCCACAGGTATGGCAGCTGCAAATGACCAACGGCCTCCAGCATCGAAAGAAGCACATCAGCAGGGCAAAGCAGCTAAGAGCCCCGGGGCCAAGCACCAGCTGCCCCATCTCAGCCCCCAGCTCGGGGAGGAACTGCAACGGTGGCGACTTAGTGGCTAAAGTTGCGTCCGAGTCCTGTGAGTCTGGGCAGGAACCATGGCGCAGCCTAAACTGGGTTCCAGGCACTGCCCAGGGACTGGCAAAGCCTTTTTAAGTTCTAGGGCTGCCAATAAAATGTGAGCAAAAGTGGCAGACTTATTTTAGGTGGAATATGTATACTCCACAGTTTACCAGTATCCTTGGCACATTTACCATTTTAAAGTAATTTTTACTATTATAATCGTTACAGCAATGATAACAGGCAGAGTGTTCTACATTTAATATTATGGAACAACGTGAGCGTTATCTCTGATTTGAAGTTAAGTCTATGGAAGGAGCAACATCTCCAAATATTACACCGGAAACAGATGCCCCTTTACCAAGACTTGCTTGAGGAGGTTTGCAGAAACAGAAGGCAGCAAACAGACGGGAAATTACACATTACACTCAAAATGAAGATTTCCTTTTCCAGCGGTATTTTGTATTTGTAGAATAGCTTTATTTTTTAAGACCCTGAAATGGAAGGCTCCTCTGGTGTAGTCATGAAGCAGGCATTTTAGCCCATTCCATCAGAAGAACTCCTTGAGAGCTCTCTGCTCTGCTCCAGAGGCGGGACCAGCAACCCCAGGTCTCAAGCCTGATCTGTTTTGCAGGGTTGTAGTCCTGTATTTTGTAAGAACCCTGGCATTGCTTTTTCAAAAACTTAAAACCAGTAACAGCTTCATAAAAGTCGGGTTGGCATGCACGAAAGGGATGCTGTTTGCTGTCAGGAACTTCTTTGCTTCCAAAGCTTAATGTCCAGGAAGGAAAGTGAGACGCAGAGAAAACAGGGAGCGTGAAGGCTGTGTGCGTAGCAATGGGACGGAGCACACTGCCCCAAGAGGAGGCCGGAAGCCAGCGCTAAGGTGTGTGTGTGTGTAGCAGTGTGATGGGTGTGTGTGTGTGTGTGTGTGTGTGTGTGCAGCAAGTGATGGAGCACACTGCTTGCTCCGAGTGGTAAGAGCCTAGGCCTGCTCACTGCCTCACGGATGCTGGTCTTCCCTCCCGCACTTCCAAAGCCTTCTCTGGTCTAGCGCTGAGCAGCCCTGGAGGTGAGAAAACCTCAGTCTATAGTCTCCCCTACCCATGGGCTCTGGGGGAGAGCCCCGCATGCGCACAGGGAGTCAGGGACCTCCTGGGACCTGAGCCAGCAAATCAGGTTCTTCATTCCAACCGTCCAGGCGGGCTGCTTCCAAACCAGAAGACCTGCCCATCGCGCCTGGCACCATCAGCAGCCGCGGTCACGCCGGCCCCCCGCAGTGCCCTGATTCCCTCAGCCTCCCCCAGGCACGCCCGGATGGAGCCAGGCCGCGCCTTCCCGCGCCCACACTGACCTCTGGCTCCCGTTGCGGATGAAGCCCGACGGGCACTCCTGCATGCACTCGCCGTCGTGGATGACGAAGCCCTCGGAGTCGCTGCTCTCGGCGTTGGGGATGTTGGCGCAGAAGTCGCGGTCCACGCAGCGCCAGCCCTCGAAGCGGTACGTGTTGGGCGGGCAGCTGGGCACGCAGACGCCAGCGTAGTAGTAGTGCCGGCAGGCCACGCAGGCCGTGGCGTTGTCCGGCGCGCTGCAGCTGCCCAGGCACTCGGGGTGGCAGCACTCGTGGGTCTCCGTGCACGCTCGCTTCCCGCACGCGCTGGGGCACACTGTGGGGACAGGCAGGGCGTGAGGCCGCTGGGCGCCGGGGCCCCCACCCGGCACCCCCCGAGCCACCAGCCACCCGCGGGGGGCCCAAAGCTTGAATCCCCAGTGTCACATGTTGAGAATTTCGCTGGGGCAGGGAGCAAGTGCTCTGCAGTTCTAGTCAGGGGAGAAGGGTTTAACACCCAGCCTCTCCTAGCTGACTCTGTTTGGTCTTGGAGGAGTGCTTAATGATCTCTGACCTTGATCCTCTTTCTCATCTACAAAACAGGGTAGCAGCCCCCATCCTGGAAGGTGACTTGTGGCATGGGTGATACCCTGGAAGCCCTATGCGGACCATACAGTTTATTGTTACTTTAGAAGGCATTATGTGCGCTACTGAATCTGCATTTTGCATGTGTTCCTTACTGAAATATCTTTAACTATTTCTGATACCTGTAAATATCTTTAAATAGCGTGCAGAAATGCTCATTCATTTTTAAAATGACTAAAACTAGACTGTGCTAAAGATGATACTGTATCGGTTGACAAATTAGCTTTAGAAAGTTTGTATCTGCTTGTATCATACCAAAGGTCTCACCCCAGATAAACAATGATATTAACATATTCATGTACCACAACCTAATATATCACAGAGAAGCCCCCATGTCTGATGGTTTTTCTCACATATGAGAGTGGATGGGTGGGCAGTGTCTCCAGCCTAGAGGACCATAAGATATCATTACAAACCATCTCCTGTGAGCCCTTCTATGTTAAAGATAAGTGAAAGGAGTATCTAAAAAAGCCAGAGAACCACAATTCTTGTCCCAAATAGATGAGCTGGCATTTATTTCTATAACAATGCCATAAGGATCACACTCTAGGGGCCTTAGAGCAGTGTGCCTTACTAACAAAGGTGCCTTTCTAACTCTGTTAGCCTTACTAGTGAATAAAGTGTAAGTCAACAAAATATGAAATCTGGTTTACATTATCTGCTTCCTACTTTTTCCATGAGTTGGAAAATACAAAATTATTTAAATATGTAGATTATTGACTCTGACATGCATTATTTTTTTTTTTTTCTTTTTTGAACCCCCCCTCCCACCACCCTCTGCATATCATCTCCCTGGGTCATCCCAGTGCACCAGCCCCACTGAAACGTGTACTATCATGTAAGAAACGAATTGCCAGTCTAGGTTCGATACAGGATGCTTGGGGCTGGTGACATGCATTATTTAGTGAAGATTCTATTACTGTTTTTCTTTATAATAAAAAAGATGAAGAGAATCAGAAATTAGATTAAAAACTACATTGAACACCTCGTCTGCCTGTCCACAATGGCACTTTATCAGTACCTCCATGAAGACTCCCCCACCAGATCATTCTGTAGGCGTGTGCATGCACACACAATGTAAACATCTATAAAGAAGGATCAAGTCATTCTAAAAGCATTTTTTGGCATAACATACTGTGAATTCGACAATAATTTAACAGCTGCATCACATCCCCTAGTACAGTACATCAAAAGTTGTAATCAGTTTCCTATTAGCCATTTCATTTATTCCCAACATTTTATTAGGACAATGAGCAGTCAGTCTTCATGAGAATTCTTAATTGTTTCAATGGAATCAATTTCCAGAGTTAGCCTTGCTGGGTTGAACTGTCCTCTGGGAAGCTGGTACCAATATACACATTTGGTAGCTGCATGCAGGAGTACCTATTTTATTGCCAAAAGGTGCATTTAAAAACAGCTGTCAGAAGTTGGACATTCAAATGAATACTGTCACCTTGGAAGAAACAAATTCTCATGATACTGTCAGGCTTAAAAATTTTTTTTGCAGGTTTCTCCTCTGATCATCTTTTGACTGAGACAAACAGGTGACCTTCCATTATTCATTCTTACCTTTTGCGACCTAGCTAGCTATTACATCTCCCGGCCGCTCCTGTAGCTAAAAGCAACCTAGGTTCTAGCTAGTGAGTAAACATTTAGTTTACTCTAGCTAGTAGCAAATGTTTGGGGTGGAACTTACTTCCCAGAAAAGTGCTTCACACAAAGGGGGTGTGCCCGTCATCCTTGCTGGCTAGGATACAGGTATAAGGCCTGGAGCTCAAGCAGCCGTACCAGACCATGAGGTGGCCCATTAAGAACAGTGCGGCAAGATCAAAGGGACTTGGTCCTTCACGACTGTGCAGCCAGTAGGCTGACCCTGGACTGCTTACCTCTAGACTTCTCTACAGGAATAAGAAAGAAGCTTGGGTCGTGTTTAAGTGCCTGCTATTTGTTAGATGCAACTGAACAAATGCCAGCTGAGAAGTGCCTTCAGAGCCACGTGTGAGCAAAGAAGAAGACAGTGACTGTTGGTTGATGCCATTGTTGTTTACTAGACTTGCCTCTCAATGATTTCTGGCTGTTTCCAAAAGCTAATCTGCCCAATCAATTACAAGGAGTAACTATCTCCAGTCACATCAAAAAAGCATGTTCCTAAAAGGAGTTCCTAAAATGCCGTGTCTATGGAAGGCATCATCTTGAAGCTGGTAACACCAACTTGTATCTGCAGTGAATGCACACACACAGGCCACACACTTGACTCTCAGATATCACATTTGATCTAGTAATCACAGATTAAATGACTATTTAAGTTCAAAGTATCCAGGTAACTTCAAGGCCCAAGATCTAGAGAAAGAATAACTTTGCAAATCCTAAGTTCAGGTTTTTAAACTAAAAACAAGGGAAAATAAGTCTACCTGTCCTTCATTTAATCATCTACCTAGCAACTATTTATTGAGTGTGCACTGTAGCTATGTGCCAGACCCTGTTCTTAAGGGGTGGATAATATACCAGGTAAGCACAGGAATCAAGTGGTGGTACACAGCCTGCCTTGGGCACCTGGGTGCCCAGGAAGGCTTCACATAGCTGTGAAAGGCTGGAGCTAAAAGCTGAGGAACAGATGAAATCATGTGTAAAAGCAATTAAGTGGCTGCGATGGGAGAAGTGGGTGCTCGTGAACATGGCAGGGATCCAGTAACAAGTGATGCTGGGAGAGAGGAGGAGGGCAGCTCAGAGAGGCCTTGGGAGCCTGTCCAAGGCACTCTGGCTCAGTGTGGACAGTGGGCATCCCTGAAGATTTCGGGCAGGAGAACACAATGGTCTGATTTTCATGGTAGAAAGAGGTTGTTCGGCAGCAGCACAGAGGGTATGATAGCCAGAGGGGGTTGTGCTAGAAGAAGCGGGATCAAGCCAGAGGAGAAATGTTCTACCGTCCCTACCGAGTTCACGTAATACAATCGATCTGTGAGGTTCACAGGGTTAAACATGAAACTAACTGTAGAAACCATGCTCGTTTGTCGTAGCACAGACCTGCCATGTTGAGCACACACTCCCCGTTCAGAGTGCTGAAGGCCCCAGGGCTGCTCACTGGCCGTCACCCACCACCAGGCTTGTGTTTGGAGGAGTGAACAGTGGCTAAGAGTATTATGCTCATCATCAGAGACTAACTAGGAACAATATCTACTTGTAAAACCCTTTTTTCCTTGCTTACAATTTAAATAAAATGTTACATGTCAATAAAATGATGAATAGCAGACATCAATATCAAATAGGTATTAATGTAGTGCTAAAGACTAAAAAGCATATAAAAATGCCCTGTGTACGCTTAGACTCAAACACAAATGCTGGGCATTTCCAGTACGAGAAAGAGAAAAAAGAAACCTAACCAAGTATCTGTGGCTACTGTTTTGCACTCTGCTCCCTGTTCCCCTGGAAATGGCATCTCTGGGCAGTGGTCCACTGCAGCATACACCCCTGCAGGGGTGCGCTGCATGGAACTGCACCGTTAGCCAATTCCTGCCACAGCAACACACGCGCCAGGGAGGTAGGGTTTTGTTTCAGCAATGGGAGCTGCCTCAGAAGGGATTTCGGTAAAGCTTAAATTAGGTAAAATCCTGTTCCTAGACAGAACAATTCCTCTTAAAGGGATCACAAATCACAACCACAGATCTTTCACGTTACATNATGTTACATGTCAATAAAATGATGAATAGCAGACATCAATATCAAATAGGTATTAATGTAGTGCTAAAGACTAAAAAGCATATAAAAATGCCCTGTGTACGCTTAGACTCAAACACAAATGCTGGGCATTTCCAGTACGAGAAAGAGAAAAAAGAAACCTAACCAAGTATCTGTGGCTACTGTTTTGCACTCTGCTCCCTGTTCCCCTGGAAATGGCATCTCTGGGCAGTGGTCCACTGCAGCATACACCCCTGCAGGGGTGCGCTGCATGGAACTGCACCGTTAGCCAATTCCTGCCACAGCAACACACGCGCCAGGGAGGTAGGGTTTTGTTTCAGCAATGGGAGCTGCCTCAGAAGGGATTTCGGTAAAGCTTAAATTAGGTAAAATCCTGTTCCTAGACAGAACAATTCCTCTTAAAGGGATCACAAATCACAACCACAGATCTTTCACGTTACATGACGCCACTGTGCACAAATACGTATCAAATACTTTGGGGGAATAAAAACAGGGTGTGATGGGGAGGGAGGGAGGGAGGAAGGGGGGGGGAGAGAGAGAGAGAGAGAGAAGGGACCATTTGCTGGAGGACAAACTCAGGGGTGGAAGCCAGAGTTCCCCTGGCTGCAGCACGATCCACGAGGGCTCTGGGAGGCGGGCAGGAGAACCCGCGGAAGTTCAGGATTAGAGAGTCCTGGAGCCAGCCCCAGAAGCCCGCTGTAAATTTTGCCTCATCTCAATGTATATAAATATTATTAGTGTTCAGGACTATTAAGGGATTTCTTGAAAAGCCCCGGGCAGTGTGTCTAGCCAGCAGACGGATGGCTGCTCCACACGAGTGCCAAAACTTAAAATTTTAGTACAGTTACCAAATTTCAAATCGCAGAGCTATGGGAGAAAGGAAGGAACGTCTTCCTTGGCTTCCATGAATAAGGAGCACACCTAGTGTGATGAAAGGCATTTCTGCTCCTAAGAATAAAAGGGAAATGGAAGGTGCTATAAACTAACAAATACATGCAGGGGGAAGCAAATGGATTTTGCCCGTGAGATCTTTCTAGTCATTGGAATTTTTACAATGACCAACAATAAAAACAAACGCCTATGTAAACTGTTGAGAAAGCTAACAACAGGTCCCACATCTGCACTGAAAGGATTCGTTCAGGGCCACAATCCCATAAAAATGAGGCACTGCGTTTAAAAGCTCATTTTCTTCATTTTGGGGAACAGGAAAAAAGTCACATACATCAACCTTTAACTCTCTCCTTCCCTCCCTGGAGTCCTTGTACTTATTAAATTCTTTCTAGGGATTTTAAAAACGTTTCTTTCTTTTCTTGCCAATAAGCTCTTTAACAATCTTTACTTCAGAGTAACTATTTTTAAAAGCATATTTTGGAAGAGAAGAAGAAGAACTCAACCTCTTCACAGAAGAAAAAAATGGGAAAGGGACCACTTAGTCACACGAGTTTAAAAAACACAAACATTTTATCCCAAATAATTTCGAAAGGACAGAACCAGTTCGTGGACGCTGAAATAAGGTCAAGTTTCTGTATCAAAATCCAGACTAGTGTAGGGTTCTCTTAGGTATTTCTGGATACCCAAGGGACATTCCGCAGTTCTGCATAAAAAGAGGGTGCTTTTCCTAAGAGACAAGCATCACTCTGCTTGTGAGTGGGTTGGTGAATGGCTAACTCCAGGAAAGCACACTTCAACTTCCCAAGTCCATCCAGGAGACATGTGGTCCAGAGTTTGTGGTTTTCCTGCCTGGCCAGGAGAGGAGCTGATTCCACCAGACACCACGGGGAGGGGAAGGGAAGGGAGCCCCGGTTGCGCCCGCTGAACTCACAGCAGTGCCCCATTCAGCATAGCCAGAAGCCCACCCAAGGCCTTCCTCCAGAGACCTCTGAGCCAGCTCGCTGGGAGGACGGGCAAGCCTCCTTTGACCGTTAAAGACATCAGCCAGGTCCGGTCCTGCAGGTAAGAGGGCCCAGCTCCTGAGGACAGCAGCGGGAACACGAGAGGGGCAAGCAAAGGGCCGGTGAGCCCTGGCAGTGGCACGGACAAGGGGCAGCAGCACGGATGGGAAATCCTGGGACTGCGTGGATGCCGCACCCTAGGGCCCGGCCAGCGGACGGACGCAGAGGAGCCGGGCAGGACCTGGGATCCGCGGGCCTCCACCACCCATGGGGCCCAGCAGCGCCTAGAGGCCCTGCGCCTTTCCGATACCTACGTTCTCTTAAAATAAGCTCCCCACGTGGATTTCCGTATATTCACCTGTGAATTCTGGGTCCCACGTTTCTGGTCTTCCCTGTTCCACTCCTTGATAGACCTAACACAGAGCTCAGGCTTAAGTACAGATAATAATGCATTTACAGAATTCCTCTTCTAAGCCTCACAAACGTGATCCCAAGGACCTACAGGCGAGACTGGGCCTCACTGCTTCCTCTTCGCTCATCAACTCAAGTAGCACGAGTTGAGGCACAAGGGCGGAAAGAGGCTCGCCCCTGCGGCTGTTTCTGAGGCCCGCAGGCCCTGCCGCTTTTGGAGCTCCATGCTGGTCCTTTCAGCCACGAAGGTGGGTGAGCCACCTTGACGGGATGTCCCAGCTGGACCGAAGGGTGTCCCATCTCCAGGAGCTGTGAGGGACTGCAGAGAGGGTCAGGGAGAGCCCACCTCGGGCCACGGGGCCTTCTGACCTCAGGCACACACTCCTCCCCACCCACCAGTCCAAGAAGAGAAACCATCAAAGGGGTAGAGAGGAGAGGAGCCATGAGGCTTCCTGGGCTCAAGATGAAGCTATCTCACCCCGGTGTTTTAGTCTGGAGTTCTCTAAATACGTCAGATAGCGTGGAAAAGCAGGCTTACACGAAAATGCTAAGACCCATGAAATAAAATGGAAAATAAACGTGGCACAACAGTGTGTGAGCTCCATTCACAAACATATGTATCCATGTGTATAAATATTTATAAATCATACATACCTATAATGAGTAAAGCACAATTTTCTCAAAAGGAAGATAAGAAGAATCTGTCTTGACCGTCTTGAAAACTGGTACGGGAAAACTCCAGAGAATCACTGCCTAGAAACCCCAGTTCATTTCAGCCGGCTTCTCTGCCTAGAAAACTATAGCCATTAAGAGGAATCAGGTGGTAACCCTGGTGTCTGAAACATTCAGAAAGAAGAGCTGCATCCCCTCTAACCTTTCTCTTCTCTAAGCCAAAGAAACCACCTCCTGTGCAGGAAAAAACATTATATCATCGTAGTGGCCAGACTAAGAGAAAACGTAATGGTTAGAACCTGAAGATAACTTCAGTTTCTCTGCTGGAAGCTTCAAGGCTAGGATGAGCACTAGAGCATGGGGAAGGCACCCAGGGGCATGCAGGAAGACCCCAGAACAGAGCTCTCGGGAGCCTGCAGAGGAGAGGCTGGTTAATAAAGGGAGACCACGGCTCCCGAACTGATTAGTGAGCCTGAAAGCGCTGTGTTTTCCCGAGTCCAGAGTGCACAGAGGAGTTCCTCCTTGCATTCTTTTAAGGGGTTTTCAAGACTCAGTTTCGAGTCCTCTTCCTTCCTAAGAGGAAGGGCCCTGGACTGAGCATCTTTGGGTCAGCAGATGGACGTTCTGCGGCACCAAGGCACGCAGAGGGGGCAGGAAGTGATACACCTCCCTCCTCACCCCTGCCTTCCCATCAACTGTCTTCTCCAGCCTTCACTCCTTCCGAGGGGCCCGGAGGTGGCTTCAGAACATGCAGGAGCAGAGACCCTTCTGCGGGAAGCTCCCGGAGCCCTTAGATCTGCCCCAGTTCAAACACACCAGGGCTTCTGCAGCCACGTTCTGCCTTTCATCAAGCCCCGATCCTTAGAGATGAAACAAAGTTAAGAGGCCATCATCCCGTGCATGTCTGAGGCACTGCTCTTCAGAAACCTACGCGAGCCTCACAGCAGTGCTGCAGGGAGCTCTCCCTTAGAGAAAGTGCTACTGCCCCACCGCACCCCGCTTGACCAAGCTCCCCTTTACCCCCACCCAGGATGCGTTTCCCTACTGGGCGCTCCCCCAGGGCCTCATTCAGGTGTCTGGAACTCTTAATAGCCCTGCACAATGGCTCAGCCTCAAAATTCCAAGGCTGTGATCCTGGCCTCCTCCTGAAGGCCATACTCAAGCCACAGTTCATTCAACATACACGAACATCACTGCTCCTTAACACCTGTCCACAACCTACCTAAGGCTGCAGAAGCACCAGGGCACTGAGCCCAGCGGCGGGCTTCCATGACTGAGGCGGCATGCTCGGGAGCTTTCCTTATGCCCTTCATGCTAACTCCCACTGGCACACCCAGCTAGCTCATTCCGGCCATCTAACCACCTAACGCGCCTGTCCTTTCACAATAGCTGCTGGAGTCTCTCCTACCTGAATGCGTTCTGAGTCTAAACACAGGACTCAATCTTATATATATTATTTAACTTAATGTTAACGATCACATGGGGCAGTAGCATTACGCTCATTGGTAGATGCCCACATGGAAGCACAGAGATTTTATAACTTTTCAGGGCTATTAACCATCCAACTGAATAACTATCAAGCTGGAAACCTGGGCTTGGAACCCAGATCTATCTGACGGGGTGACAGGCTCTTCCCCTGCTCTGCTCCATGCTGGCATGAAGTTCTCGCCAGGCTCTGCTGTCCAAGAGCCAAGGCTAGGGGGCTCTTCTCATGCCACTTTTCTCTGTAAGTTGGCATCCACCAGGAAAAAATAAACCACCAGTCTCAACATCCTCTTCTTTCCCCTAAGGTGAAACACTTAGTCTGGAGGAAGGACAAAACACAAAACATGATGCTCTGGAGAGGGGCAGCACGCAGGTGATCCTAAGGATGAGGTACCCACTAAGCATTCATCATTTATTTGCTGTGTGCTAAGTTGCTTCAGTCGTGTCTGACTCTTTGTGACTCCAGACAGTAGCCCGCCAGGCTCCTCTGTCCATGGGATTCTCCAGGCAAGAATAATGGAGTGGGTTATCATGCTCTGCTCCAGGGGATCTTCCTGACCCAGGGATCGAACCCACGTCTCTTAAATTGTCTGCACTGGCAGGCAGGTTCTTTACCAACAACGCCACCTGGGAAGCCCTCTATTTATTCAGTTCAGTTCAGCTGCTCAATCGTGTCCGATTCTTTGAGACCCCGTGACTGCAGCAGGCCAGGCTCCTTGTCCATCACCAACTCCTGGGGTTTACTCAAACTCATGTCCATTGTGTCAGTGATGCCATCCAACCATCTCATGCTCTGTCATCCCCTTCTCCTCCTGCCTTCAGTCTCTCCCAGCATCAGGGTCTTTTCCAATGAGTCGGTTCTTCCCATCAGGTGGCCCAAGTATTGGAGTTTCAGCTTCAGCATCAGTCCTTCCAATGACTATTCAGGACTGATTTCCTCTAGGACGGACTGGTTGGATCTCCTTGCAGTCCAAGGGACTCTCAAGAGTCTTCTCCAGCACCACAGTTCAAAAGCATTGATTCTTCGGCGCTCAGCTTTCTTCACAGTCCAACTCTCACGTCCATACATGACCACTGGAAAAATCATAGCCTTGGCTAGACGGACCTTTGTTGGCAAAGTAATGTCTCTGCTTTTCAATATGCTGTCTAGGTTGGTCATAACTTTTCTTCCAAGGAGCAAGCGTCTTTTAATTTCATGGCTGCAGTCACCATCTGCAGTGATTCTCTATTAACTGGGTTACAGCAAATAAGACTCTCAAAGACATTCTTCTCTCTCTCAAAGGCTGAGCCCTGACGAGTCTATCAGCAGCCCTCAGTGCTTAGTTGCAATGGTGAAGCAGCGGCTCCTGGTATAGAAGGCGCAGAGGGCGCGTTCTGTGGGGCAAAGGCGGCCACGTATGTGTGTGTTGTCAGGAGCCAGAGCAGCCAGACCCGGGGAGACTCAGTGACCGGCAGAACCCTTTTCACCCAAATAAGTCTTACTCATGAGATTAGATAACCCGAGTTCACTCTCTTCGCCAACGGCTATGTCTCAGCAAGGCTCCAACCTTGGTCAGGAAAAAGAAAAAACAGGTCTGTGCCTTCCCCTTGGATGGGCACATAAACATATATAATCTAAGGTCACAGAAATAGCCAAGTTCCAAGTAGATCCCTACTGACTAGCACACACGGTACACAGGTAAGCTACAATGTTTGCGGATATGTTTCATCCTGGCTTACTAAAGGCATCTGTGAGGATTTCATTAATGAGCAAAAGAAATGATCATCCGCAGAAAGTAACACTGGACCAGTGTAGTCTCCAGGATCTAATATGCAGTGCTGGGCGGACTATTGAGAAAACAGAAAAAAAAGAAGAAAGGCAACCAAGAAACCAGGAGGGAGGTTATTCAGGGCACCATTATTAAATAAAAATGTCAAGAGCTAATTAGGAAGAGCAAAGGAAGAGCAGTCGTCACTGCAGACACAGCGCAGGACTCCAGTTCACACCAGAAGCTAAGTGAGGAGCAGAAGGCAGGCCGGGAATCTTCCTTTGGCTAAACTGCTGGTTTTGGTTACTGTGGGTACTATGATTTTTTTTTTCCTTCTCTCACAATTTTCATAACAGCTTAACTGAAATAGAGCTCATACACAATTTCACCCCTTTAAAGTGTACAAATTGATGGGTTTTTACCATATTCACAGAGTTGTACAAACAGCACCCCAAAGAGGAAGCTGTCTACCCCTCCCCTGCCCTGCTGCCCCTCTCGGCCCCAGGTGATCACCGATCAACTTTCTGTTGCTACAGATCTGCCTCTTCTGAACACTTCATACCAACCAAATCATAGATTTCACCAGGGATGCCCAGCCTCTGGGGTCTAATGCCTGATGATATGAGGTGGAGCTGATGTAACAATGGTACAAGTAAAGGCCACAATACATGCCATGTGCTTGAATCATCCTGAAAGCCGCTCCTGCCCCCCGCCCAACATCCGTGCAGTGTCTGCTCCAAAACGTCCCTGGGGCCCACGTGAGCCTCTGGGTCTGGCCCTCCCACGTGGGACGACATATTCCAGGTTCGTCTGCGCTGTGGGGCGTCAGTCCCTCACCGCTGCATTTCCTTCCCGAAGTTTTGACTTTGGTGACCCACAGGCGACAGTGCTGGCCCCACGAGCCCGTCTGTTCCTGTGCAGTGACAGAAACACGGGCATGGCGATCAGAAGCTGATGTTTCCATCAACTGTTTGGACTCCAGGATCTCTTCACGGTCTGGATCTATTCTAAAGGGAGAAAGACTTGAACCTGTCACACTGACTAAACTCTGTCATCCTCTGATAGTAGGAAACGAGAGGAGAAGCCATGCAATCTGTGGAGGAAGGGTCCCCAAGTCTGAGAGCCTCCCGCCAGCTCTGCCTGATGGAAATGAGGTGTCCTCAAGATCCTCACCTCTGGAGGAGGGCCTGGCAAATGGAGCTGATGCTGTCTCACAGAAAGGCCTCCAGAGA
>SJYQ01014201.1:7433-19471 GCA_006410935.1 Redunca redunca
TGTTTGTTGACAGAAGATAGAAATTTAAATGAAAATTTGAAGTTAAATTTTATCCTAGAAAATCTCTAATACTTATTAGTTAAAACATCTTGTTCAAAAATTACTTTATCTATATTAACAAACATACAATCTGCAATTAATGGCAAATTCTTTATTTCTATTTATATCTTATTTTACATAAGTTAACAATATTGAATTTCTAGGATTTCAACTTTAGGTTACTTAGCTGCCCTCCAAATCTCAGGCCTAGTCTTTGTAGTGTGTCCAAGTACTTAGCTAGCTAAAACCACTGCTCCAGGCCAACAATGACTGGCAAATACTCCAAAGACAAATACACAAACACTGGTTTCAACAGGAGCTTGTGATTTAGGGATTTTTTTTTTTTCTTGTTATTTCTTGACTCCAATAAATTTTTTTATTTTCTTGCAGTTTAAAACACTTCAAAAACATATTTTTTTTCTGTTTTGTTTGTTTGTTTGTTTGCTTTTCTTGTTTTAGCTATCATTTTTGTGATTGCTTTTCTGGGAGAGGATGACATTGGTCTGAAGTTTTTGTCTCCTTTGTGCAGACATGGAAATATTTATATTAGTTTTAGTTTTGTTTTGTTTTTAAGACAGGTGCTAGCTTGGAAAATGCATTTTTATGCTGATGGGAATTAACTGGCAGACAGAATAATTAACCATGTGGAAATGTGGAAAAACAACTGAGTGGCAATATCTTTGCATAGTAGATTCTGAAAGGGAATGGGCTACAAGTCACAAGTGAAGGATTTATTCTTAGATGTTCAGACATTGTATAAGTGGAAATATAGGGAAGGTAAGGAGTAAGAATTCTGATACACAGAGATTTGTAGAACTGATAGTATGGCTGACAGATGTCTTTCTTTTTTCTCTTGCATTTGCTGCACTTAATTAAAGGGCTTCATGGAGTTATGTTGAAAGGCCTTATCTCTATGCTCTGCTGCTGCTGCTGCTAAGTCTCTTCAGTCGTGTCCAACTCTGTGTGACCCCATACACGGCAGCCCACCAGGCTCCCCCATCCCTGGGATTCTCCAGGCAGGAACACTGGAGTGGGTTGCCGTTTCCTTCTCCAGTTCATGAAAGTGAAAAATGAAAGTGAAGTCACTCAGTCATGTCTGACTCTTTGCGACCATATGGATGCAGCCTACCAGGCTCCTCTGTCCATGGGATTTTCCAGGAAAGAGTACTGGAGTGATGGGCTCCTTTTCCTCTCATGGTGAGTTTGCAGGTAAGATTTTCAGGCTCTTTTTCTTGAACTTGAATGATGATAGCCATTATTATTTGGTGTCCAAAACTGATATGAATATTTCCATCCTATTTATATAATTTATAGCTCTCCTAACAAACAAACCTGAATTAAGGCATTGAAATGTGTAGGTCTAAGTAGCTACCTCAAATCAAACTTGTTTTCTACATAATGATCTTTCTTGAGTGGGGCTCAGAGAGAATAACTTTTAGGGAAACATAGAGAAAGATATTTTGCCCTGAGAGGTGTGGAAACAATTTTGTGACGTTCTAGTGACTGTGGAACTTTGGGCATATTAGTTTACAATTTTTTGCAGCTTGGTTCCTCCAAATATATAATATAGAGGTTTACCTTAATGAACCCTTAATATCTCTAACAGATCTCACACAAAGGCTGGCAATTTTGGAGGTAGACTATAAAACCAGATTTGTTTAACTCTATCACCTTCTGTCCTAATGTCAGTTCTTTATGGAATTTAGTAAATAAAATAACAGCAATAAATTAAGTGGAGCTTGCAAATGAATGTCTGAAGGTAATTTTTGTGCCAACCATCATAAACCTGTAGTTTGAACTGTATTCTTAATCAAATACATTCTAATTTGTAATTACCTACCTTAAAATGAGATCATCTATNGTGCCAATCATCATAAACCTGTAGTTTGAACTGTATTCTTAATCAAATACATTCTAATTTGTAATTACCTACCTTAAAATGAGATCATCTATTAAAATCAATAGAGAAACTCAAATGTGAGGTAAGCATGTCCCTTCACTCTCATTATTTCTGAAACTTTTTGGAAGACATTAAGCCCTATGACTCGTAAACCTCTGTAATTCTTGTTTTAATTTTCTTTTCTCTCTTTTCCTTGAGTGTTCTGTCACCTAGGAGCAAACTGATTGATTCATATTCCATCAAAGTACAACCATTATACACTAAAGAAGTACATATTTCCTTAAAAACATTATAATTGATAACTTCTGATATTTTCAAAGTAGAAAGTGTATAGTTTTCTGTAAGTTTAGAATGAGATCAAGTTGCCCGTATTAGTCCATATTAATAACATTTTAATGTGTTTCTAATAAGGAATAACTAATTTCACATCCAACACTTACAATAAAATATTCATTAGTCATTTATTTCAGTTTGTAATGTAAGTGAGGCAATGGAACCTCACTTAGTAATCATGAGGTTTGTTTAAGCACAGATCCATAAACAGAAAAGCTCTATATAATGTCTCTCCTATAGTGATTAAAAGTGACCTCTGAAAGTGAATGTGAAGCAGAAAAATAGTGTAAAGCATGAGGAGTCATTAGGCATGAGTTCTTGACCTGATCATTCAGCAATCCTCAAACTGCACATGTTATACCACTTTTTATTAATCTTTATTTTAGTTCTTTTTTTCTTTTTAATTGAAGTATAATTTATTTATAATGTCATGTTAGGTCCCTGTGCTATACAGTGGGACCTTGTTGTTAACTTACTTTTACATAATAGCATGTATATGCTAATCCAACATTTCTAATTTATTTTTCATCCCTGTTTCCCCTTCAGTAACTATAAATTTGTTTTCTATGTGTATGAGTCTGTTTCTGTTTTTAAATAAATTATTTGCATCACTTTTATATCACATGATATTTGTATTTTCCTGAATTAACTTTCTTTGTATGCTAATCTATAGGTTAAGTTTCAAATGTTTGCTCAATCATAGGCACATTTTCATTTCACCTTTAGATACCAGAGGTAGGTTTTAAGTTACTCCATTGGTGTCTGACTCTTTGCAACTCTATGGATTGTAGCTTGCTAGGCTCCCCTATCCAAGGGATTTTCCAGGCAAGAATACTGGAGTTTCCATGCCCTCCTCCAGGGGATCATCTTGACCCAGAGATTGAAACCACATCTCTTATATCTCCAGCATTGGTAGGTTCCACTTGAGAAGCCAAGAGGTAGGGAATGATATTTTTACTAGATAAAGTCTCAACAGAGAGCCCTGGGAAACTCAGAGGTATAGAATGACATCTTTACTATATAAGGTCTCATTAGGCAGGAAATCTAAGTCAAAGTAAACTTAAAAAAAAGAAAAATACCAGGAAGGAAAGTTTGATAATAGTCAGACAATATTTCACCTAGTTTTTGCCTGATGAAGCTGCTAACATTAATAAATTTGATGGCTCATTATTTCCTAAGCAGAGGAGTACAAATATTTTATTTTCACTTGTCTGTACACCCACCCCAGAGGAAGCAGGCATTTCTTTAAACAAAACATTGCAGAAGTCTTGGGGAGGAGATGTTTGGTGAGAAAGTCATAAGAACCAACTTATCATTAGCCCTAAGAGAAGAATTAGTGTTCTATTGCCGTAACTGTTGAAGTTGACTGCTATTTTTTATATGTCCACTACAGACTTATGGGAATTTAACATAACTATTCTTAGAAGCATTTCTCTAGCCATGAGATGTGACTATAAGTAGATGGCATTCTTAAATACTTTTAAAGCTGGAAAATTAGATATGCATGTTTTATTTTACTTCCAAAGAAATGGAAACTGCCATTCTTCCACCTTTAATTTTCTATTTTGTCCTTTTAGTTAAGACTGATATTTCTGAAAAGGGAAATATAAATTATCTCCAATATTATGATTCAATTATACTAGGAAGCTTTTCTAATTTAAGTCCCTCTTTGAAATAAAATTTTGCTTTGAACAAGTATCTTCAGTGTGTCTTTTTTGTCTAGATATTCTTAAGTCACTATGAATTAAAATTTAGAAAATTTAAAATAAAATTTTATTAGATCTTTATCTTCTATTTCTGAGGTTCAAACTGTTAAAATTGAGTTTTGACTATGTGCCATCATTTTGTGATGGCACAAAATGTTAACTAATTAAAATCATAATTTCATAAGAGGCTTCTAAATATACTTAGGTATGACAGTCTGATATGCAGATGACACCACCCTTATGGCAGAAAGTGAAGAGGAGCTAAAGGGCCTCTTGATGAAAGTGAAAGAGGAGAGCGAAAAAGTTTGCTTGAAGCTCAACATTCAGAAAACAAAGATCATGACATCGGGTCCCATCACTTCATGAGGAATAGATGGGGAAATGGTAGAAACAGTGTCAGGCTTTATTTTTTGGGGCTCCAAAATCACTGCAGATAGTGACTGCAGCCATGAAATTAAAAGATGCTTACTCCTTGGAAGAAAAGTGATGACCAACCTAGATAGTATATTCAAAAGCAGAGACATTACTTTGCCGACGAAGGTCCATCTAGTCAGGGCTATGGTTTTTCCTGTGGTCATGTATGGATGTGAGAGTTGGACTGTGAAGAAGGCTGAGCACTGAAGAATTGATGCGTTTGAACTGTGGTGTTGGAGAAGNATGTAAAATGCCAGGCTGGATGAAACACAAGCTGGAATCAACATTGTCGGAAGAAATATCAATAACCACAGATACAGAGATAAAACCACCTTTATGGAACACAGTGAAGAAGAACTAAAGAGCCTCTTGATGAAAGTGAAAGAGGAGAGTGAAAAAACTGGCTTAAAACTCAACATTTAAAAAATTAAGATCATGGCATCTGGTCCCATAATTTCATGATAAATAGATGGGGAAACAATGGAAACAGTGACAGACTTCATTTTGTTGTGCTCCAGAATCACTGCAGATGGTGACTGCAGTCATGAAACTAAAATACACTTGCTCCTTGGAGGAAAATTATGACCAACTCAAGACAGCATATTAAAAAGCAGAGACATTACTTTGCCAAAAAAGGTCTGTCTAGTGTAAGTTATGGTTTTTCCAGTAGTCATGTATGGATGTGAGAGTTGAACTATAAAGAAAGCTGAACACTGAAGAATTGATGCTTTGAATTGTGGTGTTGGAGAAGACTCTTGAGAGTCCCTTGGACTGCAAGGAGATCCAACCAGTCAATCTTAAAGTAAAGCAGTCCTGACCTGCCTCTTGAGAAACCTATATGCAGGTTAGGAAGCAACAGTTAGAACTGGACATAGAACAACAGACTGGTTCCAAATAGGAAACGGAGTATGTCAAGGCTGTATATTGTCACCCTTCTTATTTAACTTATATGCAGAGTACATCATGAGAAACGCTGGTCTGGAAGAAGCACAAGCTGGAATCAAGATTGCCGGGAGAAATATCAATAACCTCAGATATGAAGATGACACCACCTTTATGGCAGAAAGTGAAGAGGAACTAAAAAGCCCCTTGAAGAAAGTGAAAGAGGAGAGTGAAAAAATTGGCTTAAAGGTCCACATTCAGAAAACTAAGATCATGGCATCCGGTCCCATGACTTCATGGGAAACAGGTGGTGAAACAGTGGAAACAGTGTCAGACTTTAGTTTGGGGGGCTCCAAAATCACTGCAGATGGTGACTGCAGCCATGAAATTAAAAGCCACTTACTCCTTAGAAGGAAAGTTATGACCAAACTAGATAGCATATTGAAAAGCAGAGATGTTACTTTGCCAACAAAGGTCCATACAGTCATGGCTATGGTTTTTCCAGTGGTCATGTATGGATGTGAGAATTGGACTGTGAAGAAAGCTGAGCGCCAGAGAATTGATGCCTTTGAACTGTGGTGTTGGAGAAGACTCTTGAGAATCCCTTGGGCTGCAAGGAGAACCAACCAGTCCATTCTGAACGAGATCAGTCTTCGGTGTTCTTTGGAAGGACTGATGCTAAAGCTTAAACTCCAATACTTTGGCCACCTCATGTGAAGAGTTGACTCACTGGAAAAGTCTGTGATGCTTGGAGGGATTGAGGGCAGGAGGAGAAGAGGACAACAGAGGATGAGATGGCTGAATGGCATCACCCACTTGATGGACTTGAGTTTGAGTGAACTCCGGGTGTTGGTGATGGACAGGGAGGCCTGGCATGTTGCAATTCATGGGGTCACAAAGAGTCAGACACGACTAAGTGACTGAATTGAACTGAATACGAGTGTGATTTAGAGCATCTTTTCATATGCCTGTTGGCCACCAGCATACTTTCTTTAGAAAAATTGTGTGTTCAGGTCTTCTACTCAATTTTTAATTGAGTTGTTTGGTTTTGGATGTTGTGTTGTATAAACTTTATATATTTTTTACAGTAATCCCTTTGATCATATGATTTGGAAATATTTTCTACATTCAGTATTTTTTTTTCATTTTGTTGATGGTTTCTTTTGCTGTGCAAAAACTTTTCAATTAAATTGGGTCTCATTTATTTATTTTCCTTTATTTCTCCTACTTTAGGAGATGGATCGAAAATGTATTGCTATGATTTATGTCAAAGTGTTTTCTGCCTATGTTTGTTTTCCTCCAGGAGTATTATGGTTTCTGGTTTCACTTTCAGGACTTTAAACCATTCAGTGTTTATTTTTGTATATGGTCTTAGAGAATGTTCTAATTTCTTTCTTTTACACATAGCTCTTCAGTTTTTCCAGCTGTGCTTATGAAGAGGCTATATTTTAACCTTTGTATATGCTTGTCTCCCTTTTTTTTTTGTTGTGGATTAATTGAGTATGAGTTAAAGTTATTAAAAATTTTTTTTTTCTGATTCTGTGGATTTGGTTCCTAAACTGTTTAAGCCTTAGTTTGACAATAGTTAAGATATGTAAAATTGAAATAACCATTATACCAAATCCACATGAAAATGGTGAAGAGTAGATGAGAATATGTTTATAAAACATTAGCAAGTTAACTGGTATATATGCTAAGCTCTCATGAAATTATAATGTTTTTACCTACAGATACTTTTTTGTCAATATATATTTCATTTCAAATAGTTTTTGCATAGCTTAATAATACCTCAAATGGAGTCATATAATGGATCCTCCCCTCCTACTTGATCAATTTTGACTACAGCTCATTTCATACTTTCAGAACTATTATAAATCCAAATGAAATGTGGTAATGTAAATGGGGGGATATTGATGTCATCGATTTAAGTCATTGACATTGTTGTTTTGGTGGTGGTGTTAGTTGCTAAGTTGTGTTTGACTCTTTGTGACCCCATGGACTGCACCATGCCAGGCCTGCCAATGCCATTCCCTTCTTTTTCTGCCTTCAATCTTTCCCAGCATCAAGATTTTTTTCAGTAAGTCAGCTCTTACCATCAGGTGTCAAAGTGTTGGGGTTTCTCCTTTAGCATTAATCCTCCTAATGAATATCCAGTGTTGATTCCCTTAAGATTGATTGATTTGATCTTGTTACAGTCCAAGGGACTCTCCAGAGTCTTCTCTAGCCCCACAATTCAAAAGCATCAATTACTTGGACCTCAGTCTTCTTTATGATCCAACTCACACATCTGGACTTGACTACTGGGAAAACCATAGCTTTGATTATACATACCTCTTTTGGCAAAGCGATGTCTCTGATTTTTAGTATGCTGTCTAGGCTTCTCATAACTTTCCTTCCAAGGAGCAAACGCCTTTCAATTTCATGGCTCCAATCAAATTCTGCACTGATTTTGAAGCCTAAGAAATTAAAGTCTGTCAACTGTTTCCATTTTTCCACCATTCGCCATGAAGTGATGGAACAAGATGCTATGATCTTAGTTTTCTGAATGTTGAGTTTTAAGCCAGCTTTTCCCCTCTCCTCGTTCACCCTCATCAAGAGGCTCTTTGGTTCCTCTTCACTTTCTGCTATTAGAATGGTATCATGTGCCTATCTGAGGTTGTTGATATTTCTCCTGGCAATCTTGATTTCAGCTTGTAAGTCCAGCTTGGCATTTTTCCTGATGTACTCTGCAAATAAGTTAAACATAGTGACAGTATACAGCCTTGTAGTATTTCCATCCCAATTTTGAACCAGTCCGTTTTTCTATGTCTGTTGCTTCTTGATCTGCATACAGGTTTCTCAGGAGACAGGTAAAGTGGTCTGATATTCCTATCTCTTTAAGACTTTTCCAAAATTTGTTGTGATCCACACAGTGAAAGGCTTTCATGTAGTCAATCAGGCAGAAGTGTTTCTGGAATTCTCTTGCTTTCTCTATGATCCAACAAATGTTGGTGATTTGATCTCTTGTTTCTCTCCCTTTTCTAAGTCCAGCTGGTGGAACTGGAAGTTCTCAGTTTATGTACTGATGAAGCTTAGTTTGAAGGAGTTTGAGCATAACTTTAGCATGTGAAATGAGTGCAATTGTAAGTCACTGACATAGGCTTGTTAACTATTTAATTGTCATTTGTTAATGCTTGATGAGTACCAAGAGAGCACTTAAAATTAATCTCAGAATATTTTCCTTTGTGATGTATTTTATATCCCTAAAGGAATAAGTGTATTTTGTTTGTAGTAGCAAATTATTATTAATGAGATACAATTTTCTTGTTAGTACATGTTACTGTGCTTGTGTATTCGGGTATTCATCCTGAAAAAGTTAGTACACATATACTTTATTAGTTTTGTAAGGATATAGTAATAAAATACCACAAACTGGTGGCTTACAAAAAAACAGAATTTTATCTTATCACAGATCTGGAGTATAGAAGTCCAAGAACAAGGTGTCAGTAGATTTGGTTTGTTCTGAGGCCTCTCTCCCTGAATTGCAGAATGCAGTCTTCTTGCTGGGTCCCCTCCATGGCATTTTCTCTGTGCATACCTTCAGCTGGTATCTCACTCACATTGAATTAGGTCGAACCCAAATGATCTCATTTTACCTTAATTATCTGCTTAAAGTCCTGTCTCTATTACAGTTACATTCTGAGGTTCTAGGGGCTAGAACTTCAACATGTGAATTTGTGGGGGACACATATTCAGTCTACAACATATGTATAAGGCTCTTGGATGTATATATGTCTTGGGAAACTGTTTGAGCTTCTTTTGAATAAGGGCAAAATATCTCACCAGAAAGATACTCTCTAAAACTATGCTGTGTGTATTTGTAGGTCAGTTGTGTCTGACTATTTGCGACCCCATGGACTGGAGACTGCCAACTCCTTTGTCCATGGAATTCTCCAGGCAATGGTACTGGAATCAGTTGACATTCCTTTTCTCCAGGGGATCTTNTTGGAGAAGATATATTTTACTATTCTTCACATGTATTTTGTCCCTCCACACAGCTTGTGGGATCTTGGTTGTCTGACTAGGGATAGAACACATGCTCCTTTAAATGGGAGTGCAGACACTTAATCCCTGGACCATCATGGAATTCCCTCCTTTACATAATTGATATTTAATGTAATGGAATGTATTATATCAATATGTTACTTGAAGAAATAATAAAGAATTTGATAATTCTGTTCCTGATAGCTGGATTCAATGCATGATGGCACTAAAGTAACATTCCATATTTGATGAAAAATAAAACAGAGAGAAGAATGAGGATGAAAAGAGAATATTTGGTAATGTATATAGGCAAACATCAAATTGTGAGCTTATATTAAGACAAAAATACTTAAAATTAATAGAAGCTAATCCTAAAGTAGTGATTTAAGATCACATATTAAAAGTTGCTATCTATTTGCAATGTGAAATACAACACTGCACATTTTATCAGAGATTTCTGCATCTCTCTGACCCTGTGAGTCTGTAGAAAGTTTACAGATATGATACAGCTCTCATAAATACTCATGACACCTCTTCAGCACCAAGTCAAAGGCAATTGATCTGGGTTGGCCTTAATCTGTATGGTGCCAGGTGTATATAGTACTTTTCTTCTATTTTATCCCTAAATTATGATGACGGCTTCCCATTTTGCATAGGGTGTTTATGCTTACTCTCATTGGTGTTCACTCGAGAGGTTGGAAACAATCTGTATTTGCTCTATAACAAGTTCGGTCCTTCCAACTCTTTGCAATATTATATTTGAGATTTTTTTTTTTAAACAATAGCTATCTTAATAATTCATATATAGCCATAGGGTAAAAAATTGCTGATGATCCTGAAAAAGAGCAGAACCATGTTTTCCAGTTCCAGCTTATGGCCTTGATCTGACAAGAGACAATAAAAGGAAAGATATACTGGGAACAAAGAATAGCTAAGGAATTCATGGGCTAAGAGAATTTGACTTATTTATTTAACTGAGTATGAAATGAAATATATAGTATAGTGCAGGTGAGGGTCAGGGGGGAATTAAATAGAAGATTGGGGAGTAGAAATATTCCCTGAGTTTGACTGAATATCAAATAAACACAATATATATTTGCTATGTTCTTTTGGAATTGTTTTATTAAAACAGTTTTCTTCCTCATTATTTTAAATGAATTTTATATTCCAATGGAAGGAAAAAGATACTGGCAGGACATTTTTCTTAGGTTTGAAGAACACTGCATTTATACCAGCAAATAGGAATTTTATTGATCTTTCTAATCAATGTGTTTCCCTAATTGATAGCATTGCTAACTAGATTAGGCTTAGCTAAGAGATACATTTTCTGTTAATTTATTAACAGCATTGTCCTTTACATTGTGTGCTCTTTGAAAGGCAAAAGTCTAAGCTTTTCATAAGAAAGGAAATAAAATCAAATAGAAAAATTATTCACAAATGTCAAAAATATTTTGCAAAACTTAACATAAAGGAAAGACATCTTTGGCATAGAAACGTCAATGTCATATCTAATTGCCTTGTAACCAAAATGTTTGCAGAATGAGATAAATACATAAGAAGAATAAGCTCATCAAAGACAGTCCACCGTCACTGTGAACAGAATACTCAAGTGCTCATGTTTCAGTTTTTGGATCTCAAAGCCTTAATAAATTTCCCGTTTAATTTTCTATATGTAAATGAAAACCCCTCCAAGAAAAAGCTTTTTACCTCAAGAAATTGCTCCCCAGGGAGTAGTTTGGTGTTAGAGATATTGGTTGATAAGATTTATACTTATTGTGTTCAAATCTCCGAATGTCTGTAGGTTTAAAACAGTATATACTTCTTTTTTCCATCTAGGAATAAAATATCGCTATATGAGAAAAACAAACTGTCTTCATTTTGCTTTATTTAAATTTCCTTAGATTTTCTGAGAAACACTTCATTTTATTTTTTCAATTTTTAATGTTTTATTTTATATTGGGTTATAATCGATTAGGGGCTTCCTAGGTGACATTTGTGGTAAAGAACCTATCTGCCAATGCAGGAGACATAGGAGATGTGGGTTCAATTCATGGCTCAAGAGATCCTTTGGAGAAGGGCATGGCAACCCACACCAGTATTCTTGCCTGGAGACTCTCAGGGACAGAGGAACACACTACAATCTATGGGGTTACAAAGAGTTGGACACAGCTAAAGTGACTTAGCATGCATGCACATCATTGATTAACAATTGCAGGTGAATATCACTGGTGAACATATACACAAAAATCCTCAACAAAATATTAGCAATCCAAATCCAGCAATGCATTAACAGGAACATACATCATGATCAAGTGGGATTTATCCCAGGGATGCAAGGATTTTTCAGTATCTGTAAATATATCAGTGTGGTGCACCACATCAAAAAATTGAAGAATAAAAATGACATGATCACCTCAATAGATGCAGAAAAGACTTGCGACAAAATTCAGCACCAATTAATGATAAAAGACTCTCCAGAAAGTAGGCATACAGGGAACACAGGTCAACATAGTAAAAGCCATATATGACACACCCATAGCTGACATCATATTCAACATTGAAAAACTGAAAGCATTTCCACTAAGATCAAGCATAAGACAAAGACGTCCACTCTCACCACTTATATTCAACACAGTTTTGACAGTCCTAACTATAGTAGTAAGATACATATATAGATAAGTAAAAGGAACTCAAACTGGAAAAGAAGAAGTAAAATTTTCACTCCTTGAAAATGGCATGAC
>SJYQ01014201.1:22608-34600 GCA_006410935.1 Redunca redunca
TCAATACCCAAAAATATAGCCTTAGAATTTATAAATATAATTAATCCAAAAGTGTGCACTGTATCAAAATTTTGACTAACAGTAAAAAATTAAATGTTTTCCTGGATATTTCGATTTTTTTGTTAGAATTTATTTTTATATGATGAGAATTTTGTCTCAGATGAGCTGAATCACAAAAATATTGTGCAATCTATACACATAGAATTGGAAAATACATGGCTTAAATGTTTCTTGCTTAAGTAATTTGTTTTCTTTTTGAGATAATTATTCAAAGAAGGAAAATATAATTTCAATGTCCCTAAATATAAACTAGAATATCTTTAATTTTATCCACTGTCGAAGAGCCTACAGATTTGCTGCCTACTGTTTAAGGGACCCCCGAGATTTTACAGCCACAGAAAGATGATTGCTGAGAAAAGAAAAAGGGGAAATTATATGTTAATATCATATCAGCATGTGGTGTTAGGTATGAGGGATTTAGAATGAGTTATTTGGGACTTAACAAATAAGTGTTTTTAAGTAGGACATGTGCTATATTATGTTACATACAGGACAAAATTTTTAGATGGATATTTACACACAGTCTTCATGCTCTTCTTTATTATACTTATACATGTAATAGGGTCAAATGAAAAATCCAAAGTTTATTATTTTTTTTTTTTTTGGTGGTACCTAGTTTCATGGAGTCATAGTTCCCTGATCAGGGATTGAACCTGGGCCTTTCATAGTGAGAGTACATAGTCCTAACCACTGGACTGCCAGTGAAGTTCCCCCAAATTTAAATTTGTATTTAAGTTCTTCTATGAAAAGCAATTTATTCTTATTTATAAAAAGTAAAAACACAGTTTTATTCAAAAAGAAAAGAAAAGTATGATGGCAGCATCAAAGAGAGAAATATTATTCATGAAGTGGTTATTTTACTGTTTAACATTTATCTGGTTATTTTACTCATTAATTTTTATTGGTGGATTTCTCACAGGACACACAAGTTTGTGACTTGTCTCTTAATATGATAACAGTATACTTTACAATGCCATTAAGTATCTCTGTACATTTAATGTTAAATATTATCTGTTATTATTTTTATGCAAAATATATTGAATATTTGGCTTAAATTTGGGGGATTACAAAATGTACAGTAATATTTCACTTTACATAAATGCTTTTTTGCATGCCTTGATACTATTGTATTACTATCCCTAGAAGTAGACACTGCATGAATAATTTAAACAAACAAACATATAAAATGTAAACATTCATGTTGCTGAAATATTCATACTTCCAGATTGTTTTGCAGGAGGTTATAGATGGCACACGGAGAAGGCAATGGCACCCCACTCCAGTACTCTTGTCTGGAAAATCCCATGGATGGAGGAGCCTGGTAGGCTGCAGTCCATGGGGTCGCTAAGAGTCAGATACGACTGAACGACTTCACTTTCACTTTTTACTTTCATGCATTGGAGAAGGAAATGGCAACCCACTCCAGTGTTCTTGCCTGGAGAATCCCAGGGAGCCTGGTAGGCTGCCGTCTATGGGGTCACACAGAGTTGGACATTACTGAAGTGACTTAGCTTAACTTAGTTTACAGTTGGCACAAGTGGTAAATAACCAGCCTGCCAGTGCAGGAGACATAAGTGATGTAGGTTCGATCACCTGGTTGCGAAAGTCCCCTGGAGGTGGGCATGGCAATCCATCCCAGTATTCTTGCCTGGAGAATAGCATGGACAGAGGAGTCTGGCAGTCTACCGTCTATAAATAGCAAAGAATTGTATGTGACTGAAACGACTTAGCCTTCATGCAGGCGAACACACATACTAATGTACATTCCAAATGACAGCATAAGAATGCTTGATTCCTTGGTGACTCAGAGGTTAAAGAGTCGGCCCACAAAACGGAGACTTGACTTTTATCTCTGGGTCAGGAAGATTCCCTGGAGAAGAATGGCAAACACTCCAGTTTTCTTGCCTGGAAAATCCCATGAATGGAGGAGCCAGGCAGGCTACAGTCCTTAGGGTCACAAAGAGTCAGACACGACTGAGCAACTTCATTTTCACTTTCAAGAATGCTTGAAAAAAACTTAGAAACTTGTCAAATTTTGCAGAAAATAGATTTTTCCTTACTGGTTTGTTATAGATTCGCTTTTATAAATAGTGATGTTGAATATTTTTCATATATTTTCATGTGTTATCTAGTGTTTCCATTGCATATTATGGACTAAATGTAAGTTTCTTTGTCTCCTGGCTTCTAAGTTAACATCTTATGTTTGAGGTTTGTAATTACAGTAGTACCAGACTTCTAGATGACAATTTCTATGTCAATTTCAGTAACTAAAAACAAAAGATTTCATTTCTTATTCATTTTACATGTTCATAGAATTCTAGTAGAATCTCTTTTTTACATGATTCTTATAACTTAGATAACAAATTTTTGTTAGAGGATAGTGTCAGAGTGTCTTGAACTGGTTGTTAATGTTCTCATCAGAACATGACACATATTTCTTTTATTCCCAACTCTTTTTACTAGAACAAGTCTCATGTCCCTATCCCAAAAAATAAGCCAAGAAGTTCAATCTGAGAAATGGGCAAAATATTTTAATTGTTTGATGCTATTATGTAAAAGTACAATTGCTTTGTAATTAATTGTATTTTCTGACTTTGCTAAATTCACATTTTAGTTATGACAGAATTTTATGTTGTTTCAACTTTATATGTAAGCAGTTGTTATCATCTGTAAAACTCTTTTGAACACTTGATTTAATTTTTTGACTTTTTAAAAGTTTTTCCAAAAATGGCTATTAAAAAATTTTTTTTTTAAAATTGAAGAATAATTTCTTTACAGAATTTTGTTGGTTTCTGCCAAACATCAACATGAATCAGCCATAGGTATACAGATGTCCCCTCCCTCTTGAAACTCCCTTTCACCTCCCTCCCTATTCCACCCCTTTAAGTTGTTACAGAGCCCTGGTTTCAGTGCCCTGAGTCATACAGCAAACCCATTGGCTATCTATTTTACATATGGTGATATAAGTTTCCATGTTTCTCTCTCCATGCATCCCACATTCTTCTTTCTCCCTTCTGCATCCCAACATATCCATAGTCTGTACTCAATGTCTGGGTATCCATTGCTACCATGCAAATAATTTCAACAGTACCATCTTTCTAGATTCCATACATAAGTCTTCAGTTCAGTTCATTTACTCAGCCATGTTTGACTCTTTGCGAACCCAAGCCTCTCTGTCCATCACCAGCTCCCTGAGATTACTCAAACTCGTGCCCACTGAGTTGGTGATGCCATCCAACAATCTCATCCTCTGTCAGCCCTTCTCCTCCCACGTTCAATCTTTTCCAGCCTCAGGTCTTTTCAAATGAGTCAGTTCTTCACATCAAGTGGCCAAAGTATTAGTCCTTCTAATGAATATTCAGGACTGATTCCCTTTAGGATAGACTGATTGGATCTCCCTGCAGTCCAAGGGACTCTCAAGAGTGTTCTCCAACACCACAATTCAAAAGTGTCAATTCTTTGGTGCTCAGCTTTCTTTACAGTCCAACTCTCACATCCATACATGACTACTGGAAAAACCATAGCTTTGACTAGATGGACATTTGTTGACAAACAAATATCTCTGCATTTTAATATGCCGTCTAGGTTGGTCATAACTTTCCTACCAAGGAGTAAGTGTCTTTTAATTTCATGGCTGCAGTCACCATCTGCAGTGATTTTGGAGCCCCCCAAAATAAAGTCTGACACTGTTTGCACAGTTTCCCCATCTATTTGCCATGAAATGATGGGACCAGATGCCATGATCTTAGTTTTCTGAATGTTTCACTCTCCTCTTTCACTTTCATCAAGAGGCTTTTGAGTTCCTCTTCACTTTTTGCCATAAGGGTGGTGTCATCTGCATATCTGAGATTATTGACATTTCTCCCAGAAACCTTGATTCCAGCTTGTGCTTCATCCAGTCCAGTATTTCTCATGATGTACTGTGCATATAAGTTAAATAAGCAGGGTGACAATATACAGCCTTAACGTACTCCTTTTGCTATTTGGAACCAGTCTGTTGTTCCATGTCCAGTTCTAACTGTTGCTTCTTGACCTGCATACAGATTTCTCAATAGACAGGTCAGTTGGTCTGGTATTCCCATCTCTTTCAAATTTTCCACATCTTCTTGTGATCCACACAGTCAAAGGCTTTGGCATAGTCAATAAAGCAGAAATACATATTTCTCTGGAACTCTCTTGCTTTTTCTATGATCCAGTGGATGTTGGCAGTTTGATCTCTGCTCCACTGCCTTTTCTAAATCCAGCTTGAACATCTGGAAGTTCAGGGTTTACATACTGTTGAAGCCTGTCTTGGTGAATTTTGAGTATTGTTTTACTAGTGTGTGAGATAAGTGCAATTGTGCTGTAGCTTGAGCATTCTTTGGCATTGCCTTTCTTTGGGGTTGGAATGAAAACTGATTTTTTTCAGTCCTGTAGCCACTGCTGAGTTTTCCAAAATTGCTGGCATATTGAGTGCAGCTCTTTCAAAGCATCTTTTTTTAGAATTTGAAATAGGTCAACTGGAATGCCACCACCTCCACTAGCTTTGTTCATAGTGATGCTTCATAAAGCACACTTGGCTTTACATTCCATGATATCTGGCTCTAGATGAGTGATCACACCGTCGTGATTATCTGGGTCAGGAAGATATGCTTTGTATAGTTCTTCTGTGTATTTTTGGTACCTCTTCTTAATATCTTCTGCTTTTGTTATGTCCATACCATTTCTGTCCTTTATCGAGCCCATTGTTGCATGAAATTTTCCCTTGGTATCTCTAATATTCTTGAAGAGATCTCTAGTATTTCCCATTCTGTTTTCCTCTATTTCTTGCACTGATAACTGAGGAAGGGTTTCTTATCTCTCCTTGCTATTGTTTGGAACTCTGCATTCAAACGTTATATCTTTCCTTTTCTCCTTTGCTTTTCACTTTTCTTTTCACAGCTATTTGTAAGGCCTCCTCAGACAACCATTTTGCTTTTTTGCATTTCTTTTTCTTGGAGATGGTCTTGATCCCTGTCTCCTGTACAATGTCATGAAACTCCGTTTATAGTTCATCAGGCACTCTGTCTCTCAGATTGGGTCCCTTAAATCTATTGTTCACCTCCACTGTGTAATCATAAGGGATTTGATTTAGGCCATATATGAGTGGTCTAGTGGTTTTCCCTACTTTCTTCAAATTAAGTGTGAATTTGGCAGTGAGGAGTTCATGATCTGAGTCAAAGTCAGCTCCCAGTTTTGTTTTTGCCAACTGTATAGAGCTTCTCCATCTTTGGATGCAAAGAATATAATCAATCTATTTCTGTGCAAATACATGATGATGTTTATGTGTAGTCTTCTCTTCTGCCAGAGTCCAACTGCAAGAGGCAGGGATTCAACCTGAAGAAGTGAACGATGTCAGCGATGAGACAGCCTCTCATTTTTCTTTTGGCCTGCCTCTTTATTCCAAGTTTAAGATTCTCTTTTATACTTTTACAAAAAACTTTAGGCCAGAGGTTTGACATTTTCAGTTCCCTCTCTCCAGATTTATTATCTCCATAAATCATTGTTGTTCTTCAAACAGAGTTCTTGCTTCACTAATTCTCTCGGAATCAGCCTTATCATCTATTATTTACCTCTTGTAATGTGTCCTATTAGAACAAAGAATCTGCCTGCAGTGCAGGAGACCCAGGTTCGATCCCTGGGTTGGGAAGATCCCCTGGAGAAGGAAATGGCAACCCACTCCAGTATCCTTGCCTGGAAATTCTCGTGGACAGAGGAGCCCAGTGGACTGCAGTCCATGGGGTCGCAAGAGTCGGGCACGACTGAGTGACTAACACTAATGTGTCCTATAGTTAACTTGTGATTACAGTGTAACACATGCTACATTCCTGAGTTTACTACTTATCTTCCTAAATCCTGTTTGCCCCTAACATCCTGAGCTCACTATTTCTTAAAAAGGCTTCTAGCTATAGTGTCTTTAAAAATTCCTAACTTCTATAAGCTATAGTAAAATATGCTAACTTTACAGCATTCCTTAAATCTTTAACTTCTAACTGTTTTAATTATTTCTAAGCCCTAAGTTCAGTAAACTCCTTTGCCATAAACATTCTCCTCACAAATAGGATTCAGATATCAATTTCTCCCATGGCCTCAAGCTGCAGCCTATGTGCTCATCCTGGAACACTTTTTTGTAAAAGTCCTTGAACAAATGTCAGTGATTAACTTTATGAATTATTTTCTGAGCAATGCTGCAGAAGGCTTTGTGCCTTCTCATGCTCCTCTCAAGAACAATAAGCACCTTAGTATTCCTTTTCAGTCAACTCAGCCAAGGAGAGGAAAAGACAAGTGAGAATTACAAGGCCTACATCCTTCATCCTGGGATCCGAGCCTGCGGAATGAGGAGAGGGGGCTGGGGACTGTGCCTCCATCTTGTCAGTAATGCCTAACATGGCTCCCGACATCTCCCCCTTTTTCATTTTTTAGAGCATAGGTATGGAACTTATTAGGTAGAGCAGAAACATTTTGGCTGAGTATTCTGAAAAGGCAGAGGGCCACCACACAAATCAGAACTAACAGGCATAAGCACATGGCTGCATTAATCATTATCGCAGAAAAGGATCCATGGGAAAGATACCCCTCCAGATTTTCAAAGAGGGAATTAGAAAGCCATTGAGAGGAAAAGTCAGACTCTGCCTGCTTCATATTCTGAATATCCTGATGTAACTTAGAAATATCGATACTAAAATCTGAATGATTCCAGGTGCCTAATATATGATTTGTACTGTGTTCCCAAGAGTGCATGGACTCATTCACTTGTAGGGGGTAACGCACATCCATTTAAACTTAGCATGGCACCTTAAAGACAATTTAATTTTTAAATTTGTAGTTTCTTGCCCCATAAGCAGAACTACTTCTTCTAAAGCATTGACCTTATTTTCTATTTTCTTATCTATAATTTCCTGCACAGTAAGAGCTATGGAGACATTTTTGGACAGCTGATCGACAAACAAGGTCGTATGCACTTCTTTTGACAGGGCAACAGCAGAAACTGTAACTGATGCAATTATGGCAATCAAGGCAGTTATTCCCACAACCAAAGCTGCAGTGAATCTCTTAGATTGAGAAATTAAGCCATTAAGTTCATAAAAGACTTTCAATGAATAATCATCAAACCATTGTCCCTCTAATTTTACAGGAATCATCAAATATGGTGGTTGCTTTACAATCATCACAGCCTTATAATTATTATAATCATTCCCACCAGCACAATTTGATATAAAACAATTCACACATATAACATTGTAAATAGTTTCTCCTTCAGAAACTTCCAAATCACTCTGATTTCTGGCCAACAAAAAGCATAGGGAGAGTGTAAGCAGGCCCATACAATATATCTTTGTTCATTTAAAGGTCTATGTAAAATCACAGGTGCCATAGCAGCCAATGCTTTCCATAACTCAGGCTGCATGGGATCCGTTCCATCGAAGCTCACTAAAGGAGAAACCCATTCATTGGCATGCCACTTAGTAATTACTAAAGGCATAGGGAGAAATGAATTATTCCATGTGGACCTATAAGGCTCTACATATATCAAGCCCCATTGTGGATTTGAAAGATAGTGGCACCCCCAGTCGGTCAGAAAATGTCTGGTGGCAGCAATGGGAATAGATAACTTTACAGCATACACACATTCTTTCCAATGAGGAAAGCCAGAAATTCTGCTTATACTTTCCCAGGCCTGTAGTCCTTGTTCATCAGAGTCCAAAGTGGGGAGTGCACAGCTCGAATAGTCCTTTAAATGAGGGGCTGCCTTTTTTAAGGCATCAAATAGTCTTTCTTGTGCCCCCGGCATCAACAGCTGTAAAGACCAAAAGTCTCTTGCCGTCGCTTCTTGGAGAATCAGTAAGCATGCCTTTCAAGGAAGTGCTAACGCATCCATTCAAAACTGGAGCTGCTTCTTGTAGAGAGGAAGGTATGGCAAAGCAAATAGGTGGATAAATGGACATGCCTGAAAAATTGAAGGGAGTGCTGACCACTGTTTTAACATTATTAGGATAGATGGAAGCCCCACCCAAAAGAAGAGTATCATTAACAAAAACATGCATGGGCTCATTCATCCAATCAAGAGGCTGGAAAGAAGGTGGATTAGGCAAATGGGCTCAATGAACTTTTTCTGAGCTGGAGAAAAAGTTGGCTTTCCATTGACAAGCCAACATAGCAAGCATAGCCACAAACATTACCATAAGAATGGCCTCATATCTTCCCCTTTCTATTAATTAATTCTTCAGCCCACTGAGCCAGATGTTTTAGCTGGCCCCACGTTGGTACCATATTGGAGGTGGTTGTTTAAGTATGATGATGGTGACGAGATGGGCAGAATACTTTTGAACTTGATCAGCATGTCTATCCTGAAGCGCCAGGTGCCTGAAGCTACGTAGTAGCAGTGAAGCCTCAGGGGAAGGGTCACTCGCCCTTTGGCGTTTCCTTCGCTCCCTCAGGTCTGGACTCGATGAGCTTCTGGTCTCCCCCTCTGTTTTCTGTCCTGGGCTCAAGGACTTCAGGGATTTTAGTAACCTCAGGGGTCCAAACAGTAGAAGTGGAATCCTGTGGAAACACACAAGCATACCCTCTCCCACACGTTAGCAGTATATGTGGCCCTTTCCACTGTACTGTAAGGAGGTCTTTTCACTTAACCAGAGGCTGAGTTGTAGCCCCTTCAGGAGTCCAGTGTCTCGTCATTGCAGTCTGTCCCTGTGTGTCCACGTTTAAATGATTAATTACAAACAAAGCATGGTGTTAAACATAATGAGGAGAGGAATATTTAAATTCTCCCTGTCTTAATTTAGCTATCTGACTTTTTAAAGTCTGGTGTGCCCTTTCCACTATGGCTTGGCCTTGGGGATTATAAGGTATTCCTGTTGAATGCACTGTAGAAAATTGTTGACAAAATCTCTTAAAAGTAGCAGAAGTATAAGCTGGGGCATTATCTGTTTTTATCTGTTCGGGGAGTCCTATTTGGGAAAAGCATTGAAACAAGTGCTGAATTACATCTTTTGTTGCTTCACCTGATCTAGCAGAGGCTATAATAACGTGAGAAAAAGTATCCACGGTAACATGCACAAAAGACAGTTTTCCAAAGGCCAGGATATGAGTTATGTCCATTTGCCAGAGAGCATTAGGCCTAAGGCCTCGGGGATTTACTCCTAATGGTGGAAATGGATTAAATGTTGGGTAATTTGGACATAACTTAACTATTTGTCTAGCTGCTTCCCTATGGATATGAAATTCATACCTTAAAACAGCTTCATTTTGATGATGAATTTTGTGAGAATTTTTGGCCTTGTCAATCTTTTTATCTAAGTTTAAAGCAATTGCTTTAGTTAATGCATCTGCCAAGGTATTTCCTTCATGGGCAAAGGGCTGGGCAAGCTGGAATGGGCTCTAATGTGTCCCAGGGAATATTTCTTATCTATATGTTTAATCTCCTTTTATAAATCAGATAACAAGGAAAAGATGGTAATTTTATTTTCTGGAATATTAGCAGTCTCAATATGAGGAAACAACCCTACAATATATTGGGAGTCAGTCAGAAGATTGAAGGTGTGGTCTCTTAAATGTTCAAAAGCCCAAATAACTGCTCGTAACTCAGCCCTCTGGGCAGATGTCTCTTCAGTTACCTGAACATGGGATTTTTCATTAATAATTGTGACTGCTTTACCATTAGAGGAACCATCTGTGAAAACTAAAATTGCCTCTTCCAGAGGTTGAATAGAAAATTTCTTCAGAAAAATTACTGGATGTGTTTTCAAAAAATGCAATAGGGGGCTTGAGGGCAAATGAAACAAAATTTGACCCCTGAAATCTATCAGGGCAATTTGTCAATCATCACTATTTTGAAAAAGAAATTGCAGTTGATCCTTATTGAATGGAGTCACTATATTTGCTACTTCTTTTCCAAAAAGTTCCACATGTCTTTTTCTACCTTTTATAATTAATTAGCTGGGATAAGGTAAAACTATTTTTCTTGGGGTCACTGGTAGATGGAGTCATTTCAATGGACCTTCTTGCCACAAGCATCCTGTAGGTGTATGCCCTTTGGTGAGAATAATTAAATCTCATCTTCGGGTAATATTAATATTAATTAACTGATCATTTAAAGCTTCATCCACTTTAACAAGAGCCGACTTTGCCTAACTAGTCAACTTTCTCTTAGAACTGGGATTAGGATCACTCTTGAAGCAATCAAACAAAGCTTTAAATCTGCAGTAGTCAGTTTTAAATGTGGGCATATCTAATTAATATCCCCTAATAATTTCTGGAAATCATTTAAAGTTAGTAAACGATCTCTCCACAGCTGCAAAGGGGCATGACTGCAAAGGGGTATGGGTATTTAATACCCTCCCTAAATAAGAAAAAGGAGGATTTACTTGTATCTTATCTGGAGCTATCTTTAAACCCCAGCTTTTCAAGGCTTCAATCAATTCAGATAAAATTTGTTGTAACAAGTTTCTGTCTTTATGAGCTACCAAAATATCATCCATATAATGTATCAAATATAGATCTTTATGCTTTCCTCTAACATTTTGCACAGCTTGGTCTACAGTTTTCTGACACAAGGTAGGGCTATTTTTCACTTTCTGAGGCAAAACTTTCTACTGAAACCTTTTATAGGGCTGTTTAAAATTAGCTGAAGGGAGACTGAAGGCAAACCATTCACAATCCTGGACAGCCAGAGGATGGTAAAGAAACAATCCTGTAGATCTATAGCTATCACTTTATACTGAAAAGGCACAGCCACCAGGGAAGGGAGGCCTGGCTAGAGGGCCCCCATGTTTTCCATAGTTGCGTTTATAGCTCTCTAATCTTGTAAAAATCTCCATTTTCCTGATTTTTTTCTTAATAACGAAAATAGGAGTATTCCAGGGGCTATTAGAAGGCTCTAGATGGCCGGCTGTCAGTTGTTCCATAACTAAATCCTCAGCTGCCTGTAGCTTTTCAGCTGTTGAGGGCATTTGCTCCACCCATACCAGATCATCAGATTTCCAGGTAATAGGGTTGGCAGCAAGAGCAACAGCCTCTAGGATAAGTTTGAATACCCCAGACCTTCTCTATTCTTGTTGGGAACTATCTCTAATGGCGAAACAATTTCCTGCTGATCTTTACCAAGTCCCTTATCAAGATCATACCTCATTTGCAGCGTTTGATTAGTCACCTTTTCATCTGGGCTGTATAAAAGCATTCCCATCTGAGATAATATATCCCTCCCCATAAGGAAAAAGGTAGTGAAGGAAGGTAAAAACAAAAGCTGTGCTATTCTTTGACCTTCATTAATTTGCACAGTTTTAGTAGGCGGCAAGACCAAAATTTTAATTTTCCCAGTATAATCAAAATCTACTGCACCAGGCACCACCAAAATTCCTTGAAAAGAAAGCAAGCTACACCCCAGCACAAATCCTACAATGCCCTCAGGCAGGGGACCAGCCACTCTTGGAATCAGAGTAACCGCCAGTGTTTAATATTTTTGTGGTGGTGGAACTGAGGTCCAGTCCTGCGCTACCTAGGGTAGTTCTGAGGAGTTGTGCAATGCGGCTGGCCCTACTGTTGTCTGAGGCCAGGGCTGCCCCTGCTGCCCTATTCACTGAAACTGGGAAAAATTACCTCCCTGTACTTGGGGAGTGAGCATAGTCCCATCCTTATGAAATTTAGATCTGCTGTCTTTTGCCCAATGATACCCTTTCTGGCATCGGAGGCAAAGTCCCTTTGGGGGGTTGGTATTAGTCTGCATTGGCACCGCTTGTTGTCCCTGCCTGGCAGGACAGTGCGGGCAAAATGCCCCATTTGGCCACAAGAGAAACCTTTTTTTTTTTTTTTCTTTTAAAATTTTTATTTTAACTTTAGTTTACTTTACATTACTGTATTGGTTTTGCCAAACATTAACATGAATTCACCACGAGTGCACAAACGTTCCCAAACA
>SJYQ01014201.1:36466-51463 GCA_006410935.1 Redunca redunca
CTCTCCTCTTTCACTTTCATCAAGAGGCTTTTTGAGTTCCTCTTCACTTTCTGTCATAAGGGTGGTGTCATCTGCATATCTGAGGTTATTGATATTTCTCCTGGCAATCTTGATTCCAGCTTGTGCTTCTTCCGTACCAGCATTTCTCATGATGTACTCTGTATATAAGTTAAATAAACAGGGTGACAATATACAGCCTTGACGCACTCCTTTTCCTATTTGGAACCAGTCTGTTGTCCCCTGTCCAGTTCTAACTGTTGCTTCCTGACCTGCATATAAGTTTCTCAAGAGGCAAGTCAGGTGGTCTGGTATTTCCATCTCTTTCAGAATTTTCCACAGTTTCTTGTGATCCACACACTCAAAGGCTTTGGCATAGTCAATAAATCAGAAATAGATGTTTTTCTGGAACTCTGGAAGTTCATGGTTCACGTATTGCTGAAGCCTGGCTTGGAGAATTTTGAGCACTACTTTACTAGCGTGTGAGATGAGTGCAATTGTGCGGTAGGTTGAGCATTCTTTGGCATTGCCTTTCTTTGGGATTGGAATGAAAACTGACCTTTACCAGTCCTGTGGAGCGCAGGCGGCTGTGACGACACTCAGAGTGCAGCTGAGAGGAGCTGCCCCACGTCTGAGGTCAGGGGCAGAAGTTGGGGGGGGGCCCACACCTGAGGGGCTGCGGCAGAGAGGAGCTACCCCACGCCCCACGCCCCACGTCCAAGGTCAGGGTGGTGGCCAAAAGGAGTTATCCCATGTCCGAGGTCAGGGTCAGCAGCTTAGAGGAGGTACCCCGCATCCAAAGTTAGGGGTGGCAGCCGAGAATGCCAGGCTGCCACAGGGCAGGAGCAGCCAAGAGGAGCTACCCCAACCCAAGGCCAGGGGCGGTGGCCAGGAGGAGCGACCCCACGTTCAAGGAGCGGTGGCTGCATGGGCACCGGAGAGCCTAGAGGAGCTATTCCACGTTCAAGGTCAGGAGGGGCGGTGGTGAGGTGATACCCCTCAAGAACAATAAGCACCTTAGTATTCCTTTTCAGTCAACTCAGCCGAGGAGAGGAAAAGACAAGTCAGAATTACAAGGCCTAACTCCATCCCGGGATCGGTGCCTGCAGAATGAGGAGAGGGGGCTGGGGATCATGCCTCCATTTTGTCAGTAATGCCTAATGCGGCTCCTGACACTCTTCTGTTGTTGGGAAAGGGTGTTTGCTATGACCAGTGCATTCTCCTGGCAAAACTCTATTAGTCTTTGCCGTGCTTCATTCTGTACTTCAAGGCCAAATTTGCCTGTTACTCTGGGTATTTATTGATTTCCTACTTTCGCATTCCAGTCCGTTATAATGAAAAGTAAATATTTTTTGGCTGTTAGTTCTAAAAGGTCTTGTAGGTCTTCAGAGAACCGTTCAACTTCAGTTTCTTCAGCATTACTGGTCGGGGTATAGACTAGACTTGGATTACTGTGATATTGAATGGTTTGCCTTGGAACGAACAGAGGTCATTCTGTCATGTTTGATATTATCTCCAACTACTGCATTTTGGACTCTTTTGTTGACTATGATGGCAACTCCATTTCTTCTAAGGGATTCCTGCCCACAGTAGTAGATATAATGGTCATCTATGTTAAATTCACCCATTCCAGTCCATTTTAGTTCACTGATTCCTAAAATGTCGACATTCACCATTGCCATCTCTTGTTTGATCTCTTCCAATTTCCCTGAATTCATGGACCTAGCGTTCCAGATTCCTAGTGATATTGCTCTTTACAGCATTGGGCCTTGCTTTCATCATCAGTCATATTCACAACTTTGTGTTGTTTTTGCTTTGGCTCCAATTGTTCATTCTTTCTGGAGTTATTTCTCCATTGATCTCCCGTAGCATATTTGGCAATTATTGACCTGGGGAGTTCATCTTTCAGTGTCCTACCGTTTTACTTTTTCACACTGTTCATTGGGTTCTCAAGGCAAGAATACAGAAGTGGTTTGCATTCCTTTCACTGGTGGACCACATTTTGTCAGAACTCTTCACCATGAGTTCATTTGTCAGTCTTGGGTGGCCCTACACGACATGGCTCATAGTTTCATTTAGTTAGACAAGGCTATGGTCAATGTGGTTTGAGTGTAGTTTTCTGAGACTTTGGTTTTCAGTCTCTCTGCCCTTTGATGGAGAAGGATAAGAGGCTTATGAAAGCTTCCTGACTGTAGAGACTGACTGAGGGGGGAACTGGGTCTTGTTCTGATGGGCAGGGAAGGACCCAAGAGGAAGGGTCCTCTTTAACTGTCTCTATCAGATAACAGTCAGATCTTTTAAAACTAGTTGTAAGTGTTAACTTCTAACACTTTATGAAAAATATTTTGTATTATGATTTTCTCCTTGAGTGTTTGACAGAACTCATCATTAAAGCTTCATGGTGTTGGAGTTTCCTTTATGGGAAGATGCACTAAAACAAATGTATTACAATAAATTCAGCATTTCAGATACATGGATCTATTTAAATCCATGACTGAATTATATTAATATGTTGATTCAACAGGAAACATATACTAAAATGAATTTTTCAATACAAAAGTTGAAGACATATAGTATTTGTTTTAACAGAGACTTTTTTCCCCCCTCTGATTCATATACTTTCATGTGACTGCAAATTTGGCACATTTTTGTCAGTTAATCCTTTAAGCAATTTTTATGTCCCAATCTCTATCTAGTCTCTCTTTGGAACTTTATTTACACAAGTATTTAAGTCCTTGATATTGTTGCACAGGTTACCAATGATCTGTTAACTTTTTAAAGTATTTTTTTCTCTCATTTTTCAAGATACAATTTTTTTCTGTCTTGATGTTTACTCACTCTTTCTGGTATCATTGTCATATTCCTATTAATTCTAGGCCATAAAATTTTTATTTCAGATACTGCATATTTCTCTTCCAGAATTTTCACCTGGGTTCTTTTTTATGTTTTCTGTTTCTTAGTTAATATTTTGTTATTTAATTAATCAAAAATATTTTTAAAAATAGCCATCCGTATGTCTTCTTTGGAGAAATGTCTATTTAGGTCTTTGGCCCATTTTTTTGATTGGGTCATTTATTTTTCTGGAATTGAGCTGCATAAGTTGCTTGTATATTTTTGAGATTAGTTGTTTGTCATTTGCTTCATTTGCTATTATTTTCTCCCAATCAGAAGGCTGTCTTTTCACCATGCTTATATTTTCCTTTGTTGTGCAGAAGCTTTTAATTTTGATTAGATCCCATTTGTTTATTTTTGCTTTAATTTCCAGAATTCTGGGGGGTGGATCATAGAGGATCCTGCTGTGATGTATGTCAGAGAGTGTTTTGCCTNAACTAGTACAGCCACTATGGAGAACAGTGTGGAGATTCCTTAAAAAATTGCAAATAGAATTGCCTTATGACCCAGCAATCCCACTGCTGGGCATACACACCGAGGAAACCAGAATAGAAAGAGACACATGTACCCCAATGTTCGTCGCAGCACTGTTTATAATAGCCAGAACATGGAAACAACCTAGATGTCCATCAGCAGATGAATGGCTAAGAAAGCTGTGGTACATATACACAATGGAGTATTACTCAGCCATTAAAAAGAATACATTTGAATCAGTTCTAAGGAGATGGATGGAACTGGAGCCGATTATACAGAGTGAAGCGAGCCAGAAAGAAAAACACCAATACAGTATACTAACGCATATATATGGAATTTAGAAAGATGGGGATGATGACCCTGTATGCGAGAAAACAAAAGAGACTCAGATCTATAGAGAGAACTTTTGGACTCTGGGGGAGAGAGAGAGGGAGAGGGTGGGATGAGATGGGAGAATGGCATTGAAACATGTAAAAAAATAAATAAATAAATAAATTAAAAAAAAATAGCACAGAAAGCATACTTAAAATAGTTGCTTTAAACGTCTTATGAACATTGCAAACTCTGGGTGATTTATCTTAAGCCTGATCTCTGTTGCTGGTTTGTTATTTTTGTTTTCCTTGACATTGATTAACCTTTCCTTATTCTTTATGTGCTTGTTAATTTGGTTGTTTGTCAAACTATATGTGTGTTATGACTTGGGGCTCCTGATTTTATTACATACCTCGAAAGAGTTTGTGTAGTATTTTTGTTTGTTTGTTTGTTTTTAAAATCAGTCAATTAGTCTGATTAGACTTACACATTAAACTCAGTGTGGATGGCAGCTTAAATGTCAGTTTTGTTATTTTAGCTTTATCTCCAAACTGTTTTTAGTCTGTCCTCTTAATTTATAGCTTAATGATCAGAGACTTGAGTAGTCTTTGGAATCTCTGTTTTCTGCAGTTTCTCTTGGGAAGACCTCCTCAGGAGGAGGCCTTGAATTACAATTCTTCTTATGTAACTCAGAGTCTACTTAACACTCTTCTTTGCTCAATTTCTGGATAGCTACAGCTTTTATCATGGACTCTTTGCTTCCCGTGAATAGGATTCCAGGTTGGTTTGTTTGTTAGTCTGTTTAACATAACTTGTAATTTACTCATATGTTACAATATAAAATAATCAGGAGCATAAGCTGTACTTGTTTCTCCATTTTATGCTTCTAGCACAGTTAGTGTTACATATGAGACACAATACATATTTTTATTTTACTATAAAACCAATTTACAAAAGATTTTGGAAAATAAGTATACACATTGAAAATCCCTAATGGAGGAATGCTGCAAGTTTAACTCATGATGCAAAGAAAATGACAGGTTTTGACTGTTCTTAAAAATTGAAAACTTTTCATAGTATGTTGCTAACATTACAAATTTTGTAGATAGTTGGAAATAATTTTTCTATTGAAGAACTACAAAAAACATTTTACTAAATGATCATTTGACAAAAAAATTATGGCAGAAGGGATAGAAAGATAATCAAGTCTTCAACTANATTTAATTGACATTCTTTAAAATGAACATATACGGTTAGTTGATTATGAAAAGGAGAATGACATTGGAAGTTTTGGTGAAATATTTTGTTGGATCTTTTAAAGAAAATAAAACCCATATTACCCTAATATAATTTATATGTTGATGTTTTCGTTTGAACTTACATTGGAGTTTGTTGTATAATCAACTTTGATAGATGCTTAAGCCTTATTTTTTTATTTACTTGATTAAAACCTCACTGTAAAATCCCTATGCTTATTCAACATTGTCTCCATAATGCCTAATATAAGGAAGGAGAAGTATGTTGTTTAGAAAACTGGTACCCATACACATGGGACAAAGAAAGACTGAAGAAAGAGCCAGATATAGAAGCCTTTCCTGGGTTTAGCTATGTATACCATCAAGATGATCTTAATAACTCCTTACCCTCTCAAGGCTATGTCTTTAAACAGCTCCTACTGCAGGAATGTTAGATAGAATGTATATCCCAAGGACACATGGATGGAATGAGGAGCTTCCTATTGCCAGGGTCCAGCCCAAGTGTCAACCAGTGGTTATGTCCTCTCCATGATCTTCTCCAGTACTCCAACTCTCGTGACCAGCTCTTATAATCTCACATACACCGCTTCCTCATTGTACTCTGAATGATAGGCAAGGAGTTTTCGTAGGATGGAGGCCGTTTGTTTACAGCAGCTCTCTGGTTCCATTGGAAGTGGATACTACAATAATGATATTCTGTTCAGTTCAGTTCAGTCTCTCAGTTGTATCCGACTCTTTGTGACCCCATGGACTATATATAGCATACCAGGCTTCCCTGTCCATCATGAACTCCCGAGTTTGCTCAAACTCTTGTCCATTTAGTTGGTGATGCCATTCAATGACCTCATCCTCTGTTGTCCCTTTCTCCTTTCACCCTCAGTCTTTCCCAGCATCAGGGTGGGTCTTTTTCAATGAGTAAATTCTTCATATTAGGTGGCCAAAGTACTGGAGCTTCAGCTTCAGCATCAGTCCTTACAATAATATTAGGCACACACAAAAACAAAAATTCAGATGATGATTCCCACGATAGACAGCAATGTTTTCCACCAAGAATCCTAAGATCTGAACGATTGATTTCTTAAGTTCCTTAGACTCAGGCAAGATCACTCAGGGCATTCACTTATCTCCTCATGTGAATGAATAAAGATGATACATTAGCAGTTTCATCAGGTATGAACACACAACATTCTGTTTGGATAATGTCATAAGCACCTCCTTTTAAAGCAGTAATAAATCCAAGCCCAACCTATTTGGGATCATAGCTTTTTCCTTTAGAGACATTTTTGTGTTCAGTAAAGACAGACTCTATTGGCTACCCTTTAAGTCTTGTGGGGTGAGTTTAGTAGGAGCTTCTCTGTTTGCCATGTCCTCCAGGCAAGCTGAAGAGAACAGGACAGTGGCAGTAAGGAGACAAAGACAAATGACTATTTCAGCAGAAAATAGAGCATGCTCATCTGGCCTTGAACAGAGGGAGGTTGGCAGCTTAAGGAACTTGTCCTGGTTGTGCATACCATATGTGTTGTCCTGGGGAGGCAGCACTGTCAGATGTGACCAGATGGACTGAAGGCAGCATATGTCAGACCAGGAACCCCTCTCTTTCAATGTTCCATTCTAAGTATAGTGCATTTCAAAAGGTTTGGAGTAAGAAAATGGGGCCTCAGGGGAGATAGTAGTTTGCTCTCACCCCAAAGTGAAAAATGTCTCAAGCATCCTTGTGGGATGTCTCATTGCAAACTATAGGAGATAATTCTGCTCCCTGGGATAATGGGGCTTGGTGCTCTCAGTGCATTGCATATTGATCCATGATGAAAGTTGGAGCACTAGCTGTTTCCCACAATTTCCGTACATTTAGGGCATTGAGTATCTCTGTGGGGTCCCATCTGACATACAGGGCATCAAGCCCTACTCCCAATTTCTAGCTATTCATTGAGTGTATCTGTACATGGTATTCCACTTCCCTGGTGACTCAGATGGTAAAGAATCCGCCTGCAATGTGGGGTAACTGGGTTCAATCCCTTGGTTGGGAAGATCACCTGGAGGAGGAAATGGCATCCCATTCCAGTATTCTAGCCTGGAGAATCCCATGGACAGAGGAGCCTGGCAGGCTGCAGTCCATGGGATCACAAAGAGTTGGACATGACTGAGTGATTAAGCACAGCACAGCATAATCCTCTAATGATGGTGGTCCTGTTTTCTTGGCAATGTAAAACTTGAGATAGGCCAGATACAGTATCCAGAAAAATCAAGGTATATTTTGAACCCTCACTCAGAGTGAGGGGGTCAATATGATCAATTTTTCAATGTCATACCAATTTTCCAATCCCTCACTTGGGAACTCCAGTGGATGGCTTGAGTCCTTTGGCAGTTGCCTTGGGCATTGTTCAGAACACACAGAACATACTTCTGTTGTGACATAACTGAATCACTGTATTTCAAGGACAAATCTGGTGTTCATGGCAATTCACCATTCTGCACGGTGCTCATATCTTGACTTAATACATCAGCTTCTTGATTGACAGTACATGTCACTACCTAGTGAATGAGGGTGAGGAAGCAGTAAGGTGTGCCTCATTCTCTTGCAGGCCAATCAAAATGTCTTCACATATCCTGACCCCTCAATGGTTTATTCATGATCATCTACCCCTTGGCTTTCCATCATCTAAACCATAGAGTTACTCCCTCTAAAACAGTCCAACAGTCATTGTAAAGGCTTAAAAACCAGGGTTACTGTGTGATCACCAGCCCAACTGCTCTGAGTTCAGCCCACGGGCTTGTTCATGTTTGTAGGCATTTGTATACCAGCCATTAGTGGGAATTTCCCCCACTCCCTTCCTAAAGGCCACAGGGGCTACTGTAGAAATAGAGGTGGGCGCCTACAAAAGACCTACATACTCTGTAGGGCCTAGTAGCACCCACATTTCTAGAGACAGAGAGTTAGCAGACATGGTTGTCCTCTGTTGGCAACAGACTACCACTTGGTCAAGCATTGGTCTACAATGCAGGATACCTAGGTTCAATCCTTGGGTTGGGAAGACCCTCTGGAGAAGGAAATGGCAATCCACTCTAGTACTATTGCCTGGAAAATCTCGTGGACAGAGGAGCCTGGTAGTCTACAGTCCATGGGGTTGCAAAGAGTCAGACACGACTGAGCGACTTCACTTCACTTTGGTCAAAGTGGAGATTTGAGTCATGGCAGAGATGGGTCGATGGAACATATTCTCAGTTCACCCCTTGATAAGAAAGATATTTCTTACTATGATAAGATGTTCCTTTCTAAGAAGCTCTATCTGGAAGAATTTAGAAGCGGTTTTTTTATTAGGGTATATTGGGTTTCTGCTCCTTTTCAGAGCTGGGACCAAAATCCTAGGGATAGTCTTTCTGTTTCTGCCATAGTGCCCAATCTGTAACTACCAGAGTCACAAATACATTTAACTCAAATGATAGCCTGCTTGAGAGATGCCTCAAGCTTTAATCAGCTTGCCATATATATATATATATATTTTTTTTTTTTTTTTTTTCTTCCTTCTCAGAGGCAGTTTGCTCCTAGGACTCCAACTCTCACACATGCCTTTTCTTCAGCAGGCAGTACAAGCGACAGAGACAGTATGCCGAGTTGAGAAATAAAATCCCCAACATCCCTACAGAGGTTTGTACCTCTTCCACCTTCTTAGGGACTGGATAGGCTTGCACCTTCTCAGTCGTCAGTGCAGGGACAATATGTCTCTTACCCAACCTAGAACTTACCAAAACTTTAAAATGGTGCCTTTGTCTTAAATTTTCTTCAGATACACTGCTCATCCTCTCCTTTGTAGATGTTCCAGAAAAACCTGCGGAGGGTCCTGAAGCAGAAGCAAGTATTTACATGTTAACATTATATCATCCATATAGTTTACTGGTGTGGGGAATAAGAAATGACACAGATATTGGGCTACTATACCATGACATAATGTGGGATTGTGCAAGTAGACTTGGAAAAGTACTTAGAAGATGCATTATGGCCTCTCACACATGAAGGTAAATTGATTTTAGTACCAAAACCTGTATTTGTCAGAGTCTTTTCCATGAATCTCCTTCAAGATGAAGCACTTTTGCAAGAACATGTTTGCAAAAGCATCAGAGTAAAACAATGACTTTTCATAACTGATAAAAGTTTTATTTTGGCTGTGTCTCACTGCATGTAGGATCTTAGTCCCCTGACCAGGGATAAAACTCATAACCCCTGTAGTAGAAGTACAGAGCCTTCAGCAGAGGACTGCCAGGGAATTCCCAGACAAAAGACTCAAAAGTAGTCATGGCTAAAAATTTCATGAGAATTCAACATAATGCAACTGACAAGAAAATCTAGTTATTTCTGTGACAAGTATTTTAAAATTATAAATGACAACATTATACCACAGCATATCATATTTTTAGGAATTTCATACAAATATAGTCTAAATAAAAGTTTAGCACCACTTATTTGATAATGCTTCTAATTTGATGGTAACAATAACCCTGTATGTGAGACAGCGAAAGAGACATATATGTATAGAACAGTCTTTTGGACTCTGTGGGAGAGGGAGAGGGTGGGATGATTTGGGAGAATGACATTGAAACATGTATAATATCATATATGAAACGAATCGCCAGTCCAGGTTCGATGCATGATATTGGATGCTTGGGGCTGGTGCACTGAGATGACCCAGAGGGATGGCACGGGGAGGGAGGAAGGAGGAGGGGTTCAGGATGGGGAACACATGTATACCTGTGGTGGATTCATGCTGATGTATGGCAAAACCAATACAGTATTGTAAAGTAATTAACCTCCAATTAAAATAAATTTATATTGACGGATTCATGTTGATGTATGGCAAAACCAATACAGTATTGTAAAGTAAAATTTTAAAAAATAAAGTATCAAATAAGCCTAATTAGCTTAGTATCTCTCATTTATAAGAAAAGAGAACACATCTTTTGAGATACTAAAAAGAACCTCTTAAAAAATCCAAAATTTTTTTTCTAGTTTACCAAGATTTCATTTAGAATTTGATTTTTGTAAAGTTTTTCCAAAAACTATCAAAAGGTTTTAAAATACTTGATTAAATAGGATAATCAGTTCAGTTCAGTTCATTTCAGTCGCTCAGTCATGTCCAACTCTTTGCGACCCCATGAACTGCAGCACGCCAGGCCTCCCTGTCCATCACCAGTTCCCAGAGTTCACCCAGACTCATGTCCATCGAGTCGGTGATACCATCCAGCCATCACATCCTTTGTTGTCCCCTTCTCCTCCTGCCCCCAATCTCTCCCAGCATCAGTCTTTTCCAATGAATCAACTCTTCGCATGAGGTGATGTCTGTAAAATAATGCTTACTTTTCCTTTAGCCATTATGATGAATAAATACTTCAAAGATAAGTACAGATAATTAAATAGTTATAAAAAACTTAGCTCTTTTAATAGAGAAGACTCAGGTTTCTTAAGTAATCAAAGATCTGATAAAGGCAATATAAAATACAATAAATTATTTTGATAGATCTAGAATCTTTTATTTCCAGGCAGAATAGTGTATGTCTGAACATTCTTTTCTAACCTCAGGTCTTTCTCCAAGTTTCTTACTTGAGCTTCAGCTTCTAATTGCACATCAGTGGCCAGCTGAACTGCTTACAGTAGACATACTGTGGCAGGTGTTAATTTCCCTTCTTTGCACTAGTGACCAATAAACAATTTCTCAAACACATTAAAACAGCCATGCCTTTCTAGTGTACCTGTATTCACAGGGCATGCCACATCTTTGATATATAAGAGTCACCCCTCTCCACATAGATAGAGGCCAATTGCCAACTGGAGATTTCCCCCACAGATGCCTCTTCCCTCAAACCCAGTTCTTTAATCTCCTGGCTCACTTGCCAGTTCTTGGTACACAAATTGATTCCTGTACACAAAGGGTAAAGGGAGATTGACAAAAGAGGCAGACCACTGCAGACTGGTAAGTGGCAGTTTTAATCAGCAAGGAAACTTACTAAGTAGCCACAGTATGACTAGATCTCTGCATACATCTGCCAGAATCTTAGTTTATATAAAGATATTAACTGGGGTTCATCATGCATATCATACTTCAGTATTCTTGCCTTGAGAAGCCCATGAACAGTATGAAAAGGTAAAAAGATAGGACACTGAAAGATGAACTCACCAGGTCGGTAGGTGCCCATATACTACTGGAGATCAGTGGAGTAATAATTCTAGAAAGAATAAACAGATGGGGCCAAAGCTTAAAGAAAACCCAGTTGTGGATGTGACTGGTGATGGAAGTAAAGTCTGATGCTGTAAAGAGCAATATTGCATAGGAACCTGGGATATTAGGTCCATGAATCAAGGAAAATTGGAAGTAGTCAAACAGGAGATGGTAAGAGTGAATATTGACATTTTAGGAATCAGTGAAATAAACTAGACTGGAATGGGTGAATTTAACTCAGATAACCATTATATCCACTACTGTGGGCAAGAATCCCTTAGTAGAAATGGAGAAGCCATCATTGAAAAAAAAAAAAAAAAGTCTGAAATGCAGTACTTTGATGCAATCTCAAAAATGACAGAATGATCTCTCTTCATTTCCAAGGCAAACCATTCAATATCACGGTAATCTAAGTCCATACCTAACCATGCTGAAGAAGCTGAAGTTGAGTCGTTCTATGAGGATCTACAAGACCTTCTAGAACTAATAACCAAAAAAAGATGCCCTTTTCATTATAGGGGACTGGAATGCAAAAGTATGGATAAATACCTGGAAAAACAGGCTAATTTCACCTCGGAGTACAGAATGAGCAGGGCAAAGGCTAACAGAGCTTTGTTAAGTGAACACACTAGTCATAGCAAACACCGTTTTCCAATAACAGAAGAGGATACTCTACACATGGACATCACCAGATGATCAATACCAAAATCAGGTTGATTATATTTTGTGCAGGCAAAGATAGACAAGGTCTATACAGATAGCAAAAATGACTGGGAGATGAATATGGCTCAGATCATGAACACTATATTGCCAAATTTAGACTTAAATTGAAGACAGTAGGGGAAACCCTTAGACAATTCAGGCATGACCTAAATCAAATCCCTTCTGATTATACAATGAAAGTGACAAATAGATTCAAAGGATTAGCTCTGATAAACAGAGTGTCTGAAGAATATAGATGGAGGTTCCTGACAGTACAGAAGGCAGTGGTCAAGACCATCCCCAAGAAAAAGAAATGCAAAAAGGGAAAATGGTGGTCTGAGTAGGCCTTAAAAATAGATGAGAAAAGAAGAGAAACAAAAGGCAAAGGAGAAAAGGAAAGAAATACCCATTTGAATGCAGAGTTCTAAAGAATAGCAAGGAGAGATTAGAAAGTCTTCCTCAGTGATCAATGCAAAGAAATAGAGGAAAACAATAGAATGGGAAAGACTAGAGAGCTATTCAAAAAGATTATAGATAGCAAGGGAACATTTCATGCAAAGATGGGTACAATGAAGGACAGAAATGTTATGGACCTAACAGAAGCAGGAGATATTAAGAAGAGTTGGCAAGAATACATAGAAGAACTATTAAAAACACATCTTCAAGACCCAGATAATCAAGATGGTATGATCACTCACCTAGAGCCAGACATCCTGGAATGTGAAGTCAAGTGGGCTTTAGGAAACATCACTATGAACAAAGCTAGGAGAGGTGATGGAATTCCAGTTGAGCTATTTCAAATCCTAAAAGATGGTGCTGTGAAAGAGCTGCACTCAGTATGCCAACAAATTTGGAAAACTCAGCAGTGACCACAGAGCTGAAAAAGGTCAGTTTTCAGTCCAATCCCAAAGAAAGGCAATGCCAAAGAATGCTGAAATACTGCACAATTGCACTTATCTCACGTGATAACAAAGTACTGCTCAAAATTCTCTAAGCCAGGCTTCAATAGAATGTGAACCATAAACTTTCAGATGTTCAAGGTGAATTTAGAAAAGGAAGAGGACCAGAGATCAAATTGTCAACATCCTCTGGATCATCGAAAAAGCAACAGAGTTCCAGAGAAACAACTACTTCTGCTTTACTGACCATGCCAAGGCCTTTGACTGTGTGGATCACCACAAACTGGAAAATTCTGAAAGAGATGGGAATACCAGACCACCTGACCTGCCTCCTGAGAAATCTGGACATAGGTCAGGAAGCAACAGTTAGAACTGAACATGGGACATCAGACTGGTTCCAAATGGGGAAAGGAGTATGTCAAGGTTGTATATTGTCACTCTGCCTACTTAACTTCTAATACTGGACTGGATGAAACACAAGCTGGACTCAATATTGCTGAGAGACCACCCAGAGAGATGGTACAGAGAGGGAGGAGGGAGGGGGGTTCAGGATGGGGAACACGTGTATACCTCCAATTAACCTCCAATTAAAATAAATAAATTTATATCAAAAAAGATTGCTGAGAGAAATGTCAATAACTTTAGATATTCAGATGCCACCACCTTTATGGCAAAAAGTGAAGAAGAACTAAAGTGCCTCTGATGAAAGTGAAACAGGAGATTCAAAAAGTTGGCTTAAAACTCAACATTCGGAAAACTAAGATCATGGCATTGGGTCCCATCACTTCATGGGAAATAGATAGGGAAACAGTGGAAACAGTGACAGATTTTAATTTTTTGGACTCCAAAATCACTGCAGATGGTGATTTCAACCATGATATTAAGAGATGCTTACTCCTAGGAAGAAAAGTTTTGACCAACCTAGACAGCATATTAAATAACAAAGACATTAAAGACATTACTTTGACAACAAAGTTCCATCTAGTCAATCTACGGTTTCTCCAGTAGTCATGTATGGATGTGAGAGATGGACTGTAAAGCAAGCTGAGTGCTGAAGAATCGATGATTTTGAACTGTGGTGTTGGAGAAGACTCTTGAGAGTCCCTTGGAAAGCGAGGAGATTCATTCATTCCATCCTAAAGGAAATCGGTCCTGAATATTCATTGGAAGGACTGATGCTGAAGCTGAAATTCCAATACTTTCGCCACCTGATGCCAAGAACTGACACCCTGGAAAAGACCCTGATGCTGCAAAAGATTGAAGGCAGGAGGAGAAGGGGATGACAGAGGATGAAACTCTGGGAGTTGGTGATGGACAGGGAGGCCTGGTGTTCTGCAGTCCATGGGTTTGCAAAGAGTAGGACATGACTGACTGACTGAACAGAACTGAACTGAACTGAACCATCCAGATGGTCTGAACAGTACCTTACTCTCTGTAGGCTCTGTCCTTGTAACAGTTTCCACTATGAGTATAATGGGTAGAACATATATTCCAAGGACAGAGAAAGAAGTGAGGCATCTCTGATTACCTAGATCCAGTTTAATGGTCAATAAGAATGTGCATCCTCTTGATAACTTCCTCCAAGAACTAATAGAAATTAATGCAGCAAACAAAAGAAACTAAGAAAATATTTAGTGCTTTAAGTGCCTAAAAGGAAACATATTTCCCCTTAACAAGAAGGTAAAATTGTACCGCAAGGTAAGTATTTTTTTAAACTCTTAAATTAGGAAAGGAAAAGTCATTAAACTTGAACAGAATGACTATCATAATTCATGTAAAATATTTTTTTAATTAAGCAACTTGTTTTTATACATTTAAAACCCAATACTGAGGCCAAGACATTTTGTGCTTGAAATCTTCAAGTGATTTATTTAAGAAAAAAATGATTAAGCAAATCTTTATTAACATTTAAAACTATTCTCTATAGTTATTCCTCATAGATATCTTTCCTAAGTCTTTCACAGTCTACTGGGATTTCTAGCATATTTAGCTATCTCTAAAAGTTTTCAAGAGGGATGTGATATTTTTAATATAAAGGATAAATTGAGCAAATGGAAAATATTTCATTTCTGTGCCATATTGCTAAGATAAAATACCTGCTAAATCTTCACACATATCTATTTAAATCTATTGTGCTATACAAAATGCTTATCATGTTTCTTCTTGTTCTGATGAAAAAAAAGACTTAATTACCTACAATCAGGTTGTTTATAGATATATGATGACCTAAAGGCTATTCATTTACTTCGTGCCTAG
>SJYQ01014201.1:56428-66724 GCA_006410935.1 Redunca redunca
GCAAATTTCATATATATATATATATATATAATTTTTGTGACTTTTTATTGTATTTTGGAGAAACCAAACTCTACTCTAGATTTTTAATCTTTGCTTTTTGGTATTTGTTATCAATTTTGTACCTTTAAGAACCCAGTCTTCAGTACCCATTTTTACTTGGGAGCAAGATTACTGGCTTGACTGCTCTCTCCCCCTTTGGACTCTCCTTTTTCTCCACCAGGTCACCTCTATTTCCTCCCTCCCCCTTCTCTTCTCTACCCAACTCTTTGAATCTCTCTGTCTGCTCTGGGCTGTGAAGAACACTTAGGGAACTGATTACTGGCTGGATCTGTCTCTCTCCTTTTGATTCCACCTTTTATCCTTCTGGCCACCTCTGTCTTCCTCCTCCCTCCTCTCTTCCCTGTGTAAGTCTGGGAATATCTCTGAGGGGTCCAGACTGTGGAGGGCATGTAGGGAAGTGATTACTGGCTAGCTTGTTCTCCCCTACTTTGATTCCCCCTCTTTTCCTCCTGGCTACATCTATCTCCCTCCTCCCTCTTCTTTTCTCCATGTAAATCTATGTACCTCTCTGGTTGTCCCTCACTGTGGAGAAACTTTTCATCTTTAACCTAGATGTTTTAACATCGGTGCTGTATAGAAGGAGAAATCTTGAGGCTACTATAAGAATAAGACTGAAAACCAAAGGCAGGAGGCTTAAGTCCAAATCCTGAGAACACCAGAGAACTCCTGACTCCAGGGCACATTAATCGACAGGAGCTCATCAAACAGAGTTTCAGTAGAAACTCTTCAGCCCAGGAGGGAATGGCAGGACATACTTAAAGTGATGAAAGAAAATAACCTACAGCCCAGATTACTGTACCCAGCAAGGATCTCATTCAAGTATCAAGGAAAAATCAAAAGCTTTACAGACAAGCAAAAGCTGAGAGAATTCAGCACCACCAAACCAGCTCTCCAACAAATGCTAAAGGATCTTCTCTAGACAGGAAACACAGAAAGGGTATATAAACTCGAACCCAAAACAATGAAGTAAATGACAATGGGATCATACGTATCAGTAATTACCTTAATGTAAATAGTTTGAATGTCCCAACCAAAAGACAAAGACTAGCTGGATGAATACAAAAACAAGACCCCTATATATGTTGTCTACAAGAGACCCACCTCAAAACAAGGGACACATACAGACTGAAACTGAAAGGCTGGAAAAATATATTCCATGTAAATAGAAATCAAAAGAAAGCAGGAGTAGCAATACTCATATCAGATAAAATAGACTTTAAAACAAAGGCTGTGAAAAGAGACAAAGAAAGACACTATATAATAATTAAAGAATCAATCCATGAAGAAGATATAGCAATTATAAATACATATGCACCCAACATAGGAGCACCACAATATGTAAGAAAAATACTAACAAGTATGAAAGGGGAAATTGACAATAACACAATAATAGTGGGGTCTTTAATACACCACTCACATCTGTGGATAGATCAACTAAACAGAAAATTAACAAGAAAACACAAACTTTAAATGATACAAAGACCATTTAGACTTAATTGATATCTATAGTCAAGGGTATGGTTTTTCCTGTGGTCATGTATGGATGTGAGAGTTGGATGTGAAGAAAGCTGAGCACCGAAGAATTGATGCTTTTGAAGTGTGGTGTTGGAGAAGACTCTTGAGAGTCCTTTGGGCTGCAAGGAGATCATATCAGTCAATTCAAAAGGAGATCAGTCCTGGGTGTTCTTTGAAAGGAATGATGCTAAAGCTGAAACTCCAATACTTTGGCCACCTAATACAAAGAGTTGATTTATTGGAAAAGACTCTGATGCTGGGAGGGACTGGGGGCAGGAGGAGAAGGGGACGCCAGAGGATGAGATGGCTGGACAGCATCACTGACTCAATGCACATGAGTTTGGGTGAACTCCGGGAGTTGGTGATGGACAGGGAGGCCTGGTGTGCTGCAATTCATGGGGCCTCAAAGAGTCGGACACGGCTGAGAGACTGAACTTAACAGAACTGAATAGGACAATTCTCCCCAAAACAATGGATTTCACCTTTTTCTCAAATGCATGTGGAACCTTCTCCAGGATAGAACACATCCTGGGCCATAAATCTAGCCTGGTAAATTCTAAAAAATGAAAATCATTCCACGCATCTTTTCTGACCACAATTCAGTAAGATGAGATCTCAGTTACAGGAGAAAGGCTATTAAAATTTCCAACATATGGAAGCTGAAAAACACCCTGCTGAATAATCAACAAATCATAGAAGAAATCAAAAAAGAAATCAAAATATGCATAGAAAAGAATGAAAGTGAAAACATAACAACCCAAAACCTGTTGGACAGTGTAAAAGCAGTGCTAAGGAGAAGGTTCATAGCAATACAGGCATAACTCAAGAAACAAGAAGAAAGTCAAATAAATAACTGTACACCTAAAGCGACTAAAAAAGAAAGAAATGAAGAGCCTCAAGGTTAGTAGAAGGAAAGAAATCTTAAAAACTAAGGCACAAATAAATGCAAAAGAAACAAAAGAGACCATAGCAAAAATCAACAAAGCCAAAAGCTGGTTCTTTGAGAAGATAAATAAAGTTGACAAACCATTAGCCAAACTCATCAAGAAACAAAGGGAGAAAAATCAAACCAATAAGATTGGAAAGGAAAATGGAGACATCGCAACAGACAACACAGAAATACAAAGGATCATCAGTTCAGTTAAGTTCAGTTTAGTCTCTCAGTCATGTCCGACTCTTTGTGATCCCATGAATCACAGCATGCCAGGCCTCCCTGTCCATCACCAACTCCTGGAATTCACTCAAACTCATGTCCATTGAGTCAGTGGTGCCGTCCAGCCATCTCATCCTCTGTCGTCCCCTTCTCCTCCTGCCCCCAATCCCTCCCAGTATCAGAGTCTTTTCCAATGAGTAAACTCTTCACATGAGGTGGCCAAAGTACTGGAGTTTCAGCTTTAGCATCATTCCTTCCAATGAACACCCAAGGCTGATTTCCTTCAGAATGGACTGGTTGGATCTCCTTGCAGTCCAAGGGACTCTCAAGAGTCTTCTCCAACACTACAATTCAAAAGCATCAGTTCTTCGGCGCTCAGCCTTTTTCACAGTCCAGCTCTCACATCCATACCTGACCACAGGAAAAACCATAGCCTTGACTAGACGGACCTTTGTTGGCAAAGTAATGTCTCTGTTTTTAAATACGCTGTCTAGATTGGTCATAACTTTCCTTCCAAGATGTAAGCATCTTTTAATTTCATGGCTGCAAGTCACCATCTGCAGTGATTTTGGAGCCCAAAAAAGTAAAAAGTCAGCCAGTGTTTCCACTGTTTCCCCATCTATTTCCCATGAAGTGATGAGACGAGATGATCTTTTTTTTTCTGAATGTTTAGCTTTAAGCCAACTTTTTCACTCTCCTCTTTCACTTTCATCAACAGGCTTTTTAGTTCCTCTTTTCTTTCTGCCATAAGAGTGCTGTCATCTGCAATCTGCCTCCTGGCACTCTTGATTCCAGCTTGGGCTTCTTCCAGCCCAGTGTTTCTCAGGATGTACTCTGCATATAAGTTAAATAAGCAGAGTGACAATATACAGCCTGCATACTCTTTTTCCTATTTGGAACCAGTCTGTTGTTCCATGTTCAGTTCTAATTGTTGCTTCTTGACCTGCATATAAGTTTCTCAAGAGGCAGATCAGGTGGTCTGGTATTCTTATCTTTTTCAGAATTTTCCACAGTTTTTTTGTGATCCACAAAGGATCATAAGAGACTATGATTAGCAAATATATGTCAATAAAATGGACAACTTGGAAGAAATCGATAAACTCTTAGAAAAATACAACTTCCCAAAACTGAACCAAGAAGAAATAGAAAGTATTAACAGACCCATCACAAGCATGGTAATTGAAACTGTAATCAGAAATCTTCCAGCAAACAAAATCCCAGGACCAGATGGCTTCACAGCTGAATTCTACCAAAAATTTAGAGAAGAGCTAACACCTATCCTACTCAAACTCTTCCAGAAAATTGCAGAGGAAGGTAAACTTTCAAACTCATTCTATGAGGCCACCTTCACCTTAATGCCAAAACCAGACAAAGATGTCACTAAAAAAAAGAAAACTACAGGCCAATATCACTGATGAACATAGATGCAGAAATCCTTAACAAAAGTCTAGCAAACAGAATCCAACAACATATTAAAAAGAATATACATCATGACCAAGGGGGTTTTATCCCAGGGATGGAAGGATTCTTCAGTATCCACAAATCAATCAATGTAATACACCACATAAACAAATTGAAAAATAAAAGCCGTATGATTATCTCAATAGATGCAGAGAAAGTCTTTGACAAAATTCAATATTCATTTATGAGAAAAACCCTCCAGAAACAGGAATAGAAGGAACATAGCTCAACATAATAAAAGCTATATATGACAAACCCACAGCTAACATTATCCTCAATGGTGAAAATTGAAAGCATTTCCCCTAAAGTCAGGAACAAGATAAGGGTGCCCATTCTCACCACTACTATTCAACATAGTTTTGTAAGTTTTGGCCACAGCAATTAGAGCAGAAAAAGTAATAAAAGGAATCCATATTAGAAAAGAAGTAAAACTCTCACTGTTTGCAGATGACATGATCCTCTACATAGAAAACCCAACAGATACCACAAGAAAATTACTAGAGCTAATCAATGAATAAGTAAAGATGCAGGATATAAAATTAACATACAGAAATCCCTTGCATTCCTACACAATAACAATGAGAAAATAGAGAAATTAAGGAACAAATTCTATTCACCATTGCAATGAAAAGAATAAAGTACTTAGAAATATATCTACCTAAAGAAACAAAAGACCTATCTATCTATCTATCTATATAAATATAAAACTATAAAACACTGGTGAAAGAAATCAAGGAGGACACAAACAGATGGAGAAATATACCATGTTCATGGATAAGAGGAATCAGTATAGTGAAAATATGTATAATACCCAAAGCAATCTATAGATTCAATGCAATCCCTATCGAGCTATCAACAGAGCTAGAACAAATAATTTCACAAAAATTTGTATGGAAATACAGAAACCTCAAATAGCCAAAGAAATCTTGAAAAAGAAGAATGGACCTGGAGGAATCAACCTCAGTAACTTCAGGCTTTACTGCAAAGCCACAGTCATCAAGACAGTATGGTACTGGCACAAAGACAGAAATATAGATCAATGGAACAAAATAGAAAGCCCAGAGATAAATCCATGCACCTATGGACACCTTATCTTTGACAAAGGAGGCAAGAATATGCAATGGATTAAAGATAATCTCTTTAACATGTGGTGCTGGGAAAACTGGTCAACTGCTTGTAAAAGACTGAAACTAGAACACTTTCTAACACCATATACAAAAATAAACTCAAAACGGATTAAAGATCTGAACCTAAAACCAGAAACTATAAAACACCTAGAGGAGAACATAGGCAAAACACTCTCTGACATACATCACAGCAGGATCCTCTAAAACCAACCGCCCAAAATACTGGAAATAAAAGCAAAAATAAACAAATGGGACCTAATTAAAATTAAATCTTCTGCACAACAAAAGAAAGTATAAGCAAGGTGCAAAGACAGCCTTCAGAATGGAAGAAAATAAGAGCAAATGATGCAATTGACAAATAATTAATCTCAAAAATATACAAGCAACTCCTGAAGCTGAATTTCAGAAAAATAAACTACCCAATCAAAAAATGAGCCAAAGAACTAAACAGACATTTCTCCAAAGAAAGCATGCAGATGATTAACAAACACATGAAAAGATGCTCAACATCATTCATTATCAGAGAAATGTAAATCAAAACCACAGTGAGGTACCATTTCAAGCCGGTCAGAATGGCTGCTATCCAAAAGGCTACAAGCAATAAATGCTGAAGAGGGTGTGGAGAAAAGGGAACCCACTTACTCTGTTAGTGGAAATGTAAACTAGTACAACTACTATGGAGAACAGTGTGGAGATTCCTTAAAAAACTGGAAATAGAACTGCCTTATGACCCAGCAATCCCACTGCTTGGCATACACATCTAGAAAACCAGAATTGAAAGAGACACGTGTACCCCAATGTTCATCGCAGCACTGTTTATAAAAGCCAAGACATGGAAGCAGTGTCCATCAGCAGACGAATGGATAAGAAAACTGTGATACATATACACAATGGAGTATTACTCAGCCATTAAAAAGATATATTTGACTCAGTTATAATGAGGTAGATGAAACTGGAGCCTATTATACAGAGTGAAGTAAGCCAGAAAGAAAAACAGCAATGCAGTATAATAATGCATATATATGGAATTTAGAAAGGTGGTAATGATAACCCTGTATGTGAGACAGCAAAAGAGACACAGATGTATAGAACAGTCTTTTGGACTCTGTGAGAGAGGGAGAGGGTAGGATGATTAGGGAGAGTGGCATTGAAACATATAATCATATGTGAAAAGAATTGCCAGTCCAGATTCGATGCATGATACAGGGTGCTCAGGGCTGGTGCACTGGGATGACCCAGAGGGATGGTACGGGGACGGTGGTGGGAGGGGGGTCAGGATGGGGAACACGTGTATACCTGTGGTGGATTCATGCTGATGTAAGGCAAACCCAATACAATATTGTAAAGTATTTAGCCTCCAATTAAAATGAATAAATTTATATTAACATAAAAAAGAACTCAACATTCAGAAAACTAAGATCATGGCATCCAGTCCCATCACTTCATGGCAAATAGATAGGGAAACATTGGAAACAGTGGCAGATTTATTTTGGGGGGCTCTAAAATCACTGCAGATGGTGACTGCAACCTTGATATTAAAAAAAAGCTTCCTCCTTTGAGGAAAAGTTATGACCAACTTAGAGAGCGTATTAAAGAGCAGAGACATTAATTTGCCAATGGAGGTGTGTCTAATCAAAGTTTTGATTTTTCAGTAGTCATGTGTGGATGTGAGAGTTGGATTTTAGAAAAAGCTGAGTACTGATGAATTGATGTTTTTGAACTGTGGTGTTGAGAAGACTCTTGAGAGTCCCTTGGACTGCAGGGAGATCAACCAGTCCATCCTAAAGGAAATCAGTCCTTAATATTCATTTGAAGGACTGATGCTGAAGCTGAAACTCCAATACTCTGGCCACCTATTGTGAAGAGCTGACTCATTTGAAAAGACCCTGGTGCTGGGAAAGATTGATGGCGGGAGGAGAATGGGATGACAGAGAGTGAAATGGTTGGATGGCATCACCGACTCAAGGGACATGAGTTTGAGTAAGCTTCCAGAGTTGGTGATGGTCAGGGAAACCTGACATGCTGCAGTCCATGGGGTTGCAAAGAATCAGACACTGCTGAGTGACTGAACTGAACTGAATGAATGACTTTTTTATAATTCTTGGTATTTGGTTAGAAAGAAGACCCAGACTTTGCATAATGTTATAAAATCTACTGTTACCTCTAAGTAATAAAAATTATTCATTAACTCAAAATAAATCCTGCATACGATAGCATTCCCACATAAAATAATTTTTAAAATATTCATCATTTTCCATATATCTTTTCTTTGAGCTGGTTTAATAGATGGGGAATGTGTGTGTGCTCGTGGCAGATTCATGTTGATGTGTGGCAGAGCCAATACAATATTGTAAAGTAAAAAAAAAAAAATTGTTTTTTAAAAATTACCAAATTGCTATCTTTTATCTGACTTCTGTAGCACCCCAGAAATGTAAAGAACCCATTTGCCAATGCAGGAGACATAAGAGAGGCAAAATCAATCTCCGGGTCGTGAAGATCCCCTGGAGGCAGGAATGGCAATTCACTCCAGTATTTTTGCCTGGAGAATATCTTGGACAGAGGAGCCTGGTGGGCTACAGTCCACACCATCATAGAGGGTCAGATACAACTGAAGCAACTTAGTGTGCTCACCCCTGACATTCCATCTTCATATATACAAAAGTTCAAAGAAAAATTTTAAGGAAATAACCTAATCATTTCATGAAATTTATATTTACCAATTCACCACTTGCTTTCAGAGTAACTCAGAGAATACTCACCCAATCTTAGAAATGACAGTGCTAAACTTTGGGATCTTTTTGATTATGGACCATAATAATTTCTGATATTTATAATGCACTGATTCATTTATTGATTTATTTAACTAGTAGATATTTATTGAAGGTTTAATTTATCCCATGGAGGATGACAGATGCTGAATTTACTATAGTGAACAACACTATCAGGATAATTAACTGAAGAGAGCCTATATTCGTAGTATGGTTCTTAAGGGTTGAATTGTGTTAGTCTAAAATTCATATGTTAGATTCCTAACACTCAAGACCTCTGAATGTGATTTTATTTAGAGATGAGGTCTTTAAAGAGATAGGTTAAAAGCAGATCATTAGGATGAGCCCTAATTCAGTATGACTGGTATCCTAATAAAAAGAGGGATTTGAACAAAGACAGATACAGAAATAAGACCATGAAAAGACAGGTAGTGAGGACAGCTATCTACAAACCAAAGACAGAAGTCATGTAAGAAATCAAGCCTGCCCATACATTGTTCTCAGATTTCTAGTATTTACAAACACAAGAAAATTAATTGATGTTTTGTAGGCCACCAAATCCATGTTTTGTTTTGCTTTGTTTTATAACAGTCCAAGCAACCTACTACAAGGAATAATAGATAATGTATAGAAGATAACCTTAGAATGTCATACTTGTTATGATAAGTAAAACACAAGATACCATAAATTAACCAAAAAGTGATACTGAACCTGGACTGAGAGCCAGCTTCATGAACATGCTATCTGTGCAGTCAAATAAAGCCCTGCATTTGGTTTAATGCTTTGCTGTTGTCTCGGAATAGACTGCTAGATATTTCTCTAGCCAAGATGGGTTTATTTGGGATCAGCAGAGTTTTTCAATTTGGAGTCTGCAACCATGATTAGCAATGTTCAAGTTCCCACATAGCAAGGGGGAGGAGAACACATCTATGGAGAGGAAGAAACTGGTATAGCTGGAGTAAACAAAGACTTCATGGCTTTTCATTGACTGAGTACTTGTAAGGAAAGAAAAATAATCTTGTAGCTCTGCTACAATCTCAGAGAATGAGGGATGGTCAACCAAGTCTACTCAAAGTTTCTGTTTATTAGTTTTTACACTGTCATTGTCCTCAAGTTTTAATGTATTTTGACCAATTCAAAATTTCATTTTGCACTGGGCTACACAGATTATATCTCTAGTTTTGTTTGGATCTGTGGATCAAGAAGAGAATTCCTGGAGGAAGTTAAAGGATAAGTAAGGTTAAATTAGTGTGCTCAGCATGTCTGTTATACTCATGAGTCCTTAACTAAACTGAAACAAACATGAATTGTATGTGTATATGTGTGAAAGTTTGTGTATATGTGTGTGTGTTGAAAGACCAAGAGAACATATTAAATTAATTGATTATATGTACAGTAATTTAAATGAAATTTCAAATAGTCCTAAGTGCAGTGACAATAAAGTTGCTTTAGATAATCACGCTTTCCTCTAAATCAAAAATAACATGTACAGAATTAAAACTAAGGTGTAACTATTTTCCAACAGTTTTTGGTGATGGAAAGTATTATTAGGCTGGAATTAAATGACCTTATGCCTTAACATAAGGTGAAAAGTGAAAGTCGCTCAGTTGTGTCCACCTCTTTGTGACCCTATGGACTATATAGTCCATGGAATTTTCTAGGCCAGAACACTGGAGTGGATAGGTTTTCCCTTCTCTAGGGAATCTTCCTAACCCATGGATAGAACCTAGGTCTCCCACATTGCAGGCAGATTCTTTACCAGTTGTACCACAAGGGAAGCCCAGGAATACTGGAGTAGGTAGCCTATCCCTTCTCCAGGGGATCTTCCCAACCCAGGAATTGAACTGGGGTCTCCTGCATTGCAAGAGGATTCTTTACCAACTGAGCTATCAGAGAAGGTAGACTGTGTATAATGGTTTCAATATTTGTTCACTCTCCTTTTTATTATAGTGATTTTTATAATTTTGAAATTTTTATTGTACTCAAAAAGCCAAGCTTCTTACTTGAAAGAAATTTAGAAATTTTAGAGCATGAAGAGTACAAAAAGAATCCCTAGTCCACTTTATCAGCTTTTAGGATTGTTCAATACAGTTTTCCTACCTCTTCATAGCAGGATTTTTATAAAGAGACAACTGAGAAAAGAGATGTGAAACACATAAAAGAGAAATAATTCACTTTCTTAAAATGTCATTCTTCAGCTTACAAGAATTTG
>SJYQ01014201.1:66750-122022 GCA_006410935.1 Redunca redunca
TGGTCACAACAAAATTATGGAAAATATTTTAGAAATTTTAGAATAAAATTAATGAAAATATTGAAATATGATGAAAAAGAGTGATGGAGAATAATTTTATCATAAAGGCATGAAAACAGAAATCTGAATGGTAGCTATCAAAAGAGATATGTGGTCTATGTATTATTGTTCCCAAAATAGATTTCTGGAAACTGAACTCTCAGACCTCTGTTGACAATTATGTTATACACTCATTTCTGCATTGTAGATTATTCCCCTTCTTTGTGAATTTATAACACATACTTGCATTCTAAGTTGCTTCAGTCATGTCTGCCTCATTGTTACCCTATGGACTGTAGCTTGGCAAGCTCCTCTGTCTACAGGATTCTCCAGGAAGAATACTGGGTTGGTTTGCCACGCCCTCTTCCAGGGGATCTTCCTGATGCAGGGATCCAACCTGCATCTCTTAGGTCTCCTGCATTGCCAGGTGGTTTCTTTATTACTAAAGCCACATGGGAAGCTCTTATAACACATCACATTGTATTAAAATTGATGCTAACTTGCCTCAGTTTATTGATACATTGAGAAATTCTGAAGGGTAAGAGTCATATCTTTCATTTCTCTTTNTGTTTTGTTTGTCAAATTAATATGTTGTTTTTCTCTAAAATAAATTAATAAAACTTAGTTTAGGAAACATGTAAAATAACTTAAATGTTGCTTGGAGAAAGATGCATGAGAATAATTGATAAAAGTAAATTCAAATGAATTTCAAAGCAACTGAAATGAATAATTTCCTTGGAAAACAGAGTTCATAAAATTTGGTTACAGTAGAGATGTAAGAGCTTTAGAAATAAAAATTAGAACATACACACATTATTATAGAGATAATGAAGTGGTGCAAGACAATTTCCAATCCCTGAAAGNCAATTTCCAATCCCTGAAAGATAATAGGTATCTAGATTGGAATAACTCATTTTGTGCCCAGCACAATAGATTTAACAAAGCCCACACTAAGATATAATTGAAAATGACTCAATTTCTGGTGAAGATATGCAGACATTCATATAACATCAATTCATATGCATGAATTATGTTATAATCATGCACTGAATAATATAGAGGAAAGCATATTTTGCCATGAAAAAGAGATTAAGTAAAATTGGACATCTATGGATTTTTAACTTTATATCAGGANATAGATTAAGTAAAATTGGACATCTATGGATTTTTAACTTTATATCAGGATCATCTAGTCGGTGGGAGGGAGAAAAATCTATATTTCTATTGCCAATTCTAAAATTTGAGTTGAGAAGTGAAACAACGAAAATATATAGATTATTTCAATTGGTAAGAAGAGTAGGTACCAGTGGAGTTTTGAAGGGGCTCATGATTCAAAATAGACTATTGAGCGTATTGTTAGCATCTCTTCCCAACTCTGTTCACTGATGTCAGATGGGAACTTGACCGTAATGGGAGTACTTTCAAGATGGAAATTGGCAAGAAACCCCAAAGCAAAACTCTCTCACTTATTTATTTTTTACACCACTGACTAACAAATTGTCATGAATTTACAAATACACAATTCCTTCAAGAGCAATGGTGAAATATATCATAGTTGGTTAAGATGGAAAACTGTGTTTTCCAGAGTCCTCTTTCCTGAACGGTTCTAGACACAAAGAGGAAGTTACACAAGTTTTGGAAGGCAGATGTGAAGCACAAAGACTTAAATTTTAAAGGCTCTTATGTCATCTCTACTCTCTACCACTTCAGATCCAGCTTATCTTCCTGACTCCTGGCTATGCTGACAGGAATGGTGTCAGATCCACATGGATGATAACTATGAAGGGACTATAGTTTACTATAAAGAGTTCTATATTGCCACTGGATATTCTTGACTTATTTGATATTTCTACACTTTTCACTTTATCTCCTTGCACTATTGCTTCAGATGAATAGGCTAATTACTCTTTTTTCTGATCCTAAAATAAGGTGTTGTACAGTATCTGGGCATAACATAGACTTCAGTGATACTTAAACTTGCCTAAATAAAAATCACCTTGGAAAATCATTCAGCTATCTATCTTGGGTTAATCGCTGAGTCGTGTTCAACTATTTGTGACTCCTTGGACTGTAGGCCTTCGGGCTCCTCTGTCCATGGAATCCTCTAGGCAAGAATACTGAAGTGGGTTACCATTTTAATACCAATGAACCAGAATCTTCAAAGAATGAGACTAGTAAACTATATGGCATGCAACTTTTAAAAGTAGCTTAATAAAAAGTTTTAAACATTTTGGAGCATGGGTTATAAAGGATTTTGTATATGTGAAAGATTAATGATGATAATGAAGGGCATATATTACCCATGTAGGAAATTGGAGGCAGAGATAGAGGCTGTTTCTGAATTATTTCAGAAAATATTTAATGATTATTTGAAATAGAAGGATAGTAGTTATGGAGATGGATCAGAGCAAATAGAAGAGAGATGAATAGAATTATCAAGATATAATGAAAAAGTATAAATCACAACATTTGCAAAAGGTTCTTTATAGAGAGAAATACTTATTTTCTGAGATGTTTCCTGGGAGAGATACAGTTTCACATAAAATCTGGACTTCTCTGAGTATCTTTTGATGTTCTTAAGTGATAACAGGCAAAGTTTGATTACTTGTTAATTTGGATTAGCATATTTCTTATCTGCAAATATCTAGACACTTGAGTGATGCAAAAAACAACTTTCAGAGAGAGATTCGATTTGCATTCATTGTGACCACATCAGTTCAGTATACTCTGGTCTTTTACTTCTGTTCAACAACAAAAAAAGGAAAAAGGGTATTTGTAAAGTAGTATGCTAACACTGAGAGATCTGTTGAGTAAACAACAATCTTTGGAAAGTATGAACTACCTGCAGTTATAGAAATACTTATTGTTAGCTGATCATTATTATTAATTTTTTTTTTTGCAAAGATAAGATAAAGCCCAAATATAGGGGCTTTGAAATCATGCTTAGGTGTTTGCACCTAATTTGTTAGACAAGGGGGAGTATTAAAGGAAAGTGAGAAAAACAGAAGTATGAAAACAATTGGAAGATATTGGTATAGTTTAGAATATTGATATGGTACCAACATATGAAACACAACTGAATAGGGAAGAACTATGAGTTGCAGCCATGAATGAGAAACATACCATGACAAGACCTTTTAGAACTAACACCAAAAAAAGAGATGTCCTTTTCAATATAGGGGACTGGGATACAAAAGTAGGAAGTCAAGTGATACCTGGAGTAACAGACAGGTTTGACATTGGAATACAAAATGAAGCAGGGCAAAGTCTAACAATTTCGCCAAGAGAACACACTGGTCATAGCAAACACCCTCTTCCAACAATACAAGAGACAATTCTACATATGGACATTACCAGATGGTCAATACCGAAATCAGGTTGATTATATTCTTTGCAGTCAAAGACGGAGAAGCTCTTATGCATTCAGCAAAAACAAGATTGGGAGCTGACTGTGGCTCAGATCACAAACTACTCATTGCAAAATTCAGACTTAACTGAAGAAACTAGGGAAAACCACTAGACAACTCAAGTATGACCTAAATCAAGTGTTTTACAATTATACGGTAGAAGTGACAAATAGATTCAAGGGATTAGATCTGATAGAGTAGCTGAAGGAAAATGGTGGAGGTTTATAACCTTGTAAAGGAGGCCATGATCAAAACGTGCCAAGGAAGAGAAATGCAAAGAGTCAAAATGGTTGCCTGAGGAGGCCTTACAAATAGCTGAAAAAAAGAGAGAAACTAAAGGGAAAGGAGAAAAGGAAAGATACACCCATCTGAATGCAGAGTTCCAAAGAATAGTGAGGAGAGATAAGAAAACCTTAATCAGTGATCAATGCAAAGAAAGAGAGGAAAACAACAGAATGGGAAAGATGAGAGATCTCTTCAAGAAAATTAGGAATATCAAGGGAAAATTTCATGCAAAAATGGGTGCAATAAAGGACAGAAATCGTACGGAACTAACAGAAGCAGAAGATTTTAAGAAGAGGTGGTAAGAATACACAGAAGAATTATACAAAAAGATCTTGAGGGCCCAGATAACCACAATGCTGTGATCTATCACCTAGAGCCGGGTGACCTGGGATGGGAAGTCAAGTGAGCCTTAGGAAACATCACTACAGACAAAGCTAATAGAGATGATGGAATTTCAGCTGAGCTACTTCAAAACCTAAAAGATGATGCTGTGAAAACGTTGTGTACAATATGCCAGAAAATCTGAAAAACTAACTAGTGGCGACCGAGCTGGAAAAGGTCAATTTTCACTCCAATACCAAGGAAAGGCAGTGTCAAATAACATTCAAACTACCGCACAATTGTACTCATCTCAGTTCAGTTCAGTTCAGTCGCTCAGTCGTGTCCAACTCTTTGCGACCCTATGAATCGCAGCAGGCCAGGCCACCCTGTCCATCACCAACTCCGGAGTTTACTCAGATTCCCGTCCATTGAGTCAGTGATGCCATCCAGCCATCTCATCCTCTGTCGTCCCCTTCTCTTCCTGCCCTCAATCCCTCCCAGCATCAGAGTCTTTTCGAATGAGTCAACTGTTCACAGGAGGTGGCCAACATACTGGACTTTCAGCTTTCTAGCATCATTCCTTCCAAAGAAATGCCAGGGCTGATCTTCAGAATGGACTGGTTGGATCTCCTTGCAGTCCAAGGGACTCTCAAGAGTCTTCTCCAACACCAGTGTTCAAAAGCATCAATTCTTCAGTGCTCAGGCTTCTTCACAGTCCAACTCTCACATCCATACATGACCACAGGAAAAACCATAGCCTTGACTAGATGGACCTTAGTCGGCAAAGTAATGTCTCTGCTTTTGAATATGCTGTCTAGGTTGGTCATAACTTTTCTTCCAAGGAGTAAGTGTCTTTCAATTTCATGGCTGCAGTCACCATCTGCAGTGATTTTGGAGCCCCCCCCCCCAAAATAAAGTCTGACACTGTTTCCACTGTTTCCCCATCTATTTCCCATGAAGTGATGGGACTGGATGCCATGATCTTCATTTTCTGAATGTTGAGCTTTAAGCCAACTTTTTCACTTTCCTCTTTCACTTTCATCAAGAGGATTTTGAGTTCCTTTTCACTTTCTTCCATAAGGGTGGTGTCATCTTCATATCTGAGGTTATTGATATTTCTCTTGGCAATCTTGATTCCAGCTTGTGTTTCTTCCAGTCCAGCGTTTCTCATGATGTACTCTGTATATAATTAAATAAGCAGGGTGACAATATACAGCCTTGACATACTCCTTTTCCTATTTGGAACCAGTCTGTTGTTCCATGTTCAGTTCTAACTGTTGCTTCCTGACCTGCATACAGATTTCTCAAGAGGCAGGTCCGGTAGTCTGGTATACTCATTTCTCTCAGGATTTTCCACAGTTTCTTGTGATCTACACAGTCAAAGGCTTTGGCATAGTCAATAAAGGAGAAATAGATGTTTTTTTGGAATTCTCTTACTTTTTCCGTGATCCAGCGGATGTTGGCAATTTGATCTCTGGTTCCTCTGCCTTTTCTAAAACCAGCTTGAACATCAGGATGTTCACAGTTCACTATTGCTGAAGCCTGGCTTGGAGAATTTTGAGCATTGTTTTACTAGCATGTGAGGTGATTGCAATTGTACAGTAGTTTGAGAATTCCTTGTCATTGCCTTTCTTGGGATTGGAGTGAAAACTGACCTTTTCCAGTCCTGTGTCCACTGCTGAGTTTTCCAAATTTTCTGGCATAATGAGTGCAGCACTTTCACAGCATCATCTTTCAGGATTTGAAAGAGCTCAACTGGAATGCCACCACCTCCACTGGCTTTGCTCATAGTGATGCTTTCTAAGGCCCACTTGACTTCACATTCCAAGATGTCTGGCTCTAGATTAGTGATCACATCATCATGATTATCTGGGTCGTGAAGATCTTTTTTGTACAGTTCTTCAGTGTATTCTAGCCACCTCTTCTTAATATCTTCTGCTTTTGTTAGGTCCAGACAATTTCTGTCCTTTGTCTAGCCCATCTTTGCATGAAATGTTCCCATGGCATCTCTGATTTTCTTGAAGAGATCTCTAGTCTTTCCCATTCTGTTCTTTTCCTCTATTTCTTTGCATTGATCGCTGAAGAAGGATTTCTTATCTCTTATTGTTATTCTTTGGAATTCTGCATTCAGATGCTTATATCTTTCCTTTTCTCCTTTGCTTTTCACTTCTCTTCTTTTCACAACTATTTGTAAGGCGTCCCCAGACAGCCATTTTGCTTTTTTGCATTTCTTTTCCATGGGGATGGTCTTGATACCTGTCTCTTGTACAATGTCACGAACCTCATTGCATAGTTCATCAGGCACTCTATCAGATCTAGGCCCTTAAATCTATTTCTTATGTCCACTGTATAATCATAAGGGATTTAATTTAGGACATTCCTGAATGGTCTAGTGGTTTTCCCAACTTTCTTCAATTTGAGTCTGAATTTGGCAATAAGGAGTTCATGATCTGAGCCGCAGTCAGCTCCTGGTCCTGTTTTTGTTGACTGTATAGAGCTTCTCCATCTTTGGCTGCAAAGAATATAATCAGTCTGATTTTGGTGCTGACCATCTGGTGATGTCCATGTGCAGAGTCTTCTCTTGTGTTGTTGGAAGAGGGTGATTGCTATGACCAGTGCATTTTCTTGGCAAAACTCTATTAGTCTTTACCCTGCTTCCTTCTGCATTCCAAGGCCAAATTTGCCTGTTACTCCAGGTGTTTCTTTGACTTCCTACTTTTGCTTTGCAGTCCCCTATAATGAAAAGGACATCTTTTTTTGGTGTTAGTTCTAAAAGGTCTTGTAGGTCTTTATAGAACCGTTCAAATTCAGCTTCTTCAGTGTTACTACTTGGGGCATAGAGTTGGATTACTGTAATACTGAGTGGTTTGCCTTGGAAACGTACAGAGATCATTCTGTCGTTTTTGAGATTGCATCCAAGTACTGCATTTCAGACTCTTTTGTTGACCATGATGGCTACTCCATTTTTTTCTGAGGGATTCTTGCCTGCAGTAGTAGATATAATGGTCATCTGAGTTAAATTCACCCATTATAGTCCATTTTAGTGCCCTGATTCCTAGAATGTCGACATTCACCCTTGCCATCTCTTGTTTGACCACTTCCAATTTGCCTTGATTCATGAACCTGACATTCCAGGTTCCCATGCAATATTGCTCTTTACAGCATCGGACCTTGCTTCTATCACCAGTCACATCCACAGCTGGGTATTGTTTTTGCTTTGGCACCATCCCTTCATTCTTTCTGGAGTTATTTTTTCACTGATCTCCAGTAGTGTGTTGGGCACCTACTGACCTGGGGAGTTCCTCTTTCAGTATCCTATCATTTTGCCTTTTCATAGTGTTCATGGGTTTCTCAAGGCAAGAATACTGAAGTGGCATGCCATTCCCTTCTCCAGTGGACCACATTCTATCAGACTTCTCCACCATAACCCGCCTGTCTTGGGTTGCCTTACGTGCATGGCTTGGTTTCATTGAGTTAGACAAGGTTGTGGTCCTAGTGTGATTAGATTGACTAGTTTTCTGTGAGTATGGTTTCAGTGTTTCTGCCCTCTGGTGCCCTCTTGCAACACCTACCATTTTACTTGGGTTTCTCTTACCTTGGGCATGAGGTATCTCTTCACAGCTGCTCCAGCAAAGCGCAGCCACTGCTCCTTACCTTGGAAGAGGGGTATATCTTCACCTCTGCCCTTCCTGACCTTCAACGTGGGATGGCTCCTCTAGGCCCTCCTGTGCCTGCTCAGGCACTGCTCCTTGGACATGGGGTTGCTACTCCTGGCCGCTGCCCTTGGCCTCGGGGGTGGGTTTGTTCCTCCCAGTTGCCGCCCTGGCCTCTGGCGTGGGGTTGCTCCTCCCAGCTGCTGCCCCTGGCCTCAGGCGCTGCCTGTGGCCTCGGATGCGGGGTGGTTCCTCTCAGCCGTTGCCCCTGACCTTGGATGTGGCGTGGCTCCTCTTGGACACAGTCCCTGGCCTCGGATGCTGGGTAGCTCCTCCAGCCGCCATTTCTGGCCTCAGATGCAGGGTAGCTCCTCTCGGCCGTTCCTGTGCTATCACAGCCTGGCACTCTAGGTTGCTGCCCCTGGCCTCTGACATAGGGTAGCTCCTCTCGGCTGCACTTAGTGCACTGGCCGCAGCCGCGTGTGCTTAGTGCGCTGGCTGCAGCCCCCTGAGACTGTACTCATCTCACATTCTAGCAAAGTAAATGCTCAAAATTCTCCAAGTTAGAGTTCAACAGTGCGTGAACTGAGAACTTCCAGATGTTTAAGCTGGATTTACAAAAGGCAGAAGAACTAGAAATCAAATTTCCAACATCCACTGAATCAGAAAAATCAAGAGTTCCAGAAAAACATCTACTTCTGCTTCATTGACTATGCTAAAGCCTTTGACTGTGGATCACAACACATTGTGGAAAATTTTTAAAGAGATGAAAATACCAGACCACCTTATCCATCTTCTGAGAAACCTATATGCAGGTCAAGAAGCAACAATTAGAATCAGACATGGAACAATGGACTGGTTCCAAACTGGGAAAGGGGTACTTCAAGGCTGTATATTGTCACTCTGCTTATTTACTTATATGCAGAGTACATCAAATGAAATGACAGGCTGGATGAAGAACAAGGTGAAAGCAAATTGCTGGGAGAAATATCAATAATCTCAGATACACAGATGATACCACCCTTATGACAGAAAGCAAAAAAGAACTAAAGAGCCTCTTGATAAAAGTTAAACAGGAGAGTGAAAAAGCTGGCTTGAAACTCAACTTTCAAAAAGCAAAGATCATGGCATTCAGTTCCATCACTTCATGGCAAATAGTTGCAGAAACAACAGATGCAGCGACAGACTTTATTTTCTTAGGCTCCAAAATCACTGCAGATGGTGACTACAGCCATGAAATTAATGAACATTTGCTCCTTGAAAGAAAAGCTATGACCAGCATAGATAGCATATTAAAAAGCAGAGACATTACTTTGCTAGCAAAGTTCCGTCTAGTCAGAGCTATGGTTTTCCAGTTGTCTTGTATGGATGTGAGAGTTGGACTGTAAAGAAAGCTGAGCACTGAAGAACTGATCCTTTTGAAGTGTGGTATTGGAGAAGACTCTTGAGAGTGACTTGGGCTGCAAGGAGATCAAACCAGTCTGTCCTAAAGACATAAGTCCTGAATATTTATTGGAAGGACTGATGCTGAAGCTGAATCTGGAGCTCCAATACTTTGGCCACCTGATGCGAAGAACTGACTTACTGGAAAAGATCTTGATCCTGGGAAAGATTGAAGGCACGAGGAGAAGAGGATGACAGAGAATGAGATGGTTGGATGGCATCACTGACTCAATGTATAAGAGTTTGAGCAAGCTCCAAGAGTTGGTGATGGATAGGGAAGCCTGGCGTGCTGCAGTCCATGGGGTCACAAATAGTTGGACATGACTGAGCAACTGAACTGAACTAAACTGAGTGACTGATCTCTCCTGAACTGATGATAGAATAGATGGTATTCAAAATACTCAAACCAAAGAGGTGATAATGATGCTGTATGAAAATTTCATCCTATCAATAACCAATATTATGGTGGGACCAGCCCTTCTGATTCTTACTATGATTATAAAATATCCTTCAGCTGTAGCCATCAGGAAACTGAAAAGAAATGAAGTTTTTATTTATGAGACCTGGAAATTACTTAGTACACCTAAAGCCACATAGTGAGATTGATAGTAGAGAGAGAAAGATAGCTTGTAAGCCTGTTGTTGTTCAGTCACTGTTTTGTCCAATTCTTTGAAACTCCATTGACTGCAGCATGCTAGTTTTCCCTGTCCTTCACTTTCTCCTGGAGTTTGCTCAGACTCATGTCCATTGAGTCTGTGATGCCATCTTCTGTCATCCCTTTCACCTGCCTTCAATCTTTCCCAGCATCAGGGTCTTTTCCAATGAGTTAGCTCATTGGAGCCTAGTGGTCTTTTATTGAGATAGTCCGTGGGAGCCTAGGGTTTCACAAACTCATTCTTTATTGGTGAATTTAAAGCATAAAAGCAGAAATCTAAAGTTAGGGAAGAGAAAAAAATAAAAATACAAGTGGCCCCAAATAAGCACTTATCAAAATCAACCAGGATTTCTAAAACAAAACAGCTTCAGTGAAGGAAAGGGGCCTGGCCCTTTATCTACAGTGTGACTGGCAATGTGTTTGTTTGAGATAGACCTCTTTGAAGTGGATATTCCTTTGAAGTGGATGTCTCAGTAATCAAAGCTTAAGCTGGGCAGTTATATTACAAAAAGAGAAGCCAACTGTCAGGGCTTACACAGCAAATGAGAAGAGAACAGAAGTACAGATTTAAAAGTTATTTCAGTTATACATTATGCAAAACTGTAAAATGGTTAGATATGGTATGCAAGTTGGAAAGAAGAGTCACAAATGTAAATGAACAGAAATGCAAACGTTAACAGAAATGAGGCAAGTGGTTTCATTGTGTCCTTCTTATAATCACAGGCAGATTAACCATGAAGCTGGTGATGTGAGGCTTCAGAACTCTTGCAAAAAAGTCGTTTTGAACTATTAGAAGGAATCCTATGACTACAAGAAAGAGGTCTTTTTTTTTTTGGTAAAATTTACAGAAGGAAGATATTTTAATCACAGTCAGTTAAGGCTGCTACCTCTTTTCATTCCAGCTTTCATTTTATTCCACATCTTACTGCCTTTCTTGTTGGGTGACTTGGCAGGCACTTTTGTGATCTAGCTAACTGAAATTCACTTGCTGACACATTTGTTTACATTTTGTAGAATATATCCATTTGCTTCACAGTCAATTTCCTGTATAATTAAGTTATTCTTAGTCTTCTTGGTATTAAAATGGTTTCCAGGAAGACAAGTACCTCTCACTCTGTAGATCCAGTTGGCATTAAAGTGGGAGATGCAAAGTCAGATCTGTTACTCTAACAGTATTGGGAGGAAAACATTTCCTATACCCTTCTAGGTTCTTCTGACTCAGTTCAGTTCAGTTGCTCAGTCGTGTCCAACTCTTTGCGACCCTATGAATCGCAGCAGGCCAGGCCACCCTGTCCATCACCAACTCCGGAGTTTACTCAGATTCCCGTCCATTGAGTCAGTGATGCCATCCAGCCATCTCATCCTCTGTCGTCCCCTTCTCTTCCTTCCTCCAATCCCTCCCAGCATCAGAGTCTTTTCCAATGAGTCAACTGTTCACAGGAGGTGGCCAAAGTACTGGAGTTTCAGCTTTAGCATCATTCCTTCCAAAGAAATCCCAGGGCTGATTTCCTTCAGAATGGACTGGTTGGATCTCCTTGCAGTCCAAGGGACTCTCAAGAGTCTTCCCCAATACCAATGTTCAAAAGCATCAATTCTTCGGTGCTCAGCCTTCTTCACAGTCTAACTCTTACATCTATACATGACTACTGGAAAAACCATAGCCTTGACTAGATGGACCTTAGTCGGCAAAGTAATGTCTCTGCTTTTGAATATGCTGTCTAGGTTGGTCATAACCTTTCTTCCAAGGAGTAAGTGTCTTTTAATTTCATGGCTGAAGTCACCATCTGCAGTGATTTTGGAGCCCCCCAAAATAAAGTCTGACACTGTTTCCACTGTTTCCTCTTATATTTTCCATGAAGTGATGGGACTGGATGCCATGATCTTTGTTTTCTGAATGTTGAGCTTTAAGCCAACTTTTTCACTCTCCTCTTTCACTTTCATCAAAAGGCTTTTTAGTTCCTCTTCACTTTCTGCCATAAGGGTGGCGTCATCTTCATATCTGAGGTTATTGATATTTCTCCCGGCAATCTTGATTCCAGCTTGTGTTTCTTCCAGTCCAGCGTTTCTCATGATGTACTCTGCATAGAAGTTAAATAAGCAGGGTGACAATATACAGCCTTGACATACTCCGTTTCCTATTTGGAACCAGTCTGTTGTTCCATGTCCAGTTCTAACTGCTGCTTCCTGACCTGCATACAGATTTCTCAAGAGGCAGGTCAGGTAGTCTGGTATTCCCATCTCTTTCAGAATTTTCCAGTTTATTGTGATCTACACAGTCAAAGACTTTGGCATAGTCAATAAAGCAGAAATAGATGTTTTTCTGGAACCCTCTTGCTTTTCATGATCCAGGGGATGTTGGCAATTTGATATCTGGTTCCTCTGCTTTTTCTAAATCCAGCTTGAACATCAGGAAGTTCATGGTTCATGTATGCCAAAGCCTGGCTTGGAGAATTTTGACCATTACTTTACTAGCATGTGAGATGAGTGCAATGTGCGGTAGTTTGAGCGTTTTTTGGCATTGCCTTTCTTTGGAATTGGAATGAAAACTGACCTTTTCCAGTTCTGTGGCCACTGCTGAGTTTTCCAAATTTTCTGGCATATTGAGTGCATCACTTTCACAGCATCATCTTTCAGAATTTGAAAGAGCTCAACTGGAATTCCATCTCCTCCACTAGCTTTGTTCAGGTGGCTGCAACCCTGTGCACTAAGCGTGGGTGGCTGTGACCCGTTGCACTAAGTGTAGCTGAGAGGAGTTACCCCATGTCCGAGGTCAGGGGCAGTGGCTGAGAGTGCCAGGCTGCAATGGCACAGGGACGGACGAGAGGAGCTACCCGATTCCGTGGACAGGGGCAGCGGCCCAGAGGAGCTACCCCGCAACTGAGGTCAGGGGCGGTGGCTGAGAGGAGCTACCTTGCATTGGAGGTCAGGGGAGGCCAGGAGGAGACACCCTGCGTCCGAGGTCAGGGGCAGTGGTCCTGAGGAGCCACCCCAAACCTGAGGCCAGGGGCAGCAGGAAGAGCAACCGAAGGAGCAGTGGCTGCTCAGGTGCAGGAGGGCCTAGAGGAGCCATCCCACGTTGAAGGTCAGGAAGGGTGGTGGTAAGGATATACCCCTCATCCATGGTAAGGAGCAGCAGCTGTGCTTTGCTGGAGCAGCCATGGAGATACCCCACACACAAGGTAAGAGAAACCCAAGTAAGATGGTAGGTGTTGCAAGAGGGCATCAGAGGGCAGAAACACTGAAACCATACTCACAGAAAACTAGTCAATCTAATCACACTAGGACCACAACCTTGTCTAACTCAATGAAACCAAGCCATGCCCGTGGGGCAACCCAAGACAGGTGGGTCATGGTGGAGAGGTCTGACAGAATGTGGTCCACTGGAGAAGGGAATGGCATGCCACTTCAGTATTCTTGCCTTGAGAACCCCATGAACACTATGAAAAGGCAAAATGATAGGATACCAAAAGAGGAACTCCCCAGGTCAGTAGGTGCCCAGTATGCTACTGGAGATCAGTGGAAACATAACTCCAGAAAGAATGAAGGGATGGAGCCAAAGCAAAAACAATACCCAGCTGTGGATGTGACTGGTGATAGAAGCAAGGTCCAATGCTGTAAAGAGCAATATTGCATAGGGACCTGGAATGTCAGGTCCAAGAATCAAGGCAAATTGGAAGTGGTCAAACAAGAGATGGCAAGGGTGAACGTTGACATTCTAGGAATCAGAGCACTAAAATGGACTAGAATGGGTGAATTTAACTCAGATGACCATTATATCTACTACTGCAGGCAAGAATCCCTCAGAAGAAATAGAGTAGCCATCATGGTCAACAAAAGAGTCCGAAATGCAGTACTTGGATGTGATCTCAAAAACAACAGAATGATCTCTGTTCGTTTCCAAGGCAAACCATTCAATATCATGGTTAACCAAGTCTATTCCCCAAGTAGTAACGGTGAAGAAGCTGAATTTGAACGGTTCTATAAAGACCTACAAGACCTTTTAGAACTAATGCTCCAGAAAGATGTCCTTTTTATTATAGGGGACTGCAAAGCAAAAGTAGGAAGTCAAAGAAACACCTGGAGTAACAGGCAAATTTGGCCTTGGAATGCATAATGAAGCAAGGCAAAGACTAATAAAGTTTTGCCAAGAAAATGCACTGGTCATAGCAATCACCCTCTTCCAACAACACAAGAGAAGACTCTACACATGGACATCACCAGATGGTCAACACCGAAATCAGATTGATTATATTCTTTGCAGCCAAAGATGGAGAAGCTCTATCTATACAGTCAACAAAAACAAGACCAGGAGCTGACTGTGGCTCAGATCATGTAATCCTTATTGCCAAATTCAGACTCAAATTGAAGAAAGTTGGGAAAACCGCTAGACCACTCAGGTTTGACCTAAATCAAATCCCTTATGATTATACAGTGGACATGAGAAATAGATTTAAGGGCCTAGATCTGATAGATAGAGTGCCTGATGAACTATGCAGTGAGGTTCGTGACATTGTACAGGAGACAGGGATCAAGACCATCCCCATGGAAAAAAATGCAAAAAAGTAAAATGGCTGTCTGAGGAGGCTTTACAAATAGTTGTGAAAAGAAGAGAAGTGAAAAGCAAAGGAGAAAAGGAAAGATATAAGCATCTGAATGCAGAGTTCCAGAGAATAGCAAGAAGAGATAAGAAAGCCTTCTTCAGCGATCAATGCAAAGAAATAGAGGAAAAGAACAGAATGGGAAAGACTAGAGATCTCTTCAAGAAAATTAGAGATACCAAGGGAACATTTCATGCAAAGATGGGCTCAATAAAGGACAGAAGTGGTATGGACCAAGCAGAAGCAGAAGATATTAAGAAGAGGTGGCAAGAATACACAGCAGAACTGTACAAAAAAGATCTTCACGACCCAGATAATCATGATGATGTGATCACTCATCTAGAGCCAGACATCCTGGAATGTGAAGTCAAGTGGGCCTTGGAAGCATTGCTATGAACAAAGCTAGTGGAGGTGATGGAATTCTAGTTGAACTGTTTCAAACCCTGAAAGATGATACTGTGAAAATGCTGCACTCTTCTGACTAGTTTAGTATTAAATTGACATAAGCCAGATAAACATAAGTAAAAAAAGAGAAAATTCATATGTATATATAGAAATCTCAGTTATGTGGGACTTAAATGACTTAAAGAAATGACTAAAGCAGGAAGTTTTTATACTTTCTAACAAAGAAACAATACATTTATGAAAAAATGATAAGATAATAGAGTTTGGGCTTGAGGTAGTAAATTAGTGAATAAGTAACAAGCCCTGTCTCTCTACTTCCTGGGAGCGAAGGGAAGATACCTTTCACAGGGTGGATTAATTTCTTATTTTCAGGGAGGGAGAGAGGAGGGTCAGAGTGTCCTCCTTGTATCAACTGTTTTACTAGTAACTTTAATTAAAAATAATAAACATGCCATGGTGACATACATAGGGGTAGCCTTCTCTGAGTCCCAGTGTGTGATGTGAAGTTTGTAGTTGGTAGAGGAGAAACAGGTTTTTGCAGTGTGTGGTGCTGAAAATTAGGACTTCCCTGATGGTTTAGCAGGTAAAGAATCTTCCTGCAATGCAGGTGACTTGGGTTTGATCCCTGGGTTGAAAAGATCTCCTGGAAAAGGGAATGGCTATCCACTCCACTATTCCTGCCAGGAGAATCCCATGGACAGAGGAGCTTGTCAGGCTACAGTCCATGGGGTCAGGTCGAAAAGAGTTGGACATGGAGCTGAAAGTTAGTCTATGGATATTCTTCCTGTCATTAGAAGTGTAAAATTATAAAACTTGATTGTATAGGATATGTAATTATAAGAATTAGCGTATATCCTTTTCCCTTTCTTAAAGCATATGCAGGATCTATTAAGCTTGATAAATGATTTTTGACTTCAGTTTAGCAAGATGATTTGGGACACTTGAATAAATCAAGTCAGAAATTACTTACTCATGATTTGACTTATGAAGAAAACTTGACAGTTATGTTGGATAATGTATAAGTAATTAAGTACAGAAAATTCAGATAAAATTATATAGTTTGAAAAACAGAATGAAGTAAAAAGCTAATAGAAATATTTTGACATATAGGCATCAATTTTGAAGAAAATAATAGATAATACATATATAGTAAATAATTAAGAGGAAGAGATAAATTTATGTGGATGAATAAACTTATTTGATAATCAAATTAATTAAAAGCATGAATCATATGTATACTAGTAAACATTTTATATCTTTCTTAAGTAAAGAAAAATACTGGCATTAATGTAGGTAAGATAAAACACAAATATGCCAACACAATGATATACTGCAGATAAATCAATTCAAAAATACTTAAGCAAGCATAAAACATGAAATACTTTAAGTTCTTATAGCTTGTATGCAAAGCACATTTTATTTTCCAAATTTGACTTTCTAAAAAATGTGACTGATGTTGCCAATAAGTTGTGAAGAGGAAAAGAAAATTTCTAAGTAATTAAGAATTTAAAAAAATAAAAATAAAAACCATGTTAGAGGCAAGAATTATCTCATTTTCTTCCTAAAGAAGATCACATCACAATATTTTGTCAAAGGGTATACAGACAAAAGTATCGAGAAATGCATATTTTTAGAGTTGTAAAGTGTTTAATTAACTCAAAACAATTTTCCAGTTTTTTATTTTGATATTGTTTTAAAATTTTGTAATTGTTATAACACATTCTAAATATAAATAAAGTTCACTATAATTATTCATAAATTTATTGATTTTGTGAATAGCCCTCACTTTTGCATTTGTATGAACTACAAGTACTATGATTTGGAATTGCCTCTATCTAACTGAGCGCCAAAGAATCGATGCTTTTGAACTGTGGTGTTGGAGAAGACTCTTGAGAGTCCCTGGGACTGCAAGGAGATCCAACCAGTCCATTCTAAAGGAGATCAGTCCTGGGTGATCTTTGGAAGGAATGAAGCTAAAGCTGAAACTTCAGTACTTTGGCCACCTCATGCGAAGAGTTGACTCATTGGAAAAGACTGATGCTGGGAGGGATTAAGGGCAGGAGGAGAAGGAGATGACAGGATGAGATGGCTGGATGGCATCACCAACTTGAGTTTGAGTGAACTCTGGGAGTTGGTGATGGACAGGAAGGCCTGGCGTGCTGCAGTTCATGGGGTCACAAAGAGTCGGACATGACTGAGCAACTGAACTGAACTGATCTAACTAGTCAATGAAACTTTGATATATACTTAACTTATTAAAATATCTCTTTTCCCTCCTGGGTAAGAATATATTGTTCTCTGGTTGTGTATGCAGCTTGGGTAAAAATGATGGAAGAGAAACTGCTGAACATAATTTCCTTTTGTATGACCTAATAGTATAATTATTATTGATTGTGATTTTATTTTTGAGACATTAATGCATTATAAATCAACTTATATGTCAACCTCTTTGTATGTAAACTTTGTAAAATGACTTTGTTGAAGTGACTTTCCTACAAAATAAGAGGAAAGAGACAATTTTCAAGGAAGTCAAAAGGCTAATGAGAAAGGTGTAAATTACCTACATATTGTTGAAGATAAGTAATTGAGAGTAATTTATACTCCATGTTGAGCTTCCCAGATTTTGCTAATGGTAAAATACTCGCCTGCCAATGCAAGATACATGAGATGCAGGTTTTATCCCTAGGTTTTAAAGATCCCCTGGAGAAAGGCATGACAATGCAGTCTAGTATTCTAGAGTGGAGAATTCCATGGACAAAGGAGCCTGGAGGGCTACAGGCCACAGGGTAGCAAAGAGTTGGACATGACTGAAACAACTTAGCATGCATGTATACTCCATGTGTCTCTTTTTTTAACTTTAAAATATTTCATAAAAAGTAACTTACATACAGTAAAGTTGAAAAGGGATAAATTTAAGCAACTATCAACAATCTTAAGATGTGCAATATCCCAAAAGTTTTCTCAACTGTTGGATCTTAGACGTGATCCATATTTTAATTTTATCAAAGATTAATTTCCTTATTATTTTCAAGTAGCTTTTGGTACCACTTCTAATAAGGATATATCCCATGTCTGCTTAACTATTGGTTACTCAGAACCTCAATAATTTTTGATGGAACTAACTATATCATTAATGATATATTTTCCACACATAACAGTTAATTGTTGCTTTCTTGAAAAAAAAAAAAAAAAANAAAAAAGAACTTATGGAATCAAATATACTATTCTAACTATGTGGGCTTGTATGTCCATGTCTGTTCTTTGTGTTTGTATGTGTGAGCATGGTGTGTGTGTGTGTCTGTCTGTCTGTCTGTGTTCATGTGAACTCATGTACTCAGGCAAACCTTTTCAATTTGGGGGACCTAATGATGACAGGTGATTGTAGCCATGAAATTAAAAGATGCTATTATTTTTCTCCCATTCAGAAGGCTGTCTTTTCACCTTGCTTATAGTTTCCTTTGTTGTGCAGAAGCTTTTAATTTTAATTAGATCCCATTTGTTTATTTTTGCTTTTATTTCCAGTATTCTGGGAGGTGGATCATAGAGGATCCTGCTGTGATTTATGTCGAAGAGTGTTTTGCCTATGTTCTCCTCTAGGAGTTTTATAGTTTCTGGTCTTACATTTAGATCTTTAATCCATTTTGAGTTTATTTTTGTGTATGGTGTTAGAAAGTGATCTAGTTTCATTCTTTTACAAGTGGTTGACCAATTTTCCCAGCAACACTTGTTAAAGAGATTGTCTTTACTCCATTGTATATTCTTGCCTCCTTTATCAAAGATAAGGTGTCCATATGTGTGTGGATTTCTCTCTGGGCTTTCTATTTTGTTCCATTGATCTACATTTCTGTCTTTGTGCCAGTACCATACTGTCTCGATAACTGCAACAAAGGAAACTATAAGCAAGGTGAAAAGACAGCCTTCTGAATGGGAGACAATAATAGCAAATGAAGCAACTGACAAACAACTAATCTCAAATTTACACAGCTCAATTCCAGAAAAATAAACAACCCAATCAAAAAATGGGCCAAATAATTAAATAGACATTTCTCCAAAGAAGACATACGGATGGCTAACAAACACATGAAAAGATACTCAACATCACTCATTATCAGAGAAATGCAAATCAAAACCACAATGAGGTACCATTTCACACCAGTCAGAATGGCAGTGATCCAAAAGTCTAAAGCAATAAATACTGGAGAGGGTTTGGAGAAAAGGGAACCCTCCTACACTGTTGGTGGGAATGCAAACTAGTGCAAACACTATGGAGAAGAGTGTGGAAATTCCTTTAAAATTGCACATAGAACTGCCTTATGACCCAGCAATCCCACTGCTGGGCATACACACTGAGGAAACCAGAATTGAAAGAGACATGTGTACCCCAATGTTCATTGCAGCACTGTTTATAATAGCCAGGACATGGAAACAACCTAGATGTCCATCAGTAGATGAATGGATAAGAAAGCTGTGGTACATATACACGATGGAGTATTACTCAGCCATTAAAAGGAATACATTTGAATTAGTTGTAATGAGGTGGATGAAACTGGAGCCAATTATACAGAGTAAAGTAAGCCAGAAAGAAAAACACTAATACAGTACACTAACATATATACATGGAATTTAGAAAGATGGTAATGACAACCCTGTATGTGAGACAGCAAAAGAGACACAGATGTATAGAACGGGCTTTTGGACCCTGTGGGAGAGGGAGAGGGTGGGATGATTTGGGAGAATGGCATTGAAACATGTATAGTATCATGTAAGAAACGAATCGCCAGTCTATGTTCGATACAGGATACAGGATGCTTGGGGCTGGTGCACGGGGATGATCCAGAGAGATGACATGGGGTGGGAGGTGGGAGGGGGGTTCAGGATTGGGAACTCATGTACACCCGTGGCTGATGCATGTCAATGTATGGCAAAACCAATACAGTATTGTAAAGCAAAATAAAGTAAAAATAAAAATTAAAAAAATAAAATATGCTTACTCCTTAGAAGGAAAGTTATGATCAACCTAGACAGCATACTAAAAAGCAGAGACATTACCAACAAAGGTCCATCTAGTCAAGGCTATGTTTTTTTCCAATGGAAATGTATGGATGTGAGAGTTTGACTATGAAGAAAGCTGAGCACTGAAGAACTGATGCTTTTGAACTGTTTTCTGGGGAAGACTCTTGAGAGTCCGTTGGACTGCAAGGAGATCCAAACAGTTCATCCTAAAGGAGATCAGTCCTGGGTGTTCATTGGTACGTTTGATGTGGAAGCTGAAATTCCAATACTTTGGCCACCTGATGCAAAGTGCTGACTCATTTGAGAAGACCCTGATGCTGGGAAAGATTGAGGGCAGGAGGAGAAGGGAACAACAGAGGATGAGATATTTGGATGGCATCATCAACTGGATGGACATGGGTTTAGGTTTTCTCCGGGAGTCAATGATGGACAGGGAGGCCTGGCATGCTGCAGTCCATGGGGTCGCAAAGAGTTGGACACTACTGAGTGACTGAACTGAAATGAATGAGAACAGAAAAATGAAAGAAAAAAAGAAACAAATGCGTTATATTTATTGTTCTAATTCATATTTTTCTACAAATAATCTTTTAGTAGAATAGTTACAAAAGTTACTATATTTCTTTCATATCAATGCAGGAAAACTTTTGAAAAATTCAGTTATCTGTGTTTTTCAAAGTATGAGAGAGTTAAGGATTGATGAAAAGCAAACAGATGAACATTCAGTTGAATGAAGAGGAAGAACCCAAATACTGGTAAAGGAGTAAACAAATTATACAATCTAGCTGCCTAGCTAGTGAGCAGGTAGGTGTCGGGGTAGGGATTCTTACATGCCTTAGTGGTAAAGAATCTGCCTGCCAATGCCAGAGACATAGGAGATGTAGTTTCCATCCCTGGATCTGGAAGGTCCCCAGGAGGAGGGCGTGGCAACCCACTCCAGTATTCTTGCCTGAAAAACCTCATGGACAGAGGAGCCTGGTGGGCTACTGTCAATGGGGTAGCAAAGGATCCAACACAACTGAGCGACTGAGCAGGAACATGGGAGGTTAGAATAAAGCAAAGAAGAGAGGCATAAAGAAAAAACAAAATCAAGAAAGCAGAGTACAATTCATATGCTTATCCCAATATGGATCAGATTGGAGGGCTAACGAAACATAACTTCAGTGAAAGTAACAACCAAACAATGGAGATTTTTCACTGTAGAGGGAGATACTTTCTTTTATCCATTTGGTAAGAAAGAGAAACCATAGCTTTAAAGCTGTGTTTCCTTTGTCAGAAAATTCTAATTTGTGGTGCTTGAAGCAAATATTTGAGTACCTTTTTCTGCCAGGTTCATTTTGCTGTTATTCTGTTTTGTTTTCATTTTTGTTTTGGTGTGTGATGTCAAATAAATGCTGTCAAAGCAATATCTTATATCACTACACAACACAGAGCCATCTTTTTACTTTATGCTTCCCTGAAACATTTGAATTAATAAATCTTGCTAAATTCCCAGTTTTTAAGTGCAATCAGTAGTAAATCTGAGATATCTCCTTCTCTAGGAAGCATTAGTTTTTTGTTTTCTTGCTAATCCAACAATTCTTTCTGCTACTTTAAGGCATCAGTTCAGTTCAGTCACTCAGTCATGTCCGACTCTTTGCGACCCCATGAATCGCAGCATGCTAGGCCACCCTGTCCATCATCAACTCCCTGAGTTCACTCAGACTCACTTCCATCGAGTCAGTGATGCCATCCAGCCATCTCATCTTCTGTCGTCCCCTTCTCCTCCTGCCCCCAATCCCTCCCAGCATCAGAGTCTTTTCCAATGAGTCAGCTCTTTGCATGAGGTATCCAAAGTACTGGAGTTTCAGCTTTAGCATCATTCCTTCCAAAGAAATCCCAGGGCTGATCTCCTTCAGAATGGACTGGTTGGATCTCCTTGCAGTCCAAGGGACTCTCAAGGGTCTTCTCCAACACCACAATTCAAACGCATCAATTTTTCAGCATTCAGCCTTCTTCACAGTCCAACTCTCACATCCATACATAACTACAGGAAAAACCATAGCCTTGACTAGATGGACCTTAGTCGGCAAAGTAATGTCTCTGCTTTTGAATATGCTATCTAGGTTGGTCATAACTTTTCTTCCAAGGAGTAAGCATCTTTTAATTTCATGGCTGCAGTCACCATCTGCAGTGATTTTGGAGCCCAGAAAAGCAAAGTCTGACACTGTTTCCACTGTTTCCCCATCTATTTCCCATGAAGTGATGGGGCTGGATGCCATGATCTTCGTTTTCTGAATGTTGAGCTTTAAGCCAACTTTTTCACTCTCCACTTTCACTTTCTTCAAGAGGCATTTTAGTTCCTCTTCACTTTCTGCCATAAGGGTGGTGGTCATCTTCATATCTGAGGTTATTGATATTTCTCTTGGCAATCTTGATTCCAGCTTGTGTTTCTTCCAGTCCAGCGTTTCTCATGATGTACTCTGCATAGAAGTTAAATAAGCAGGGTGACAATATACAGCCTTGACATACTCCGTTTCCTATTTGGAACCAGTCTGTTGTACCATGTCCAGTTCTAACTGCTGCTCCCTGACCTGCATACAGATTTCTCAAGAGGCAGGTCAGATGGTCTGGTACTCCATCTCTTTCAGAATTTTCCAGTTTATTGTGATCCACACAGTCAAAGACTTTGGCATAGTCAATAAAGCAGAAATAGATGTTTTTCTGGAACTCTTTTGCTTTTTCATTATCCAGTGGATGTTGGCAATTTGATATCTGATTCCTCTGCCTTTTCTAAAACCAGCTTGAACATCAGGAAGTTCACGGTTCATGCATTGCTGAAGCCTGGCTTGGAGAATTTTGACCATTACTTTACTACCATGTGAGATAAGTGCAATTGTGCAGTAGTTTGAGCATTCTTTATCATTGCCTTTCTTTGGAATTGGAATGAAAACTGACTTTTCCAGTCCTGTGGCCACTGCTGAGTTTTCCAAATTTGCTGGTATATTGAGTGCATCACTTTCACAGCATCATCTTTTAGGATCTGAAATAGCACAACTGGAATTACATCACCTCCACTAGCTTTGTTCATAGTGATGCTTTCTAAAGCATAGCATAAATAAAATAGCAGGAGGCTGGTTAAATGTAGATGTTCCGCATTTAAAAAATTGCAGTATAAACCTTTAAAAAAAAAAAAAAAAAACTAGAAAGTAAGTACAAAGCATTATCATATTCTCTATATTCTAGAATGGGAATATCCATTTTGCAGGGACACTTTTCTGGAGTCAGCTTTTATTTAACCTTTGCAGGGGTGGCATCAGTGTTTTATTCAATGAATCTTAATTCAGAGGCATGATTGGCTCACATTCAAATTCTATAATTTAATATGTCTTTTTTTAAATTCTATAATTTGTATAAATTACTTTTTATGCATTTTCATCTATAAAATAGGGGTAGTAACAATATCTACTTCAAGCATTGCAGTGATTGTTAATTGAAACATTTGATGCAGCACTGTTTTAGCTCTAATCAGTTGTCCTAATTCAATTTGGAATTAATACTTTTCCTGTTTTGTCTCTTAAAAATTTTCCCTTTATTTCATATCGTTTTATGAGCCATAGATTTTCAGACTACTTAAAAACCCATTCCAAGAAACCAGTCTTCAGAAATTGTAGATTCATCCATCCTACACCATGAAAGCACAGCTCGTAAATTTCCGCTGTGCTGTTGATTTCTGTATTCATGCTGGCTTGCTAGACAAACCTTTATCTTCTTTAACTTTCTTGGCGCACATAAAAATACTATAGCGTGTTTCAAATGAGAGATCTATAACTTCCTTAGCGTCAATTTGAATAAATTTGCACCCAATGCTGCTGAGACAACCATTCAGATCATTCACTAAAATGGCTAGTTTATCACAGTTAACTTCAAGCAGCCTGAGGACTGTATGAATAATAGAAAAATTTAAGCTTAACTGTTCAGATATTTAGACCTTGGGCAGACATAATATCTGCAGTTTATGGAGTGTGCCTTGGTGGAGAGGGGAAGCATTTGGTGTCATTATCTAGACTCCTGGGAATGAATACTCCAGAAATGGAATAAATCAACTCACTCCTTCAAATTATGCAAATATCCATTTTTTGCCCCCTAATTCAAGGGCATTTATGCTTTTGAAGGATCAGATTTCTCTTTGATATCCAGCATTACTTTGATTATTATTAAATTTATTGCACAGATAGCATATGCGCATATTTACAGTGTATTTTGTATGATTGTTCACTTCTTCCCGAAGCCATGAACTCCTGACAAGCTACCAACATCTCCTGCCTATTTTGTTGGCAAAAGAAATAGATGTCATTAAATGGTTTATTATCCAATTCAAACTTAAAACCTTATAATAACTTGCCGTTTTTCTTAAGATAAAGTTCAAACGGCCATCATCAATAATTTGGCTACCTGATGAGAACAACCAACTCATTGGAAAAGACCCTGATGCTTGGAAAAAAATGAAGGCAGAGGGAGAAGAGGGTGACAGAGGATGAGATGGTTGGATGGCATCCTTGATTCAATGGACGTGAACTTGGACAAATTCTGGGAGTTGATGAGGGACAGGGAAGCCTGGCCTGCTGCATCCCATGGGGTAGTGATGAGTTGGATGTGACTTGATGACTGAAGAAAGGTCAATATCCTTAAAATTAACCTATGACCCTACAGGTTGGACCCTGCTGTAGTCTTCCCTGCATAGCACATTTCCTAGCTTCAGTTACAGAAATTTCCCTTCATTTTCTTACTCTTCCTTTCCACAGTAGAGTCTGCATATGTTGCTTATTGGGACATAATTAGCACATCTCCACAAACCAGCAAGCCTTCACCTAGTTAAATTCTAAAAATCCATTAATGTAGAAATATTAGATTACCTAAGCCCTCTCTGAACAAAAGTTTGGTCAGGTTTTTATATACCATTCTACTGTTTTAAATCATTACTTTTCTTTGGAGCACATAGGCCAGTCTGTGAATGGTTATTTCTTTTTATTTACATATCTATTTACGGTTTGCCTCCACTGATCAGTCTATACACTGAATAGAACCAGCACTGTGCCTTTGCTCCATCTATACTCTCTCTCTCTCTCTCTCTCTCTCTCTCTATATATATATATATATATATATATATATAGCTTTTTTTTCTTAACTTTTTCGATAACTGTTCTTTCCTAGCGTGTTTGGTTTATTTATTTTTTTTAATTTTTATTTTAACTTTAGTTTACTTTACAATACTGTATTGGTTTTGCCATACATTGACATGAATTCACCACGAGTGTACATGCGTTCCCAAACATGAAACCCCTCACACCTCCCACCCCATAACATCTCTCTGGGTCCCCTCAGAGACCAGCCCCAAGCATCCTGCATCCTGCATCGGACATAGACTGGCGATTCGTTTCTTACATGATAGTATACATGTTTCAATGCCATTCTCCCATCTCATCTCACCCTCTCCCTCAGAGTCCAAAAGTTCACTCTATAGATCTGAGTCTCTTTTGTTGTCTCGCATACAGGGTCATGATCACCATCTTCTAAATTCCATATATATGTGTTAGTATACTATATTGGTGTTTTTCTTTCTGGCTTACTTCACTCTGTATAATCGGCTCCAGTTCCATCCATCTCCTTAGAACTGATTCAAATGTATTCTTTTTAATGGCTGAGTAATACTCCATTGTGNCAGCTCGGGACGTACAGTGATTGAAGTGCCTCGGCTTCCGCAGAGCCCGCCTGGGAGCGGCCGATGAGGGCGGCTCCCTGGACCCCCCGGCGGGCCGACGAGGGGGGGCTCTCTGCACCCCCCAGCGGGCTGACCTGGCACCACCCCCGCCGGGTGTGCCTGGGCTCAGGGACTCTGCTGACATCCAGGCTCCTGCGAGGCTCTTCTTCGGCTCTGGAGAAGCCATGCTGGAGGCGGTAACCACCGCCCAGCAGCTCTGGGCAGCAGTGCCTACCCTCGGGCCCACGGGGCCCTGTCTGACCCCATCAGCAAGCACGGAGACCTCCCCAGGCCTCCAGGCCCCTGGCTCGTGGGCCCGTGTCCCTGAGAAGGTGCGTGCCCTGCCAGGAGGTGGCGGGGCATGACCCCAACCCCTCGCCCTCACCCTCCACTCCCACCCTTGGCTCCCGGCTCTTCTCTGGGGCTTGGGTCCTGCCTCGAAAGTAGACGCCTCACTGGAGCCATAGGTCACCTGCTGTGAGTGTGCTGGGAGAGCTGCTGGGTGAACGGCTCTCAAGCTGTTTCTGTTTCTCCAGCAGAGGTGATCCCGGGAGAACCGCAGGACTGGGAGCAGAAGCAGGGAGGCTTGGGGCCTGGGGCTGGGGGCGCAGGGAGACGCACGGGCCCCCGACGGAGGAAGGTGGCCTGGACCCACGTTTCCCGACATGGCCCGGCAGCAGATGGCGGCCAGGAGTGGGGCGGGGGTAGAGACACATGTCCCGGGACCCGAGCCTGCAGAGGGGCTCCAAGCACACAGGGGTGCCCCGGCCTGGCCCCTTGGTCCCACAGGCCTGGCACTCCCCGACCCGTCCAGAGACACGGGACGCAACGAAGCTGAAACTTGCCAACCAAACTAACTTATATCTTTAAAGCAGCGTCACAGGCTTCCCTGGTGGCATCTGCCTGTAATGTGGGAGATCTGGGTTTGATTCCTGGGTCGGGAAGATCCCCTGGAGAAGGAAATGGCAACCCACTCCAGTATTCTTGCCTGCAGAACCCCATGGACGGAGGAGCCCAGGGGGCTTACAGTCCACAGGGTCGCAAAGAGTCGGACACGACTGAGTGACTTCACTTCACTTCAAAGCAGTGTCAATAAAAACCAAAACCTCAACGGCTTTTTCTTGAACTTGACAAAACATTTCTGAAATTCATTTAGAATAATAAACAAGCGGAGGAAATCCAAATGAAAGAAAGGGAAAAGCCGTGCTATACACCAGATATGCAAACATGCTTCCTGTCATAATTGCTAAAGACGTGGAACAGAAAAATGAAATAAATGCCCAGAAGCCATGGAATAAAGACAAAGAAAAATAAAGACACATTATAAACCTACAGGGCAAGGAACGATTATCTGATGGATGGCACCCGGGCAGCCGTCTGTGATCAGGAGAAAGATCAATTGAGGCCTTCACCTTATGCCACATCCCAAAATACGTTCCAAGCAGATTAGATCTTTAAATATAAAATACAACCCAAAAAGTCACAGAAAAAAATAGAATTTATCGAATCAATAAAGAACCTTCTAAGTTTAAATGGAATAAACCGATGAAACTCCAAAATAACTTAACACTTTCTATACAAAATAATCATAAAGAAAAACAAGAAATTAAACTTCTGTACAAACTGAGCAGAAGAAGAGATAAAGGAGCTCTGGTTGTGATGAGACCATCAGAAAAGAAGACGTAAAACCTGCTTCCTTATTAGTAATCAAGTGAGACGCCGTTTCTATTAAGAAGTCCTAAGCATGCAGTAGCCGACCCTCTGGGTGCACACCTGCAGGGTCTAGCCAGGCGCAGGCGTCCGCGCGCCCCGCACTGCGTCCTGTGCTCTGACTGGCTGCCCGGCCCCTCCCGGCATGCCCACCACAGGGCCTGGCGCCCTGGGGACCTCGAAGCCTCTCCCGCACGCGGCCCCTGAGCCTTTACGGAGCCCGGGACGCTGGTCGTCGGCCGTCTCCATGCTGAGTGGCAGGGCAGCGGCTGCACGGGGGGGCCTGTCCGCTCACCGGTTCAAGGTCATCTGTGTGGTTAGTAACAGCTCTGGTGACCATGAGTTATCCTCACTGGATTCGGGCCACAGGTTCACAAGTTCCAGGTCTGGGAAAGAGGAAGGAAGGAAACCCACCGGCCCTTCACGAAGGCGCTGACCTACAAGGAAGGAATGGCCGACTGCCAGCCAGGAAATGCACCTGTGCGGGCAGACGGGGGAAGAAGCCAGGGACGCAGAGCTGACCGCCCACGGTAACCGTGGCCTGGGGCCAGTCTGGGCCGCAGGGACAGTTTCCTGATGGGGAGTCTCTCGCGCCTGAATGTGGCCTGCCTCTTCCTTTATTAGAAGCCCCCTGACTCCTTGCTTGATGCACGGCCGTTTTCAGCACACAGACCTTTTATGTGCTTTGTTAGAATTATACTCAGGAATTTCATTTTGGGAGAGTGAGCAGGGATGGTATAATGTCTTAGATTTTAGCTTCCCTAACTGCTCACAGATGTCATATTCGCATTATACCCACGTATCATGTAAGTGAACTCAGCAAGGTTGCAGGATATAATGGGATTCCCGGATGGCACCAATATTAGGTCAAGAAGCCACCTACCAATGGAGGAGACAAAAGAGTTTGGGTTCGACCCCCAGGTTGGGAAGATCCCCCGGAGAAGGGCATGGCAACCCTCTCCAGTATTCTCCCTGGAGAAGCCCATGGACAGGGGAGACTGGCAGGCTGTGGTCCAAAGGGTCACAAAGAGAGGGACACGGCTGAGCAACTGAGCATGCACACAGGATATAAGAGCAACACACTGAAATCAACAATGAACTCACTGCATTCCTTAAAAAAAAAAAAAAAACTCCTTGGGCTCGTCTGTGTAGACAAACATGCCATTTGCAGAGAGGAAATGCACGTGCCTTTCAGACAGCAAGACAGCAGGAGAAGCTCAGACCAGACGGGCAGAGACGCAGAACTACTGACGCAACAGCAGGCCGAACTCAGCAATGCACGGGAAGAAAGATGCACCCCAGGCAAGGGCGATTCACACCTGGAATGCAAGCCTGGTTCAACATATTAGTAAAAAACTTTCACGATAACCCACCACACCGACAGTCTATGGAAGAAAAACCAGATGAGCCTGTAAGTGATGCAGAAAAGCATCTGGAAAAACTCAACACCTAACATGAGAAACGCTCTCGGCGGATCAGACTAGACGGGAACGAGCAAGGGCGTCTGCAAAGAGCCCAGTGCTGACTGTGCGCCCCCTGGACCAGGAATAGGGCCAGTGCCCATGCTGACCACCGCGGCTTGGCACCATCGTCAAGTCCCGGCTGCGAGGGAACAGGGAGAGAACGTGCGACTCGAGGCGTCAGGCCCACAGGAACAAATGCGACAGGCCCTGCTCACGGCCAACACGACGGCAGACAACGAAAACCAAGCCCTCCCAGCGCTGACTGACCGTAGCGAGGTCACGGGCTGCAAGCCCAAAGCAAAAGTCAGCTGTATCCCTGCGTCGCTGTTGACCACTAAGTCACGTCCCACTCCTTTTGACCCCACGGACTGCAGTCCACCAGGCTCCTCTGTCCGTGGGGTTCCCAGGCAAGAATGATGGAGAGGGTTGCCATTTCCTTCTCCACAAGCACAGAACAATGGAAACGACAAAGAAAAACACCCACCGAGGATAACTAAATGTTAACAAAAATGAAAGACACACAAGTCTGTTTCTAACAAAACACGTAACTGGTGTTTGCGCTAAAAGCCACAAGATGCTGATGAACGAGCTTGAAGAAGGCCTGAGCCAGTGGAGAGACACTGGCTCTGGACTGGGAAGGCTCATCATGGTAACAACACGGATTCTCCTCAGACTGACCTACAGAGCCCGTGGATTCCCCGTGTAAAGTTCACCAGGATTCCCGCAGATACAGACACGCCGATCCTAAAGCTCAACAGAAAGGCGACAGGAACAGGGCTGCCGGACGCTGCTGAAGAACCAGCATGGAGAGGGAGGGGCTACGCCGCAGCCGCCGAGACTCTGCTGGGCCGCTCGGGCCAGCAGGCGGGAGGGCCGGGAGGGGGCAGGACCGCGGCGTCAGCCAGCTGCCACGGCTAACGGACAGAGGCGGCTGACGGAGGCCTGGCCCCATCCCAACACCCGATGCCGGGGTATCTGGACATTTACAGGAGAAGGTCCCCCAGACAAACAAAACACAAGAACCTCAACCTGAATCTCACATTACAGGAAAAACTAACAAGATGGGTCACAGGTTTCAATGCAGAACTAAAAGCCTTAAGAGAGAAAACATGAGGAAAAGCGTCTTGACTTGGGTTTGCCAAAGTCCCTAGATCTGACTCCTGAAAGAGAACTGATCACCAGAGCACATCCGAGTTATCGGTGTCTGCTCTGAGAAAGACTCTGCTAGAAAACGCAACCCCCAAACTCAAGCCAAAGATAAAAAATGGACAGAAGCTTAAGCCCCACCCACCCGAGGGGATACAGGAGGGGCTAACGGGCATCAAATGCTGCTCAGCATCTCCACACGCCAGGGGAGCGCCAGCTACGCCACGGTGAGCCTGCGCTGCGCACGCATGGGGAAGACTGAAGGGCCCGGCGCTGGCGGGACGTGGGCACGGAATCCCCGTGGGGCCAGCAGGGGTGCGGAACCACAGCCAGCCCTGAGGTTCACCGAGCACGAGCCACGTGACCCAGTGATCCAGCTCCGGCGTTCACCCGAGGAAACGCAAGAACGCTCACAGGAACCGGCAGTTACTCCCCGCCTTCACCTTCCAGGTCTGGGCACGGTCTGGCGTGTCTGGCCACCCCGTGGGCTCGGGCTCCACGTCAGCTCCGCCCGAAGGCACCAGTGCCTTTCAAACCCAGCCTCGTGCTGCTCGGCCATTTGAGGACCCCAGCAGGCCTCCCTCCCGCCTGTGCAAGGCCGGGAGGTGAAGGATGCCCGTGGCAAGGCCAACGCAGCTCTGCTGGGGCGGGGCGGGCGAATGGGGAAGGGCTGAGCGGGAGGGACACGACTCTTGTCTCCGCTTCCCACTTCCTGCGGTCTTCCTGGCTGTTCAGAGGCGGCCCCTCCAGCTGAGAACCAGCGGCGAAGTGCAGGCAAGGCTCTCCTCGCTACAGGCTGGGGGCTCTCCCTGCTCCCCGAAGGCTCTAGGTGCTCAGGGGCCAGCTCCTGTCCAGCATGGCTCTCTGAGCCAGGTCACACCCACCTCTACGCCTCAGGCAGCCAGACCAGGGGCCACAGGGAGCCCTGAGTCCATCGGCACGGGCTGGGGCCGAGCCGTGTGGGGCCTCAGCGCCCTCACAGTGACCCGCGGCTGCCTGGGCCCTGTGCTCAGCACTGTGACGTCCCGGCCGGTGCTAATCCAGGCCAGTGGCTCTGGCCAGGCGCCCCTCGTACCTCCCCCCACCCCCCGGCAGCCCCGTCCTCCCACCGCGGGGCGGGCGCCGGCTGAAGTGGGAAAGGGGGTAAGCCTCGGTCTGCAGAGGGAGGCATGAGACAAAGCGAATGGCACGGCTGCTGCGGGCCGGCCTGTGGCCGCCTCCCTGTGGTGGCCTCTTCCCTGGGCAGAGCTAGCGGGGCTCCAAGGAGGGGCCCAGGCACAGCCCTCTCCAGGGACCCCGTGGGATTGGCGGCACAGTCAGGCAGGGACAAATCTGATCACCTCCTGTGCACTGCTCTGACAAGATTAGGTATTTCAATATTAATGCATTGCCTAATTAAGCACCAATTAGTAATCTCTCTGGCCCAGGCGGGTGGGTGGGGAGCCGCGGGAGGAGCGGAGCCAGCTGCGGCAGGGGAGGGGAGAAGGGGTTCGGGCTCCCGCCGACCAAGGGCCAGGCTCCTGGCAGGGGCTGTCCTAAGGCTGAGGTCCAGGACAGCTGGCTACAGGCTCCCCCACCTGTCATGGCGTGGCCACCCGCGGCGGGGCGGCTGCCCCGCACCGTCCCTCCTGGCCCCCAGGGCAGCTCCTGGCACGAGGGAGCCGGGGCACCTCCACTGCTGGGCCGCCCCCATCCTGGCTGCCAGGCGCCACCGTGGAGACCATGCCCACCTACACGACCCCCAGGGCATCTGCAGGCCGAGCGCCAAGTGCCGTGTACACAGCAGATGAGCCCATCTGGGGTGCAGGGCTGTCCCGCAGGCCACGGGGAAGGCGGGGAGGGCCCTTCTGTCCATGATGAGACTCGAGGTTAGGGCGTCCATGTACTGAGATTTCTACAGCTGGAGGGAGGTCACAGGCCAGAGCCTGGCTGCCTGGCCCCGTTGCCAGAGTCCTGGGTGCTGAGGCAGACGCGGACGGCCCGGGAGGGCATTTGCTGAGCTGTGACTCTGCTGACCATGTGAAGCCTGGCCAGGCTCTAACAGCACGCTCCGTGCACAGGCCGGCCACCCGTTCAGCTGCTCAGTGCCCCCACCATCTGTCCTCTGGAGCTTAGAAGCCACCACCGAGGTGCCCGGTGTTCTCACGGCTCCCGGGGACCTGGGGCAGCGCCTGCGGGCCCAGTGCCAGAGTTGCCGCTGAGAAGGGAGGTCTGGTGACCCCTGGCCCATGACCCACTTTTCCAGTGTGTGGGGGACTTTCTGCCACCACGGGCCCTGCCCAGCACCGCCCCCGGAAAGGCACTCCTCCATGCTGTGGACGGTCCTCAGCGTGTGTGCGCCCCGTCCTCCCGGCCTCCGCGGAGCAGCCAGGCCTGAGACGTGGGCCGCGCGGGCTGCCGGCTGCACGACTTGCCTCACCGTTTCCTCGTTTCCCATCTCACTGTCTTGTTCCTCCGCTTTTCAGATTTTCTCAGTTTTATCTTAAAACTCCCCTCCTCAGACCATCGTTTAACTCTTGGACATTCTTGACTTCCAGAGGCTCGTCGTTTTCCGTTTAGGAACACTTTGAAGTCTCTTGTCTGTGTGCTGCTGTTCAAAGTCCCTCCTTGTCTCCAAGGACACGCCCTCGGGAGGCCTCCATCCTGACGGCCTATGTCCTCCAGGGGCACGTTCCCACCTGCCTGCTCTGCACCCGCACACGGCAGCCAGCCCTGGGCACAGCCAGCCCTGGGCACAGCCAGCCCTGGTCACAGCCAGCCCTGGGCACAGCCAGCCCTGGGCACAGCCAGCCCTGGGCTCTGCCAGCTGGTCAGCTCAGCTCAAGGGCCCCTGAGCCGCAACCGAGCACCAGGTTCAGCGCCTTCATGTCTCCTCAGGTCCATCAGGCTCCAGGGGGTGAAAGGGGCGGGGGTGAGGCCCCTGGGATTCTGACCCAGCAGGTCTGAGATGGGGCTAGGGACCCGCAACTCCACACGTGCCTGGGGAAGTGCTCTGGTCCGACTTTGCTGGGAGAGAGGCTGCAGCCTGCAGACCGAGCCGGGTAAAGGCCTGAGGTCGGCGGGCCTCTCAGTTACACCTCAGGCAAGCATCCTTCCTGCTCGAGCCTGGCAGTCATGCCCCCTCCCCCAGCGCCACCTGCTGCCAATTCCCGGCCTTTGGGGAGGGTTGTGGCATCACTCAGCCTGGTTCCAGCCATGACGACAGCTGCCTGGAGTTCTTTTTCCTAAGTCACTCACCATTAAACCACCCGCCCACCAGCTGTCCTGACTGCAGAGGTCTGGGTGGTCCCGCTCTCTGTGGGGCCTCAGGGAGCACGGCAGAGCAGGGGCCCAGGTTCAACCGGCCGTCTGCCCGGACACCCACAGTGCCCTTGGGCGCGTGTTGGGTGCCCCAGGAGGCTCCAAGCAGCTGTGTCCCCACAGATGAGCACGTCAGAGGCGACAGACTTGAGGAATAAACGGTCTGCCGCGTCAGATGGTGTGAATCCTTGTGCAGAATGAAGAGCAACCTTGAGCGCCCGAGTCTGCATTCCCAGCTCCTGAACTCGTCAAGGACACGGGTGACTCGCGAAGCGGGGCTGGAGGAGCCTGGGGAGAACAGGAGCGCAGGCCCAGAGACCATGCTCGGCCGCGTGCCTGCTGAGGACGCTGCGGGAGGCCTCGCCCGGCTCTCAGGGCCAGGAAGCCCACCCTGGGCCGCAGGGACCCCCTCACAGCGGTCTTGGCAGCTGAGCTGCGGTTTGGCCCCAGAATCACCTGGGCGGCACACCCAGGCAGCCAACGCCAGCCTCCTGAAGACAAGACAGGAGAGGCAGGTGGGGGCAGGAGGGCATGCACCTCCCACAACACCCACGGTCCCCGTCCGCCAGTCCCGCACCCGGTCGCGGGAAAATGGCTGAAGGGTGGGTGCAGCCTGGGGAGCCAGGGGTTCAGGGGGGCCAGCAGACCCACACTTCGGGGTCCCTGCTGAACCCGGCAGCACATGGACCCCCCCTCATAGGGGACCCTGGGCCGACAGGCGTGGGACCAGGACCGCCTGGGAGGCCCTGGGGACGGGGAGCACGCAGAGCGCAGCCCCACAGGACGGCCAGGCTCGCTCCAGTCACGGCCGCGGCTGACTGAGGCCTCCAGGCCCGCGGGCCGGTGCTGGGCCTGACTCCCGCCTCCACGGGCTCACGGGACAGTGATCGCTGACCAGACGCCTCAAGAAAGGCTGGCTGCACGCCGAGGTGGAGAGTGGGAGCTTGCGGGCTGGAGGGGCTGCGTTCACAGCCCCGGGGACAGGGCAACGTCAGAGCCGGGCTCCAGACGCGACGACGCCTGTGCTCCCTCTCCGAGCCTGACACGGCGGACACGGGCGGAGGAAGTGGAAAGGGCTTCCCGGGGGAAAGGCTGCTTGGAAACGCAGGCGGCAAACATCAGGAAAATGGCAGCCGTGGCTTCCCAACGCGGACGTCCCACAGACATCATGGGGCTAGGGGGTGAACAGAGCCAGCAGCAGACACGGGAGCGGGAGCGGGGGCTGCACTCCGGGGGGGCCGGGGAGTGGCCCCCGCCAGCTGCTTGAGGCCCAGGGCAGGCCGTCACGCCTGGCAGCTTCTGACAAAGGAGAGAGGCTGCAGGCGCCCCCCAGCCCCCAGGCTCCCCCTGAGGCCGGACTGGGTGACCCCTAGGAGACACCCTCTGACGGCAGAGAGGGGCTGCAGGCGCTGCCCAGCCCCCAGGCTCCCCGAGGCTGGATTGGGTGACCCTTGGGAAAACGGAGCCCCCTAACGGTACCCTCCCTGCGAGGCGGTGATGGACCTGCTGTCTGCCCGAGGGCCGGCCTTGGGGACCTCGGCACGCAGCAGGCAGGCTCATGCTCACTGTGCTGCCTGGAGACAGAGATAAGCTGTGAGGTCAGAGACTGCGGCCCCGAGTTAGAGCTGCAGAGAGGGTGAGACCCCCGTGGTGGAAGAGGCAGCTCCAACCCCCACCCCACCCCGCCTGTCACAGGGCCTGCAGAGGGCTCACTGCGTCCGGAAACGTACTTAGACTGAGAGAGATGGCCCCTGCTTCCCGGAGCACTGGTGTCTGTGTGATTAATGGACACACACGAGCTGATAAACGGTATTAACTTGTTCTGGGGTTGGAGACACGCCCCCTCGGGTCCTTGCTGCTCTCACTCTGCAGCTGGGGCCCCATCCCCTGGAGGCCCGTGGCCCGGCTCCTTCGTGGGCTGGACGGAGGGACGGAGGGACGGATCGGGGCCTACCTGCCACCTCCCGGGATGAGGGCAGCCCCGCGGCGGCCTCCAGGTGGGCGGGGACGGGGCCGCCGGCCTCCAGGGCGCGGACGAGCTCCCGCAGCCGCGCACACTCCTCCTGCAGCTGGTGCTGGTCCTCGCGGAGCCGCTGCCGCGCTGCGCCGGCGGGGTTCAGGCTCAGGTGCAGCACCTTGGTCTTGCTCTGGTCGTAGTCACCCTGCAGGAGGACCACAGACAGGCGGTCAGCGCCCCACGGGCGAGTGCGGCCCGGCCCGCGGGGTGCCCACCCCCCCATCTCTGGGGCATCAGCAGGAGGCAGCACGCGAGCCCCCCCGCTCTGATTCGCGTCCCCCCAAGCACTGGCGTCCAGTGTGTGCTTTCAGACACTATCCGTGACCACCTGGGTCCTCGCTAGCCACGCAGCGACCCTCCCGTCCCAGGCTTTCACACTGGGACCCAGCTTTTAAGATCTGAGCACTTATGAAAGCCGTGACACTACAGTGGAGTTCCCGCGCGCCTCACTGTCACGGCCCCTGTTACCGACACGTGACGCCAGCCCTGGGCACAGGAGGGGACGGCTGCAGGCAGAGCTGGTCTGGGCCCTGGTCACCAGGAGCAGATGGTCAGTGAACGTCCACGCTGGACGTGTGCGCGCCCTTGCAGACGTGCTCCTTGGCACACATGCCTAGGCCACGCACTGGATGAGGCCTGGGCCAGCCCGGCCTCAGCTTTCCCGCCACGAGCATCGGGGAGCCCCCACCCCGTCAGGCTCACCCCTCACCCCCATGAAGCTCAGCCCCGTGAACCTCACCCCTCACGCTCGTCAGGCTCACCCCCACCCCCAACAGGCTCACCCCCAGCCTCGTCAGGCTCACCCCACACTCCCATTAAGCTCACCCCCACCCCCGTGAAGCTCATCCCNCCACCCCGTCAGGCTCACCCCCACCCCCGTCAGGCTCACCCTGCACCCCCATGAAGCTCACCCCCACCCCCGCCAAGCTCACTGGCAGCAGCTGAGGTCAGAGAGTCACCCCAACAGCGGGGCACAGGCGGGCGCAGACAGACCACTGCTGAATAAACCCACTCTCAGCTCTGTCCCCAGCGTCTGGCCCAGGCGGCCCCAGGAGGGAAACTTGGCTGAGGCTCTGGAAGTCAAAGCAGGAGCCGCACGTCTCCAGCTGTCACTCCCTGGGCCCCCCAGCGAGCGGGAGCCCCGCAGGGCAGGCACTAAGGGAAGGCCTGAGCCTTGGCGAGGGGGCCCGAGGGTCCCTCCCCCAGGCGTGGGGAGAGAGACATGCTGTGTCCCTGGCTGAGCAGTCATCTTTCTCTACTCCAACGCCGACACGCCCTCTTGGAAAATCAGACCTCCGCTTGGGACCTCTGCCCACAGCGACCCCTCCAGGGGCAGCAGCAGGAATAGCACCTTTACCGGGAGGTGGGGCAGGCGGGCAGCACGGCCACGCCACAGAGCAGCCGCCCCGTGTGGGCAGGAGGGCAGCACGGCCACGACACAGAGCAGCCGCCCAGCGTGGGAGCGAAGCTGTGTGGACGCTGGCCCTCCAAGTCACCAAAGGCTTGTGTGGCCACTGCCGGCCAGGCCTCGCCAGCCACCGGCTGTGCCCCTAAAAGGCAGCATCCCCACACGCTGCCAGCTCTTTTCTGCCCCAGGAGGGGGGAGAGCCAGCAGAGGGTGGTTGTGGGGGGCTGGTGGCTGGCTTCCTGTGGGTTTCTGAAAACCTTGTAAGAACGTCAAAGGACGAAGAGACATGGTGTAACTTTGGTGAGTCACAGGCTGTCAGGGATCTTATTTCATCTGATGCTCACAGCCTGGGAGACAGCCAGGCAGGCAAGTCCGACCACCCTGCACGCTCGGGCAGAGGCCCCATGGCCAGTGGGGATGGGCTGGGCGCTTGGGGACCCGTGTGTCCCACGGGTGCCGGGTCAGGGGTGCAGGGAGAGGACAAGGACAGACACGTTCTGCAAAGCGCCAAGTTCACACAGGCGTGCCAGGCGGTGCTGGCCGCACCGTCTGTCCCCGCGGGTCCCCGACGGGGCAGGCGGGACGGGGGCAGGAAGCACCTGGCAGACCGTGAAGCTCTGCACGGGCAGCTCAGAGCGGCCTCGGGCTCGGCTCGGACCCTGAACTGATGCGAGGTCCTGGGTGGCCCCCAGGAAGCACAGGAGAGCGCCGGGAGGGGAGCAGCTGACCTGACGGCGGCGCAGGGGCAGGCCAGCGCCTCCCGGCAGGACCACTTGCCAGGAAGAGATGCTGGACATGTGGACAGCCACGCGCAGGAGCATCGAACTGAATCCTCACCTCACACTGTGCGCGACAGTGACCTCACCGTGGACACAAACCCAAGCCTGAGAGCCAGCGTTGGCAGGAGACACAGGCACCGGGTTTGGTCTTAGATTCTCCCACGTGAACGAAAAGCAAGGAACAAAAGACAAACGCAGACAAACTGGACGTCATCAAAGTGAGAAACTGTGCCTCAGAGCACACCACGAAGGAAGCAAAGAGACGCACCCAGAGCAGGAGAGAGCACTCGTCAACCGCTCACCCGGAAAGAGGCCGTACCCAGAACACGTGAAGCGCTCTTGCAACTCGGGAACAGCAAGAAAACAAAGCAAACTTATGTGAAAACGGGCAGAGCGTCGGAGCCAATCCTCCTCCAAGGAAGACATACCAACAGCCGGCACGCGCAGGAAAAGACGCTCGACGCCAGCGTCATTAGTGATCAGGGAAACGGGAGTCAGAACCAGAAGGAAGCATCGCAGCGCGCGCCCGGCAGCTGGAGTGGCAAAGGCAGTGTCCGTGAGGACAGAGAAGCCGAGCGCTGCCGCTGCTGGGGCAGAAAACGGTGCTTCCACCGTGGAAAGCAGTTCCTCAGACAGCTGGACAGACAGAGACCACGGGGCCTGGGCTTCCCAGGCGGCTCAGTGGGGAAGAACCGCCTGCCAATGCAGGGGACGCGGGCCCTGGGTCGGGAACATCCCCTGGAGAAGGAAACGGCGCCCCTCTCCAGCATCCTCGCCTGGGCAACCCCGTGGGCCGAGGAGCCTGGGGGGCTGCTGACCGCGGGGCCGCAGAGTCGGACACGACAGAGAAAACCACCAGCACCGTGGCCCAGCGGGTCTGCACCCAGGGACACACCTGAGAGGAGTGAACACACACTTCCATGGAGAAACTTGACGCGCCCACCCACGCCATGGAGTACGACGCAGCCACGAAAAGGAGTGGAGCGCTGACGCGGCCGCTACGTGGACGGTCCCTGAAAACACTGCCCGGGGACTTCCCCGGGGGTCCAGAGGTTAGGCCCCACGCTCCCCGCGCAGGGGACGGCGGTGCGACCCCCAGTCGGGGAACAGAGATCTCACATGCCCCGGGGCGGCAGAAGGGGAAAGAGAAAACACCGCACTCAGTGGGTGAAGCCCCAGGCACAGACGCCACGCGCATGACGTGTCCAAGCAAGGACAGCTCCAGGCCGACAGAGCGGCAGCTGCTGGAGGCCGGAGGCCCGAAGCGCCGGGGCGCGCAGGGCGATGGCCCAGGGCGTGCAGGGCTCCCTCCTGAGCCAATAGGAGCGGTCGGAGTCTGTGTGGTGATGGCCGCTCACCACCTGTGACAGTATGAAACCCACCGAACCGCAGGCTTCAAACGGGCGAGCCCTGTGGTGTGTGAATCGTACCCTCAGCAAAGCTGGTTTTTAAGAAAGAGATGAAACAAAAGAGGGAACACAGACGGCAGGACGCGCGCGACTCCATCTGCCCTGAGGGCCCGCTCGGCGCAGCCCCTCGTCCACGTGCGGCACGGCCTGCGCCCCAGGGGCGGGGGGCTGCGCCCCGGGATGCGCGTGCTAGGCCCGGGGGCATGGACGGGTGGGCCTGGGGAGCCGGGGGTGGGGGGGCTGCGCCCCGGGATGCGCGTGCTAGGCCCGGGGGCATGGACGGGTGGGCCTGGGGAGCCGGGGGTGGGGGGGCTGCGCCCCGGGATGCGCGTGCTAGGCCCGGGGGCATGGACGGGTGGGCCTGGGGAGCCGGGGGTGGGGGGGCTGCGCCCCGGGATGCGCGTGCTAGGCCCGGGGGCATGGACGGGTGGGCCTGGGGAGCCGGGGGTGGGGGGGCTGCGCCCCGGGATGCGCGTGCTAGGCCCGGGGGCATGGACGGGTGGGCCTGGGGAGCCGGGGGTGGGGGGGCTGCGCCCCGGGATGCGCGTGCTAGGCCCGGGGGCATGGACGGGTGGGCCTGGGGAGCCGGGGGTGGGGGGGCTGCGCCCCGGGATGCGCGTGCTAGGCCCGGGGGCATGGACGGGTGGGCCTGGGGAGCCGGGGGTGGGGGGGCTGCGCCCCGGGATGCGCGTGCTAGGCCCGGGGGCATGGACGGGTGGGCCTGGGGAGCCGGGGGTGGGGGGGCTGCGCCCCGGGATGCGCGTGCTAGGCCCGGGGGCATGGACGGGTGGGCCTGGGGAGCCGGGGGTGGGGGGGCTGCGCCCCGGGATGCGCGTGCTAGGCCCGGGGGCATGGACGGGTGGGCCTGGGGAGCCGGGGGTGGGGGGGCTGCGCCCCGGGATGCGCGTGCTAGGCCCGGGGGCATGGACGGGTGGGCCTGGGGAGCCGGGGGTGGGGGGGCTGCGCCCCGGGATGCGCGTGCTAGGCCCGGGGGCATGGACGGGTGGGCCTGGGGAGCCGGGGGTGGGGGGGCTGCGCCCCGGGATGCGCGTGCTAGGCCCGGGGGCATGGACGGGTGGGCCTGGGGAGCCGGGGGTGGGGGGGCTGCGCCCCGGGATGCGCGTGCTAGGCCCGGGGGCATGGACGGGTGGGCCTGGGGAGCCGGGGGTGGGGGGGCTGCGCCCCGGGATGCGCGTGCTAGGCCCGGGGGCATGGACGGGTGGGCCTGGGGAGCCGGGGGTGGGGGGGCTGCGCCCCGGGATGCGCGTGCTAGGCCCGGGGGCATGGACGGGTGGGCCTGGGGAGCCGGGGGTGGGGGGGCTGCGCCCCGGGATGCGCGTGCTAGGCCCGGGGGCATGGACGGGTGGGCCTGGGGAGCCGGGGGTGGGGGGGCTGCGCCCCGGGATGCGCGTGCTAGGCCCGGGGGCATGGACGGGTGGGCCTGGGGAGCCGGGGGTGGGGGGGCTGCGCCCCGGGATGCGCGTGCTAGGCCCGGGGGCATGGACGGGTGGGCCTGGGGAGCCGGGGGTGGGGGGGCTGCGCCCCGGGATGCGCGTGCTAGGCCCGGGGGCATGGACGGGTGGGCCTGGGGAGCCGGGGGTGGGGGGGCTGCGCCCCGGGATGCGCGTGCTAGGCCCGGGGGCATGGACGGGTGGGCCTGGGGAGCCGGGGGTGGGGGGGCTGCGCCCCGGGATGCGCGTGCTAGGCCCGGGGGCATGGACGGGTGGGCCTGGGGAGCCGGGGGTGGGGGGGCTGCGCCCCGGGATGCGCGTGCTAGGCCCGGGGGCATGGACGGGTGGGCCTGGGGAGCCGGGGGTGGGGGGGCTGCGCCCCGGGATGCGCGTGCTAGGCCCGGGGGCATGGACGGGTGGGCCTGGGGAGCCGGGGGTGGGGGGGCTGCGCCCCGGGATGCGCGTGCTAGGCCCGGGGGCATGGACGGGTGGGCCTGGGGAGCCGGGGGTGGGGGGGCTGCGCCCCGGGATGCGCGTGCTAGGCCCGGGGGCATGGACGGGTGGGCCTGGGGAGCCGGGGGTGGGGGGGCTGCGCCCCGGGATGCGCGTNCTGCCGTCTGGGGACCGGCCTCCTGCCGAGCGAAACGGGCGCTCCCGAGAGCCCCTGCTCTGGGGCACCACAAGCCAGGGCCACAAGGCCCGAGGCCCCCCCATGCCCCACACTCCCCGAGGCCCCGCCCTCCATTCTGTGAGGCCCCTCCCCCAGGGCTCCCTCAGGACCGGCACCAGCCCTCCAGTGGCCGAGGTGCCTCACAAACAAGCTGGCTGTGGGGCTGCCCCCCAGGGGCCATCAGGGTCTAGGGGGCCTCAGAACACCCTCGTGTGTGCTCGCAAGGCTGGGAGCAGGCCCGCCAGCCCCCAAGTGGCCCCAGGCCCAGTGTGAGCTGGGGCCGCCAGGTAGCCGCAGGCAGGACGCGCGGTGGGAGCGGCGTCACCAGGCCGGCACACGTGGAGGGCCCTTCTCACGTCATCCTCCCCGGACAGTCCTGCAGGTGCCAGGGAGCCTGGCAGGGAGTGTATCTCCCACTGGCCACGAGGCGCCACGTGGGCCCGGGACACGTGGGTGAGCTTGCAGGCTGCCCTGTGGCTGTGACCAGAGTCCCCTCGGGGGCGTGGAGCTGGGGAGGGGTCTTCCCGTCAGCGCCACCGCTGTTCTGTGGCCAGCAGCCCCTCCGCTCACATGAGACCCCCGGCGAGACGGCGCAGCCCCTCAGCTGGCGTCCTGTTGCAAGAAACACGGACATCCCTGCGCTGGTTCTGAGATGACTAGGCTGCTCTGAGACTCAATTTGCTCATCTGTAAAATGGGGACTCTGCTCACCTTCCCAGGTCTGGAAAGATGAGAAAGTGGATGTGAAAAAAAGTGAAAAGTGAAGTTGCTCAGTCGTGTCCGACTTTGCAACCCCATGGACTGTAGCTTACCAGGCTCCTTAGTCCATGGAATTTTCCAGGCAAGAGTACTGGAGTGGGCTGCCATTCCCTTCTCCAGGGGATCTTCCTGACCCAGGGGCTGAGCCCTGGTCTCCCGCGCTGCAGGCACACGCTCTACCGTCTGAGCCACCGGCGCCCGGACGTGGAGACAGCCGTAAGTGCACGCAGCTGTGCTGAGCGTGCCACCGGCGCCCGTGATGACTGCGGGGCTAAAGCTAGCGTTCATCTTGGCGGGCGTCGCTCACACCTGCCGGATGCGGCCAGTGTGCCCTTGTCTGAGGACCCAGGCCTTTCTCGAGTCACGGGCAAACGGCGCAGGAAAGAGCCAGAGCAAACCTGACCCCCAGAAAGGCAGAGCGGGGAGCACTGCCTCCCATCTCAAGGGGCCCCCGTGTTTACCCCACCCAGGTGCTGGCAGAGGGGTGGGTGGACAGAGAACGCAGGTGTCCAGGGGCCACCTGAGAAGGGTCACCAGGTCACTTCCACGCGTCCCCACCCAGTGGGCGGACACAGTCTGAGCCAGGCTGCTGGGACCCAAAATGCTCTGTCCTCAAGTCTCCTCAACCTGCGCCAGATGCTGGCTTTTCCGGGTCCAGCAGCATGACTCCGCAAGCTCCCAGGACCTCTGACTCCAGCTGCGCTGCTGAGAGCCAAGGGCTGCCCGGCTCTCAGTGGACAGGTGAGGACCGGGAAAAGCAAAGACACAGGAGGGGGGCTGCAGAGGCCGGAGGCCCCGGCACACAAGGCGAGCTCCCCCTGCGGCCCCACGCTGCCCGCGCAGGACCACAGCCCCAGCCCCCAGCTCCAAGCAGCAGACACAGGGCGGCCGCTGGAGCCAGTTACAGGACACCAATCGCCCTCGACCCCACGCAGAGTCCTTTAGAAGGTGACCTGCTGTGAGAGAGGCTTGTCAACAGCCTGCAGGGAAGCCTGAAAGACAACCCTCCGTCGGGAGGGCGAGACGGTGGCCGCTCTGGCCCAAGGGCAGCTGCGGCCCCGGGCCCTCCCAGCGCCCCCACCCCACCCCACCCTGCAGGGAGACTCAGGGCTGCAGCGCAGCAGATGCGGGAGTGGGGAGGTGCGGCACTGACCACACGGCGGGCTGGGTAAGCTGGCCAGGCTGCCCCCAGCTAACGCTGCCCCACACTCCGGCCCGCGCACCGGGCTGCCCCGAGTGCTGTCCCGTCAGGCAGTGCACACGGCTGGGACACTGGCCACCCACCCGGGCACCCGGGGCCGCGTCCCTCGGGGGAGGACGGGGGAGGCTGGGGGAGGAGGAGGCAGGACACGCCTGCGGCAGCCCCTGCCCTTCCACAGCGACGGCCCTCCGAGCCCGCCGACCGAGGGACCCGTGTCCCCACTTGGCTGGGTGGGGGGGAAGAGGCTGGAAGTCAGGCGCCTCGGCTGCCACATCTCCCTGTCACAGACAGCAAGCGGCGGCAGGCACCCTCAATCTGCCTGAGCCGCAGGAGCTGACGGCGGGGGTCTCCAGTCAGGCCGGCAGCCGCAGGGCCAGTGGTGAAGCGGAGGGCCTGGCTGCTCGGGTGGGAAGAGGGCGGGATGACCCTGTATCCACGCCCCTCACCACGGACACGGGCTATGCTCCCGCCAGGCCTCTGAGCTTCAACAGAAGATGTTCAGCAAAGCTAGTTAGAAAAGTTTTGGGAATTGTGATAACATCCATTTTCAAGCGTGGTGTTCGGTTTAAGTACGTTCAAGCCGCTATGCAGTCGTCACCCCGTCCACCCACAGACCCTCCCAAGCTGAGGCCGAGTCCCCGTAAACTCTGGCTCCGCCCCCAGTGCCTGGCGCCTTCTCTCCGCCTTCTGTTGCTGTGACCCCGACTCCTCCAGGGACCCCACCCCGACTCCTCCAGGGACCCCACACGGGTGGAATCACACAGTTCCCGTCCTTCTGTGCGAGCTGATCCCGGGGGTGGGGTGGGGACACAGACCCTGACAGAGTCTCAGCGACATCCTCCTGCAGGAGGGCGAGATCAGGAGACCCAACCCCTAGACCCTCACACTCTCGGTTCACGACATCCAGCAAGTTCTAAGCTGGCTGGGGGAGGGGAGCTGAATATGCTGATTCCAAAGTTCACGTAAAAGTGTACGAGAGAAAACTCTGATAAAGAGTCAGGGGGCAGCAGGACACCCGAGCCCTGGCCTCGATCAGACCCGGGGCATCGGGTGCACAAGGGGGCTGACCCCACACCAGTGAGGAAAAGACAGGCTTCAGGCAGTGGTCCGGGGGCACCAGGAGGAGCCCCTCCCAAAACCATGGCTCCCACGTTATAAAAAACCCAAACCAAACCCCAAATCCGTCAGATTTAAATGTAAAAAATGAAATTGCCCCAGAAAACCAGAAGACACCATGAGAGAATTCTTTACCGTCTGGACATGACCAAAAGCCCCGGAGCTAAACAGGAAAAGGTGATAAACGCATCTGCAATAAAATGAGTCCAAAAGCCCAACACCTCTGCTTGGCTAAAAAAAACACAGAACAAAAACAACAGAAGAGCACAAGCAGAGAAGTCGAAAGACAAGGGCAACTGGGAGACGTCTCCCCAGTTTAAAGCGCCCTCGATACGCAAAGAGCTCCAGGAGACCAGCAAGAGCAGGGCCAGCGAGCCGTTTGAGAAGTGACCAAGCACATGAACACACGCTTGAAACTCCTCACGCGCGATGAAGGGGCTGGCAGCCCCAGCCACACGGGGGCCCGGGAGCCCGGCGGGACGCGCGCAGGGGCCGCTGGCCCTCTCTTCCGACCCGCACGGGGCAGAGGCCTGTGCAGAAGGACGCGCGCCACGGCGAGGTCACGCTCCTGGTAACCGGCAGGATTAACTCGCCACAGCTAGGGGGGCGTGGCACACGTGTGAGCGCTGACAGGGCGGCATGCATCACGGAGGGAAGCCCGAGGGCACCGTGACAGACGCGTCAGGAAGCCTGACGGCGGGCTCTGAGTGTACAGGGGGTGGGGCTCCTGGGCGCAGCCAGGAAGGGGCCAGCACCCAGCTGGGGGAGGGGCTGGTGTGTACGGAGCCACGGCCGCACCATCACCAGTCCACACCCAGCCCTGTGCTCTGGTCACCCAGCTGGCACCTAGGAACCAGACGTGCAGAGCAACATCAGCCTGCAGGGCTGGGGGTGGGGGGTGAGCTGGGCCGCTAGGGATGCAGCCGACCTGCCAGGAACAGCCTTGGGGGCTCACCCCCGCCAGGCCCCGGGCCCCATGTTTTGTAGGGTCCCGCCCCCGCCAGGGAGCAACGCCCAGAGAACATTCCAGAAGCACAGGCAGCAGGCCATCAGGAAATAACCTGACTAGTCGGGGACAGGACATGCTCAAGGCCCTGGTCAGCAGCAGGAGGACCCAAGGGCAAGACGGGCTCCGAGAAGCAGAGCCTGGGCCTGCTGTAGGTTCGGGGCTCCCTGGCCAGTGAGGACCGGTGAAAACTGGTGGGGGAGGGACCTCTCGTCCAGGGACTGACCCTGCGGGGTGGGGGGCAGGCAGAACCTACAGGCGAAGGGCCAGCAGGGCTCGGGTCTGCTGCGTGGAGAGTGGGCGGGGGCTGGGGGCAGCGAGGTGTGAAGGCTGCCCCCTGCCGCCCCAGCCCCTGTATCCCAGAGCAGGAGGCCAGGCCAGGGCTGCTGTGATTTAACGGGGCGGGAGCCGGGCATTTCTCCACTCACAGGGAACCCGGCAATTTTCTACCCACTCCATTTCCAAAAAAGATACAGTCAGTGTAAATGTCACCGGGCCGCAGTCGGGCCCCTTCCTAAAAACAGCGCCACCCCCCCGCCACCGGAAGCAGGCAGGACGGGGACGTGAGCGGACGCTGCAGCTTGAGGGGCTTCTCCCGCCCCCTCTGAGCGATGGTGGGATGGGGGCTCAAACCCCAAAGATGAATTCTGCCTAATTACGTGCGTGCTGAGGCATTTAGAGGTACAGATGTTTGCAATTTGCTTTAAAATGCGTCAAGAAGAGAGACAGGACTAACTGAAGGGAGGGGTGGACAGGTGCGCCACGGCGCCGTGGGGGGCACCCCCAGCAGGGGACATGGCTGCTCACACGGAACTCTCGCAGTCGTGCCGTATGTCTGACCACGCCTGTAATGTCAGGAACCAGCAAGGCTGCGCCAGCATGCTGGCTCCACTCCCGGGACCCAGGGGAGCCAGAGGGCCCGAGGCCTCCCACCCGCCCGCACGAAACTTGCTCCTCATTGGAAGGGGCCCTGCTGGGGGACCAGCGGTCGCCAGGCCCAGAGCTGCCATGTGTCTGGCCCGAGGGCTGCTCCCCAGAGCGCCCGGCGGCTCGCTGCCCTGACAGTCCTGGACGTGGCCCGCGATGTGGACACACGGGCACCGTCGGCCAAGGCGACACGGTCTGCAGAGCAGTGAGCTCGGCGAGGCGGTGCTCCTGGCTGGAGGCCACTGTGCTCTCCACCACAGCTGGCAGGAGGTGGGGGCAGCTCCACGTCCTGGTGTGCAGACCGAGACGAGAGCCACCCCCGTGGAGGGGCAGAGCCAGCAGCAGGCCCAGGGCCCACCGCTGAGGAGAGGGGCACCCAGGGCAGGAGGGAGCTGGGGTGCCAGGCGGTGCCCCGCCCCACCAGGACTTCTGGGAACGGCCAGGTGGGCGTGGGGCGGGGGGCCACAGGCCTGGAGCACCGGCAGTGCGACCCGCAGAGTCTGGTTCCCAGAGGACCCCGCAGCTTCGGGCCCAGACGTTCAGGTGGCCTGCTCGAGAGCAGCCTGTGTCAGAACATCCCACCTTCACACAACAGCCAGTCGTGTCTGGCTCCGGGGGCCTCAGTTCCGCCATCACTAAGCAGGGCTCGTCTCCCTGACGGCTGCCTGCTTTAGGGACACACACAGGTCACCCCAGACGCAGTGGGAAGAGCCGACGACCCCAGAAGACTGGGACGGGCCACACGGCACGGAAGTAGCCAGGAGCCGGCTCCGCAGCGTCGCCCAGCCCCGCCCAGCGCCGAGCGGGCACCCATGGGCACACGGGCGGGCGTGCATTCGGCTCTGAGCAGTGACTGGAGCGCGCGCCTCGCCAACCAGCTGTGAACTAATTACAAGAAGTTCTAACTAGTCGGCTCCCTCTCCGAGCATATGTTCCCAATTAAGCCAAACTGCAGCTGATTTTAATCAATCTTCCTTGAAGCGGCCCGCCTTGAAGACGCTTCCAGGGGAAAGGGGAGGGGGGCTGCATCGGAGCAGGCCTGCAGCGCGGCAGACAGACACACGCCAGGGGCCGCGTGCCGAGCCGCCCCCCGGCCCCGTCCCCTGCTCGGCCCCGGACTCGAGTCTGCAGCTCTGCGGTCACATGGACCAAGCCTGGGGCCAGCTAGGCCACCTGCAGGGCGCCCGCCTCTCCTGCGGCCTCCACGGCCAGGGACCCAGGTCTCTGCCCTCACAGTGGTGTGCCCACACATGGCCCCTGAGCCCTTGTTAACGGCTCCTGTTATCCCCCGCGGGGGCTCATTGTCCCCCATTTTATAAAGGACGCGCTGGGGGCTCAGATGGCAAAGCACGACATGCCTGAGACCACCCAGCTAAGGAGGAGGGCTCCAGCTGAGGTCTGCAGACGCGGATACCCCAACCCACACGGGGTCCGCCTGGGGCCCAGGAGGCTGGACATGCTACATCGCGGACCCCACCTGGGACCCCATCCCCCAAATCCACTGCCGCTCTGACTTAGTCTGACCCCCCCAGTACCCGCAGCGGGGCCGCGGTGGCGCCTCACGACTGCCGGCTTCAGCAGGACAAGCTGAGCCCCATCCCGAAGCCCTGGAGCTGCCAGTGTGACCTCAGGCACGCTTGGCCCAACGCGGCCGCTGACGGGCGGCCGGGGATTCACCCGCCAGCAGCCGCCCCGCATCAGGACTGCAGCCCAATTAAAGCCGAGCAGGATGACAGGTCCGGAGCGGTACACCGTCCAGCCACGGCTCCCGGCGCCGCACTCTATCAAGGATGTCACTTCTCCCGTCTCCAGGAATCAGGAATAAAAAGGAGATTTGATTTGCCTCTAATAGGTGTCAAGACAAAAATCAATGGCCTGTCCAGAATCTGGGTAATCACAGACCTGTAGGTTTCCTGCCTGAGAACAATTTAGACAAGAAGATAAAAATGAAAAACAAAAACACGGCAACAGAGCAAACAGCCAAGGAGCCTCACAGCTGCAGGCCGACGGGGCCGCCCGGAGACAGGCCCCGGGCCACCGCGACCCTCTGCTGGGCCTCTCCTCCCCAGCCAGGGAGCCTCAGAGCTGCAGGCCGACGGGGCCGCCCGGAGACAGGCCCTGGGCCACCGCGACCCGCTGCTGGGCCTCTCCTTCCCGGGCGCATGCCCAGCATGCCTCCCACGGGCACCGCAGGGGCTCTGCAGCGAGCAGTCGGGAAAACAGGCTGTGAATCCGTGAAGCACATGGGCTGGAAGGCTGGGGCGGGGGCGGGCGGTGACAGGCCAGCCCGAGCCAGGGTGCCCGCCACGGGCTCGGGACCCGAGCTCCCAGCCAGTGAGGGCGTCTGGAGGGGACAGGCCGCTGGTTCCGTCTGGCCCGTCCACTGGGAAGTGGACGGCTGTGGCGCAGGAGCATCAGGGGAGGGCGGGCGAGCCTCAGACGAACCCACCTGCAGGGTGAGCCGCTCCAGCTGCGCCTCCAGCGCCTTCTTCTCCTCCTCTAGGCGACTCCGCTCAGCTTCCAGCTCCTCCACCTTCAACCTGCAGGGAGAGCAGACCGTGACGGGAGGGCACTGCAGCACGGCCTCCGGGCAGGGACAGGGAAGGGGCACGAGACGGTTAGACAGGCCCCCGTGAAGATATGACCCAGAGCAGCCGCAGCAAGGAGGCGCTGTGCGAACACACAAGCAGGGGGTGGGGAGTGCAGCACGGCGTCTATGGGGGGCCTCCGCTGACCGCGACTCCACAGCGGCAGGGAGACCAACGGGGGCTCCACTGACCGCGACTCCAGAGGGGCGGNGGCTCCGCTGACCACGACTCCAGAGGGGCGGGGGGCAGGTGTGGGGCAGGTGGCGGGGGCTCCGCTGACCGCGACTCCAGAGCGGCAGGGAGACCAGGGGGGGTCAGCTGGGGTCCGTGTGTCCTGTGCCCACTCGTCCCCCCCACACGTGGGACTGCACCCTGGGGAGGACTCAAGAATCAAGAAAAGGACCAAACTCGAAGAAGAGACAGAAAAGACACACCGTGTGGATGCGGCTGGGGCTGGGAGCCACCGGGACAGGCTGCAGACACGGGCCCTCTCGCCCCGAAGGCCCAGAGGCCAAGCAAGCCCGGGCGCGGAGGCAGGTGTACAGGTAGGCCGCCGCTTGTTGCAAGAAGGTGGCTATTTTTGTCTTCATTTTTTATAGAAACTATACTGATAGAGGAACTATATTGATATGCTTTTGAACTGTGGTGTTGGAGAAGACTCTTGAGAGTCCCTTGGACTGCAAGGAGATCCAACCAGTCCATTCTGAAGGAGATCAGCCCTGGGTGTTCTTTGGAAGAAATGATGCTAAAGCTGAAACTCCAGTACTTCGGCCACCTCATGAGAAGAGTTGACTCACTGGAAAAGACTCTGATGGTGGGAGGGATTGGGGGCAGGAGGAGAAGGGGACGACAGAGGATGAGATGGCTGGATGGCATCACTGACTCGATGGACGTGAGTCTGAGTGAACTCCGGGAGTTGGTGATGGACAGGGAGGCCTGGCGTGCTGCGATTCATGGGGTCGCAGGGAGTCGGACACGACTGAGCAACTGGACTGAACTGACACTGATTTTCTTTAAAACAAACAAGTGCCTGGGGGCTTCCCTGGTGGCTCAGTGGTGAAGACACCGCCTGCCAATGCAGGAGATGTGGGTTCAGTCCCTGATCCAGGAGGACCCCACAGGCAGGGGAGCACCGAAGCCCGTGTGGCCACAGCTCCCGAGCCCAAGCTCTAGGGCCCACGTGCGGCAGCTACTGAGCCTGTGCTCCAGAGAGCCCGTGCCCCACGCGGGAGAGGCCACGGCAATGACGGGCCGTGCGCGTGATGAGAGAGAAACCCTGCTCGTCACAACTAGAGGAGAGCCGGTGGGCAGTGGTGAGACCCACCATGGCCAAAAATAAATAAATAAAATGAAAAATAAAAAAGCACCCAGGAAGCAGAGCCCAGCGCTGACACGGGGTGAGGGATGGAGCCTGTCCCACCAGCTGGAATGGAGGACTCATGCTCCGTGGGTAATTCAGAAAGGTCGACTTGGGAGTGGTAGGGTGATTTTCTTCAGAGAGAACTGCTCCAGAATGGCCTCACAAATCAACAAAAGCGAGACTGGAAGGGACCAAACCCTTTCCAAGAAGCCTAACTGCACCTCTGAACAAAGCAGCAAGATTTATAGGGACACAGAAGCGCTCAGAACCCAGCAAGCCGACATACACGGCCTGCTGTCCGGCAAAGGTCACCAGGCGCTGAAAGAACCAGGAAGACCCACAATGAGGAGCAGAACCTTAACTCAGTGTCTCCGGACATGAAGTCATTAAAGGCTCCTGGAGTAAAGGCACGCTCCACTGGGCGGGAGCCGCAGTGTCTGAGATGAAGAACACTGGATGGGATTCATGATGGATGAGACTCTGCAGGACAGAAGTTTCATGCACTTGAAGACAGGGTGATGAAAACCACCATGGTGGCAGAGAGAGAGGAAAATCAATCTTTAAAGCCAGGGAGAGCAGAGTGAGCGATGGGGCAGCTTCATGAAGCAGGATTTACGGGTAACTGGAGTCGCTGCGGGCGGCGGGGGCAGAAAAGTGCTGCAGGAGGGTCCAGATGTGATCGAAGGATAAAGACGCAGACTCAAGAAGCCGCGCGGACCCGAGCATGAGAAAGGTAACAGCCTGGTGCGTGGAACGACGTGGGCGCTTAAAACCAGTGCTGATAAGGAGACCCTACAAGCAGCCACAGGAAGGAAACGCTGCCCACGGAGAAACAGCAGATTTCTCAGCAGAGAAACGCAGGTGAGAAAGAGGAGAAAAATCCACCAAACAATGGAAACAATGAAAAATGTCAACCTAGGGTTCTATTCCCAGTGAAAATATCTTTCTAAAAGCGAAAGCAAAATAAAGATGTTCTCAGACACACAGAAGCAGAGGGTTTATCCCAAGCGGTCCTGCCCTACGGGGAACGTGACGGGAAAGTCTCCAGGTGGAAGGGGAGTGAGTCCAGAGGGGAGAGGACCCACACCGGGGCCTGGGCAGCGACGGGCTCTCAACCACACAGGTGCAAACATGGCTTCATGCTATTTAGATCTCTAAAAACTATCTAAATTACTATTTTAAAAAGAGATCAAGCAAAACCAATAAAAACGTACTGGGGTTTTAAGACGTAAGTGCAGATAAAATGTACGACAGCCAGAGCACGAGGGCTGCATGACAGACGCGAGCAGCTGCACGGTTACACACTGCATGTGAGGGGGCATCTGTCCCCGGGAGGCAGACGGGGCTAAGCGAAGGGTGAGCGTTAAAAACCTAGGCAACCACCAAAAAAAAAACAGTTACAACTAGTAGGCCGGAGAAGGAGATAAGACGGCTTCATAAAAAGCGTGCAAGTAGTTCAGAGGAAGTCAGAGATACAGGAAAGTGGGGACGAAGAAGAGATACAGGAAAGCCGGGGATGAGTCAAGAGACACAGGAAAACGGGGACACGCGTCGGAGATACAGGAAAGCCGGGACGAAGAAGAGCCAGGACAAGCAGAAAAGAAAAGAAGACAGACCAACCCCGAGCACACAGTAACCACATTAGATGTCAACGGTCTGAACAGCCCCAGTTAAAGGCAGAGGGGGACGCCCTGGCGCTCCAGCGGTGAGGACCCTCTGCTCCCAATGCAGGGGCCCACGATCGATCCGTGGTCAAGGACCTAGACCCCTCGTGTCACAGCTAAAGACCCCACATGCCACAGCCAGGACCGGGCATGGCCAAATATATCAATGAATTTTTAAAAAACATTTTTAAAAAACGTAGAGAGAGACGATCAAATGGACGAAAAGGCAGCCCCCAGTTACACGCCACCAACAAAGCAGCAGAGACTGGGTGGCGGCCGTGCTGGGGGGCTGGTGCTGGAGGGCGGGAGATGACGTCATGAGCTCACGGGGGCGTGGCTGAGCTCTTAGGAAGGCGGGACTGTGCAGTGTTCAAAGCACTTCCTGCTTCCTCCTGTTTATATTCAAAGTGAAGCGGGAACAGTTCACAGTGTGTCACCCCTGACCTGATGCCCGAAACTCGGGCATCTTCCCCGAAGCCAGCCCATCAGCTCATCAGGGATATGCCAGACAAACGCGGGCTAGGGCTGTACAACGGGACACCTGCGGGCCCTGCCAAGCGGCGGAAGACAAAACCAAGAAACGGAGGTGCTGGTAACGAGGGACAGAGACGAGCTGTGTGGCCCACTCGGCACTCCCCACGCAACCCTCCTATAAACCAACAGTCACCCCAATCCCCCCACCAGCCGGACAAACAGAAGAAAGGGGCAAGGACGGAGAATGGACGCTGGGGTGGCTGGACAAAAGAGGCTTCAGCGGAGACATCTAGACAGTGGCTGCCCAAAAAGGCACTTCAAAAGTGTAAAACGGTTCATCCACCAAGAAGACACAGTAACCCTAAAGGAACACGCTCCTGAAAGCAGGGCTTCCACACACATGAAGTGGAAATGAGAGAGCTGGAAGGAGAAACAGACGGATCCACAGGCATGCTTGGAGATGTCAGAGCTCCTTGCCAAGGAGTCAGACCTGCGGACAGACACTGAGCAAGGACCCACAGTCTGCGGGGCCTTCACATTGTTCGACCCGACACCACGCAACAGGCGTTCTCTAGCATAGACAGGACGTTCTCCAAGACAGAGTGCATTCCTGGGGCATCAGTAAACACTAGCAAATTAGAAAATGAAAGCTATACAAACTAACTCACAGACTGGAATGGAATGTAAAACAGAAGGGCTTCCCTGGTGGATCAGCAGAAAAGAACCTGCCCACCAGTGCAGGAGACACGGGTCTGATCCTTGGGTTGGGGAGATCCCCTGGGGAAGGAAATGGCAACCTATTCCAGTATTCTTGCCTGGGAAACCCCATGGACAGAGGAGTCTGGCGGGCTACAGTCCATGGGGTTGCAGAAGAGCTGGACACGACTTAGTGACTGAACAACAAAACCAGAAAGACGAGAGGGAAATATCGACACGCTGGGAACCGTAACAGCACGTCAAACTAACACCCCGTTTAAGGAAGATGACGAGTGGGATCAGAAAGGATCTGCAACGGGATGAAAATGAGGACACGGCCGACCGCAGGCGCAGGGTCAGGCGGCCTTAAACACTCACGTTAGAAAACAAGAACAACCTCAAATCAGCAGTCTAACTTCCCACCTTAAGAAACTAAAAAAACAAAAAAAAAAAAGGGAAAAGTACACCCAAAGCAAGAAGGAACTAATAAAGCCAGAAATCAATGAGAATGAAAGCAAGCTGCCCTGTTCCTCCGGAAAGACCAAATAAATTGTGAGGCTCCAGCGGAAGAGGCCAGGCAGCAGCACCAGGAACGGGTAGCCCACCTCGGGCCCTACAGACACCAAGGAGCCGCGGGGGCGTCCACACGGACAACTGCCCGCGGTCCAGCCACATGGCCCACACAGAAGCCCCAGGCCAGCCTTCAGAGCCCCTCCACAACAGACACATCCAGGCCTATGTGGTTTTACAGGGTACAAACATTTAACGAAGAAACAATGCTAATTCTACACAATCTCATCCAGAAAAGAGAAGGAATAATTCCCAGCTTGGCACAGGAGGCCAGCATTACACTTGAAAAGAAACGGATGAGGACAGAAAATAAACAAAACCCACACAGCCGTGTCCCTCACGACCAGAAACATCAGCAACAAAACACGAGCAAGTTGCGTCCAGCAATGCAAAAGGACAATGACAGCCAAGGATGCTTATCTCGTGATGTCAGGCTGGTTCAATACTGAAGAATAAGTCAATATAATCTACCATAGTGGCAGTTCAAAGAAGAAAAAACACAAAGGTATCAATCTGTGGGAAAAGAAAGGATTCGACAAAGTTCCACATCTATTCATGACAAACCAAGAATAAAAGACCTATCAAGAATGGAAGGGAATGCCTACATCCTGGTACATCTACAAAATCCTACAGCGAACATCATTCTCGACGGCAAAAGACTAGGAGCTCCCTGAAGACCAGGAACGAGGCGGGCACTCCAACATCAGCCTGAAAGCCTTGACCAAAGGCGCACCGCTCAGAGAAGATACGAAACTGATACAATTTATGAAAGTTGCTCAGAGAAGACAGGAAACTGATACGATTTATGAAAGTCGCTCAGAGAAGATAGGAAACTTATACGATTTATGAAAGTCGCTCAGAGAAGACAGGAAACTGATACGATTTATGAAAGTCGCTCAGAGAAGATAGGAAACTGATACGATTTATGAAAGTCGCTCAGAGAAGACAGGAAACTGATACGATTTATGAAAGCCGCTCAGTAATGTCAGACTCTTGTGACCCCGCGGACTGTAGCCCGCCAGGCTCCTTGTCCATGGAGTTCTCCAGGCAAGAACACCGGAGTGAGTAGCCGTCCCTCCTCCAGGGGATCTTCTCTACCCAGGGATCGAACCTGGGTCTCCCGCATTGCAGGCAGATTCTTCACCATCTGAGCCACCAGGGAAGCTCAGGTAATTTATAGACAGGAGAATCTGCGTAGTAAGACCGCAAGGAATCAACCAAAAATAAACACGAAAAGCCCTCATAGAACTGAAAAGTGAAATTGGTAAGGTACAGGATATGGGATGAACAGCTCAAGAATCAATCACTTCTATATAGTACTTAACAGTAAGGCAAAGTAAAACAAAATTTACGACTGATAAAAAAGACACACTTAGGCATAAATCTAATAAAACGTGCAGAATCGGTATAATGAAAAGACAAAATGCTGACAAAAACAATCAAAGATGTAAATAAACACATACTGTGTTCATGGACTGGGAGACCCAACACAGCAACAATGTCAATTCTCCCCAAATGACATACAGATTTAACACAAAGCCAGGAAACCCAGCAGGATTTTTGGGGGGTGGGGGGTGGGGAGGAGGGTAGATCTAGACAAACCAACTTTAAAATTTATACGGAAAGTCAAAGGAACTAGAACAGCTGAAACAACATGGAGGAAGAGCGAAATCAGAGGACTCACTCTGGCAGATTTTAACTTGCCCCAAGGCCACCAGCAGTCAAGACAGTGGTGATGAGATGAACACAGATCAACACAGCAAAGCAGAGTCCAGAAGAGAGAGAAATATGCCCACCTGATCTGTGACAAAGGCTTAAAAGCAACTCGGTGAAGGACAGCCTTTGCCACAGATTGTCTGGAAGCAGTTAAACATCTTTCAGTTCAGTTCAGTTCAGTCGCTCAGTCGTGTCCGACTCTCTGCGACCCCATGAATCGCAGCACGCCAGGCCTCCCTGTCCATCACCAACTACCGGAGTTCACTCAGACTCACGTTCATCGAGTC
>SJYQ01014201.1:122900-150592 GCA_006410935.1 Redunca redunca
CTTTGGCATTGCCTTTCTTTGGGATTGGAATGAAAACTGACCTTTTCCAGTCCTGTGGCCACTGCTGAGTTTTCCATATTTGCTGGCATATTGCATGCAGCACTTTCACAGCATCATCTTTCAGGATTTGAAATAGCTCAACTGGAATTCCATCACCTCCACTAGCTTTGTTCGTAGTGATGCTTTCTAAGGCCCCCTTGACTCACATTCCAGGATGTCTGGCTCTAGGTGAATGATCACACCATCGTGATTATCTTGGTCGTGAAGATCTTTTTTGTACAGGTCTTCTGTGTATTCTTGCCACCTCTTAATATCTTCTGCTTCTGTCCCTACCATTTCTGTCCTTTTTCGAGCCCATCTTTGCATGAAATGTTCCCTTGGTGTCTCTAATTTTCTTGAAGAGATCTCTAGTCTTCCCCATTCTGTTCTTTTCCTCTATTTCTGTGCATTGATCGCTGAGGAAGGCTTTCTTATCTCTCCTTGCTCTTCTTTGGAACTCTGCATTCAGATGCTTAGATCTTTCCTTTTCTCTTTTGCTCTTTGCTTCCCTTCTTTTCACAGCTATTTGTAAGGCCTCCTCAGACAGCCATTTTGCTTTTTTGCATTTCTTTTCCATGGGGAGGGTCTTGATCCCTGTCTCCTGTACAATGTCACGACCTCCATCCACAGTTCATCAGGCACTCTGTCTATGAGATCTAGTCCCTTAAATCGATTTCTCACTTCCACTGTATAGTCATAAGGGATTTGATTTAGGTCATACCTGAATGGTCTAGTGGTTTTCCCTACTTTTTTCAATTTAAGTCTGATTTTGCCAATAAGGAGTTCATGATCTGAGCCACAGTCAGCTCCTGGTCTTGTTTTTGCTGACTGTATAGAGCTTCTCCATCTTTGGCTCCAAAGAATATAATCAATCTGATTTCTGCGTTGACCATCTGGTGATGTCCCTGTGTAGAGTCTTCTCTTGTGTTGTTGGAAGAGGGTGTTTGCTATGACTAGTGCGTTCTCTTGGCAGAACTCTATTAGCCTTTGCCCTGCTTCATTCCGTACTCCAAGGCCAAATTGGCCTGTTACTCCAGGTGTTTCTTGACTTCCTACTTTTGCATTCCAGTCCCCTATAATGAAAAGGACATCTCTTTGGGGTGTTAGTTTAAAAGATATCCTTTAGAACTAACACCGAAACATCTTTAGGCAAAAATAAATCTTCACCTAAACCTCATGTCTTACACAGACTTCAACTGAACATGGGTCAGAAGCTTGAATATAAAGTGTGAAATAAAAAAATTTTAAGAAATAAACGTAGCAGAACATCTTTGATATGCAAGGCTAAGCAAGAAGTTTTCAGACTCAATATCTAAAAATTGGCAAATTGGACTTTTTCAAAATTTAAAACTTTTGTTAAAGACATTGGTAAGATAATGAAAAAAAAAAAACAGGCTACAGACCAAAAGAAAATATTTGCAAAGCACATACTTGACAAACACAGATCCACTATAAAGAAAGAAATTGCAAAATTCAACAATAAGTAAAAAAAAATAGAACAGCAGCAAGAAAAAAACAACTAAATATTGAAACAGATATCTCACCAAAAAGGTTACAACAGGTTGCAACTAATGAAAACATGTTAACACCATTAGCCATTTGGGAAACACATGTACGAAGCCACGGCGAGACAGCCACGGCAGGCAGTGCCACACAGCCAGCAGGCTAAACGAAACAAGAATATTGACATCACCAAGTGCTCACACAGAAGAACCCAAACTCTCACACGGTTCTGTTTAAATAACCATCAAACTATTTTCCAAAGCCAAACACACACTGAACACAGTAGTTAGAAATTCCACTCTGGGGCAGCTACCCTAGAGAAGCGTTAATCATTGCCTCTACACAACCTGCACGCAAACGTTTACAGCAGTCCCGGTCACAACTGTCCCAAGCTGGAAACAACACAGACATCCCTCAGAAGTGAGCGGACGCAGTTGCCTCAGCTGTGGTGTACCCACCAGTGGAATGCTACCCAGTTATAAAAAGGGGCAACCGCCGCAGGAAGCGGAACGCTTGGGAGCCTGTGGTTCAGTTACACCAAGAGCAGAGGACACGCTCTGGCCAAGTGCACGTGGGCATTCACCAGAAAAGACCACGTGTCAGGCTACAAAGCAAGTCTTCTAAGCTAAACTTATTGATCGAATGGAAGTAGCTCAATGAGATGAAAGTAAAGCCCAATAACAGAAACAAAAACTGGAAAACAAACGTGAAAACTAAACAACAGGCGTAAGCAAGAGATCAGAGAAGAAACGAGAAAATAAAACGGAAACAAAACACAAGATGCCAGTGACAGCAAGGCTCTTGGGGATTTACAGCCTTAAAAGCCTGCATGTTAAAAGGAAGTGAAGTAGTGGAAGTCACTCAGTCGTGTCCTGCTCTTCGCAACCCCATGGACTGTAGGCCAGGCTCCTCTGTCCACAGAATTCTCCAGGCCAGAATACTCGAGTGGGTACCCGTTCCCTTCTCCAGGGGATCTTCCCGACCCTAGGATTGAACCTAGGTTTCCCACATTGCAGGCAGTTTCTTTACTGTCTGAGCCACCAGGGAAGCGGGGGATCTCAAATCAATAACATGAGTATACATCTTAAGAAACTAGAAAAGGAAGAGCAAATTGAACTCAAAAGCTAGAAGGAAGAAAATAATAAAGACCAGAACAGAGATAAATGACACAGAAAACAGAAAAACAGTAAGAAAATCAACGAAACCAAAAGCTGGTTATTTGAAAAGATCAACAAAAATCAACAAATCTTTGGCTGAAATGACTGATATGTTTCAGTATCGATAAAAATCAGCTATATTCCTAAACAACAGCAATGAAAAATCTGAAAAGAAGGAATTTAACAAAATCAGTCCATTTACAAGAACATCAAAGAGAACAAACTACTTAGGTTTTAATTTACCCAGGGAGGTAAAAGATTTGCATACTGGAAACTGCAAAAGGTTGCTGAAAGAAATTAAAGAAGAACTAAACAGATGGGGAGATACTCCACGCTCATGGAGAGGAAGACTTAAAATGGTTAAGACGGCAGAGGAGTTGAAACCACCTTGGAAAAGAACGACTTGGGAGAACTTGCACTTCCTGGTTTCCAAACTCGGTAGAAAGCTACAGTAACCAGAAAATAAGGGCCCTCATGGTGGCAACACCATGGAGGAATCTCACTTACGGCCAGTGAGAGATGCTGGTCTCAGAAGAGCGGAACTGTCGGGCTGCACTTACAGGACATTGCTGAGCAAGGACGGCCTGTGGGCAGGAGGGCCAATCGGAGGCTGCGGCAGGACCACGGGCGCGCGGGGCGATCGTGAGCTGCTGGCAGGAGTGGGCTGAAGCGACCGCTTCAGTCCGTGCTCCGATGAAGGGGCAAGTAACTGAAATGCCTGGGACTGCACACCAAGAAAAAGACAATTTGTCTTTTTCCAACTACTCACTGGAAAGACTCATGCTGAAACTGAAGCTCCAACACTTTGGCCACCTGATGAGAAGTGCTGACTCACTGGAAAAGACTCTGATGCTGGCAAAGACTGAGGGCAGGAGGAGAAGGGGGCGACAGAGGATGAGATGGCTGGATGGCATCACCGACTCGATGGACAAGAGTTTGACCAAACTCCAGGAGACAGTGAAGGGCAGGGAAGCCTGGCGTGCTGCAGTTCACGGGCTGTAGAGTCGGGCGCGACTAAGCAAGTGAACAACAGCCACATGATTTTAGAAGTGAAAGCGCGCCACCTAGTACATATTCCGTAGCTTACCGTGGTGGCGATCACAAGCAGGGGCACGCGTCTGTCAAGAGTGACTGGTGGCCGGTGGGGGCGGGCGGGTGGAAGAGGAGTATTTGATCACTGACGTTCTTCAGATCTGAAGGAACGTGGCGATGAGAGAAAGCAGACTGGCTTTCACTTTACTCACTGCGTGCGCGCCTGCTCAGTCACGTCCGACTCTACGACGCCAAGGACTGTGCCCCGCCAGGCTCCTCTGTCCGTGGGGTTTTTCCCCACGGACAGATACTGGGGTGGGCTGCCATTCCCTCCTCCAGGGGGTCTTCCTGACTCAGGGATCAAACCCGTGTCTCCCGCACTGGCTGGAGCGCTCTTCGCCACTGAGCAACCGGGGAAGGCGAATCACTGTTTTACGCTTCGCCAAAGACAACATGCTGTCCAAGATCTGCTCTCTGGGGGCCCACACCCACAGCCCACCCTTGGTGCCCAGGACACTGGCCACTGAAAGGGACACATCCCGATGGATGTGGAGTATGCCTCGACGACTCGGGTGTTAAAGTCCCTCGGGGCTGGTACTGAAGGGAAAGCTCGGGGTGCACGCCAGCGGTTTTCGTGCAGGGACTACGACAGCTGCTGATGGGGGCAGTGGGGGTGCCTTGATTTCAAAACCACATGCAGCAGAGCCCTACATGCAAGTACCACTGGATTTCTGGGACCCAGAAAACACGCGTGTCTGTGTAAAAACATGGGCAATGGTTCACGCAGAGATACTCATCACAGCTTGTTCTCAGCAGCTGAAAACATGAAATAACTCAAGTTCCAAAAGGGGAGCAGTCAACTGTAGTATGAGACAAACTACGCGTTAGCATTTACATGAAGGCTGCAGAGACACAGGAAGGCGTCACAAGACAAAGCGGAGAGACGGGGTTTAAACGGTGTGGGTTTCACTGTGCATAAAACGTTTATGCACAGAAAAATCGCCGGAGACTTCAGCTGAAGATGGTGGCCTCTACATTCACACTTAAGTGCAACCTCTCTCAAAATTCCTTTAAAGTGAGAGCATAGTTCTTCCTGACTTCTTGTGGGGCCTACTTCTGGAAAGACAAAGGAAACAGAAATGACAGCGTCCAAAAAACCTTAGAAGTCGGAAAGCACATGGTAAATAACACAAAAGAGCTAAGCCCTGGACCAGCCATGGAAATGCCGAGAAGCTTCCACCACTAACAGCCCAGAAGGTCTATGGAACGGTGTCACAGGGAGTCACTTCTGAAAGCAGCTTGGAGTCTCTTTCCCCCACACCTCAGGAAAGAATTACAGGAACCTGCACAAACTTAGGAGGAGGCCCACGCCCTCTTCACGGAGCCTCTGTCAAGGGTAACAACGAACACAGGCCCCACGGGTGCCGCCACGCGTGTACACACCCACGGCCACCACCGCTACGAGCTCACCAATGTCCCTCTGGAGACCCCCCCAAGCCAGGCCACCTCCTCCTCCACTGTCTAAACAGACTGTAAAGCTGATGCTACTGAGCCTCTCAACGTTTACAGTTCTCCAGAGACAACCCACAGACCTGGCAACATCCTTTGGCGGAAGCACTGTAATCGTGAAATCAAGTTTTCAACGTTTGCAGGACGATGCAGGGGGGCTTCCCAGGTGGCTCAGAGGTAAAGAATCAGCCTGCCGACACGGCAGACGTGAGTTCAATCCCTGGGTCGGGAAGATCCCCTGGAGGAGGAAATGGGAACCCACTCCAGTATCCTTCTCTGGAAAATCCAGAGGAGCCTGGAGGGCTACAGCCCTTGGGGTCACAGGGTCAGATATGGCTGAGTGCTCACACACAGGAAGCCACGGATCACCCCGCTCAGCTTGGACGAGCTGCGGAGTCCCTGGGTTTTAAGGAAGCAGTCCATCGTGGCCGAGCTGACAACTCTGTGAGCATAAGTTGCTCGTAACACCCCCACATCCTCTAGCGCGGGCCCGCAGGGGCTCCCCTGTCCTCCCAGGCACCGATGCTCCGCGTCTATCTCATACTTGTCATCTTTGCTGGAGGTTCACTGATTTTCAAAGGGCTGGCTTTTTGCTTCAGTAATTTTCTGTTTTTCTCCTTCCATTATATTTGCTCTTTACGAGTTTCTCCTTTCTGCTTGCGTTGGGCTCCCTGTTCCCTTCTTTTTCAAAGGTCTGGAGACTGGATCATGAACCAGACGTCTGCCTGCCCCGCTACTGCCGGAACCACAGACTCTCACGGGTCTGTTTTCACCATCACTTGGCTGTCTCTCTCTCTCCTCTGAGACGTCCTCTTTCACACACAGGCTGTTTAACAGTGTGTTTAGTCTCCAAGTGCCAGGAGACTCCCCTGGGTTCTCCTGGCACTGACTTCCGGATCGAGCTCCTTCTGGACACAGAACACACGGGGGTGAAGCTGACTCTCCCGGACGTGTTCTGCGAGGTGGGTGCAGTCTGCCCACCGTGCCTCCTGCAGACGTCGCCCGGGCCCTGCTCAGTCCTCCCGCGTCTCTGCCGCCTTTCGGGTCAGTCCTCTGCTCCTGGGGGCACTGTGCCAGGCCCTGACCGCACAGGTGGACCTGCCCACGCCTCCCCCCAGCCCATCACTCCACTCTGTGAGTTGGGAGTTACACTTCTGTGCAGACAGAGCCTCACACAGGGTCCCTTTTGGTCCGCCGTATTTTACCTGACATTGTTCCACCGGCATAAGCCACACCTACTCTAAAAACATTCATGCGTGCCCCGCACATCGTTTCTTGTTCTTTTATTTTCTACCTACCCGTGTTGCCATGGCTGAAGCGAGTCTTGCAGATAAAATGTAACCGGGTTGTGTGTTTGTATCCACGCTGCCAACCTGCCCCCTACTTGGTGCGTTTACATCGTTCACATTAAATGCAACTTACTTCCCGATGATGACATCTGCGACTTCACTCATGTTCCCCGTTCGTTCGCTCTGTCTCCCTTCTTTTGCTTTCCTGTGGGTTCCTTGGCTACTTTCTAGAGTCTCATTCTGCAGCGTTTTGGACACGCGGCGTTGTACGTATTTCTCACTGTCGCTGGAAGCACGGAGATGAGCATACACAATGCGGCTTCCCAGCGCTGAGAGCCCCTGCCCGCTGTCAGCTCGGGCGGGCTCGAGGCTGCCACCACGCGTGCCGAGCACCACCGTCGCGGGACGCTCCCGGCTTCCCCCCTCGGGGATGATCTCACAGAACGGCGAGGACAGCCTGCCACCCCGCCGCTTCTCCCTGTTTTCGCCCGTGCGGCTGTCCTTCCCCGGGGAATTCCCAGGCTTTCCTCTCTCACTGTGCCCTTCCTGCCCGGGAGCTTCCTCTGACGTTCATTAAGGGCAGGTCTGCTGGTGACAAATTTTCTGAGCTTCGCTTCGGCAGAGGGTGTCTTGATTTTTCTTTCATCCCTGAAGGATGTTTTTGCTGGCTGACAGTTCTTTTCTCTCAGAAGCTTGAAAAATGTTGTGCGCTTCCTCTGGCTTCTGCAGTTTCAGATGAAAAACTCGCTGCCGCTCAGATGCATGTCCCCACAGATAAGAGTGTTTCTCTCCAGCTCCTTTCAAGACTTTTCCTTTGTGATTAATTTTCAGGAGGTTGATCAGCACATGTCATGGTGTGGGTTTCTTGGCTTTTAGGATGTAAGGGGTCCACTGGGCTTCTTAAACCTGTAGTTTCATGCCCTTCACCAGATTTGGGAAACGGGCAGTCATCACTTCTCAGGGTGTCTTCTCCGCCTCAGCGCCGTTCTCCCCTCTGGGGCCCCAGCTACACGAGGCCCCCCTGTCTCCCGATCACAGGTCCCGGAGGCTCTGCTCCTGTCTGCACGAAGTCTATCTCCCTGTCGCTCTGCTGAGGGGTTTCCACTGGCCTGGCAGTCTACTGTGGGGCGTACCTGTTGAGTTTTGTATTTTGGTTATTGTATTTTTCAGGGGTATAATTTACATTTGATTCTTAAAAAAAAAACATGATGTTTATTTCTTTGTTGAAATGCATCACTTGTGTAAGAGGATGTGTAACTGTCTGCAGAAGCGTCCTCATGCTGCTGCTGTAAAACCCGCGTCAGGCAGCTCCCCGCCCGAGCCGCCGTGGCGCAGGTGTGTGCCGACGGTCTTGGCTCATCCCGACTCCAGGTACGGGGGGGTTTACTGCATCCCGGACACACCGAGCGCCAAGCTGCAAGACCTCAACCCCCGCTGAAGACCAGAGATGTATTTTCTTGAGAGAGAAGAGAGCAGGTCTCAGAGTAGAGGGACACCAGCTGGAGGGCCAAGCTGCCCCAGCTGGCAGGGCACTGAAGGGCCGTGTCCACGGACGCCAAACCCTGGTCCTGCCCCGGCTCCACGCCTGGAAGCTGGCAGCCCACCTCCAGACAGGGCTCTTCCCCGAAGACACGAGGGCTCTCCGTGAAACGGCCACGGCAGACCCAGTGAAGGCAGCAGCAGAGTCCATCAGGCCCAGGCAGGGCCAGGAGGGGTCGGTGCCCCTCCCTGTGAGCGGGCCGCCAGGGCCGCAGGGACAGCGTCAGCAAGAGGCCTCCCCCAAGCCAGCCCACTGACAGAAAGCAGCGTAAAGAGAAGGGGGCACGGACTGAAGGAAGCTTCAGAAAGCCCCTTATGACATCAAAGAGCTGGTGAGCACATCCTACGTGAGGGAGCGCTCAAAGAACAACAATGCTACAAAAAAACTTCTCAGGAAATTAAGAGCATAGCAGCAGAAACAGAGAGTGAACGGGCTGAGAACTTGAGAACGTTTTATAGGAAGTAAGCCCAAAGATCAAAAGTGTTTTTGTAACAGAAAGCATCCAGAAAGTTCAACATCTCAGTAACAGCTTCAGAAAGAAACAATGGAGAAAACGGAGGAGGAAGAATGGCCGATGAGTAACTGAGGGGCTTTCAGGAGCTGGAGAGCGTGAGACGCCACTGAAAGGCCACCAGAAACAGGGCAGCGTGGCCGTGATGTTTCAGGACCCTGGACAGCAGACGGCCCTCGGGCCTCCGCAGAGCAGCGCGGGGCAGGCCAGGACCCCGGGCCCGAGGCTCTGCTCTGGGGGAGGCCACCCCTCCCGCCCACTGCAGGGTCAGCGCAGGAGGGGCAGCTGGGCACAGCCCTGACTGGGACGCCCCCCGGTTCTTGCAGCCAGGCAGCAGGGGGGCAGCAGGCCCGGGGCCCAAACACGGCTGCAGGAGCTGTGCTCCCGGGGGTGTCTGCAGGCAGGCAGAGGAGGAGCCCAATGGAGCGGCCCTGGCCGGGAGGGGCGTGGGGCTGCAAAAGCCTCCGTGATCAAACGCAGCGCTCCCACAACCGCTCCCCTCCAGACTGAGCCCGCAGCCGGGGCACCAGGTCCAGGGGCAGCCTCACCCTCGCCGTGGTCACACAACAGGCTCAGGCCCACGGGGCGGGTCCTGCTTCCGCCCGGGTCGTGGGTGGGGCCGAGGGCCCACGTCCCTCTGCAGCTGTGCCCTCCTCTGAGGCAGGGGAGGCAGGAGACACCTCCCGTCGTCACACGCGCACGCCCGCAGGTGAAGCAGAGTCAGCTCCTTGCAGAGAGCGCCATGCGGGGCACCCTGCTGTCTGCCAGGCTCGGGGCAGGAGGAGGCTGCTGAGCAATGGCCAACCCGGTGCGGGGGCGGAGAGGGGAAACTTGTGAAGACAGCACGGGAGGGGGCACAGAGCAGGGGCACAGGGCCGGGCCAGGCATAGAGCAGGGCTGGGCATGGGGCAGGGGGGCACAGGGCACAGGGCAGGGCAGGGCAGGGCAGGACGCACCTGAGCGAGCTCACCTCCTCCCTGGAGAACAGGAAGCTCTGCTCAGCAGGGCCCGCCTGCGACTTCAGTATCTTCAGCTCCATCTCCAGCTGTGAGGAGACACGGGCGAGAGGTCAGCCTGGACCACAGGCTGGGAGACACGGGCGAGAGGTCAGCCTGGACCACAGGCCCCAGGAGCCCAGGGGCGCAGCCACTTCCCTGTGGGGGGCAGGTGAGGAGACCCTCCTCCCTGGGCTCCTGTCTGCCACTCGGCCTCCTGCAAACACAGCTTCGTTGTTTCAGCTCTCGCCTCCACAACAGCCACAGAGGGAGACACAGTCACGTCGAGGGGAAACGGCAGCGTCTGGGGCAGGGGACCCAGCAGCTGGGAAGAACGTATTCCAGCTGCAGCGCTCTGATCGGTCCTAAGAGTCCTGATCCATTATTTATTTTGGATGTCAGAGTCCACGACAGGATGTCAAGTCGCATAGACCGTGAGGAAGGCAACGAGGAAGTGAGCTGCTGTAACACGTGGCAGGGGGGCAAGATGAGGCTGGAGGAGAGCAGGGAGGAGACCCAGCCTCTGACCCGACGGGTCAGGGATGGGGCGAGTGGTCCCGTGGGGTGGGGTGAACCCCAGCCGTGGGCGGCACACTCAGCCAGAGCTGCCCTGGGCTCTGAGGGCCCTGATGGGGCACAGCAGGCGGAAGGACGCCGCAGGCCAGGTGGCCGGCCGTGGGTGCAGGAGCACTGTCCGTGCGCTGGCCTCCGGCTGTCCCCAGCCCACCCCCAGGGCCTGCCATCCCTGACCCCAGCCAGCCCGTCCCCCGCGCGCAGGTCACTGTCACCCAGCTCGGCTGTTCCTGACCGGCACCAGCCTTCGGCCTTCTCCTTTCTTGGCCCGCTGCCCCACCTGGGGACTCCCGCTGGTCTGGCTGTCCTGACGCCCAGAGAGGACCTTAACCCCGTTTAGCTCCCCGCTGAGCCCCCGAGGGGACGGGGGTGCCGGGAAGGCTCCCTGTGGGGTCCACGCCAGCCGCGGGCCCCGGCTGGGAGAGAGGCGGCATCCCCGAGGCGGGTCTGTCCTGTGCTGCCTCTTGAACCAAGCCCTCCAGGCCAGTCCTGCGGGGGCCTCCTTGGGTGACCTGACTTGAGGGGTTCCTGGGCCCCAGACGCCCAGTCGTGTGACGCCCGGATCAACCATCAGGTCCCTGGAGGAGACCCCGCCCCTAAACGGGCCAGCGGGCCTGCGAGACCTGGGCCTGCCCGCCGGAGTGCAGACCAAGCGCAAGCACCCTGGGGACCAGCTCCCAGAACAGCCTCGGCGGAACCGAGTTACACGCAGGCCCACACCCAACGCCTCCGCCTCTCCTGGTGCCGAAGGGCATGGCCCAGGGCCCACCACGGCAGCTGCAGCCCCTCCAGAGGTGGGGGTGCCCTCGGCGTAGCCCCTTCATCAGGGCGATGGCCGGATTCACCAGCTGGCACCGATGACGCCTGTGCCACGTGGCGTCACGGGCAGAGCAGAACCCGGCCGTGTTCAGGAGCAGCGGCATCCACCGCGTCCAGAGGCCCCCAGGCCTCTGCTCAGAAGCTGGAGCTTTGGACAAAGCTCCTCCTGGGAACCAAGCTGTCCGTGCGCTGCTGCCCCCGAGTGTCCAGTCCCTCCTCTCTGATGCCACCTGCACCTCCTACCTGGAGGCCGGTGGTGGTCACCCAGGAACCCCTCTCCCCACTGTGTCCACCCTCACGGTCACGATCAAATAGACCAGCGGACACGAACTCCCCGGACCTGGAGGGTCTCCCCTGAGGGAACGTGGGCCCGGCAGTTGGTCCAGGCTGGTCCCTGTTCCATGCAGGCGAGGGCTGATCTGGCAGCAGGGCACAGGGGGAGGCCCTGCCAGAGGACTGCCCACCTCGTCCCGGAACCGCGGGCGCTTTGCAGCCTCAGGAATTGCACTCAGACGTCAAGTGGAGAAGCCTCCCTCCAGCTTTGCCTGGCTCCTCTCCCAGCCCGAGCCCCCAGGCTCAGCTCACGTATTTACCAGTTACAAGGCTGACGTTCTTCCCTTCTTTAAAATGTATTTATTGTTTATAAAAACATTATTCTGCAAGTATTCTGACCTTGTTCTGTACGTTAATTCTTTTCACGTAGTACACTTGGAGGTATTTCCAGATCCGCACACAGAGTGTGCCCAGTTCACCGTCGCGGCTCCCGGAACTGCCCCTGACGGCCACCCTCCTGCCAACCAGCGTCTGGCCTGCTGCCCGTCCGGTGGCTCAGACACGCAGGCCCGGGCATGAGCTGACCCTGCAGGCCGGGTCCCAGAGCCGCAAGTCCGCCTGCAGCCCCATCCGACGCGTCACCGCGCAACGCGCGGCTGTCCATCGCCCGCAGGCTGCGGTGACCCAAGTGGAGGCGGGCGAGCTCGGGCTGCTCACGCCAAAGGCCCCGAACCTCCAGCGGCCTTCAGGGAGGGCTTTTAAAGACAAGACCGCAGCGAGGGCTGCGGCTGTCTGAGCGGCCTGGGGGCATTCTTCTGCTCTGCTGTGAGGAAGTAGATGGGGGGTATTTTGGGCGTCAACACCATCAACCACCTGCATCCAACTGGCCTTGGGCCCACATGCAGGGGGCCAGCACCTAGTCAACGCCTTCGAGCTGGCAGGGGTCTCAGTGTCTGCAAGGCGTGCAAGCGCTCAGGCCAGGAAGCCACCCGCCTCAAGGGGGGCAGAAGGCCCCGTGCCTGTGCTAGAGCTGAGCCCATTACGCTCCACCCTGCTGGACTGTCCCTTCTGTTTCTGCATCTTCTTGCTTCTCTGGTTAAACTTGCTCTTTAGAACCGGGGGACAGCCTGGGAGCTAAAGGTCTTTCACAGACGAAAGGCGGGGACCAGGAAGGCCCCACAGGTCCTTCTGGGCTTCGGGGCGGGGCCCAGCCGTCCTCGCTGCCCCAGGGAGCGCGGCTTCCTGTCTGTAACCCGGTCAGCTTCCCACGTCCTGTCCCCAAGAATCCTGGGCCCTCTCTCTCTCTTGCCCCGCCCTCCCCTTAATTTATAAAAAAGAACCCAAACCGCCTGTTCTCAGGAACCTGGGGCATGTCCCAGGGCTCGGCCGAGGGCGGAGCCAGCTTGTCCGTCAGGACCGGGGGTTCCTGCGTCCACCCGCGTCTTACTCGTGCTGGAGTAGGAGGGAGGGTTTTCCTCGTCGTCTGACTTGTCATTTGTAGACACAGGTCCGTCAAGCTCCTGTGCATTGGCTCTGCCACCAACCCCTTGTGGGGTCTCAAGTGGGCTGCGAGGCCTGCTGGCCGACTGTCTTGCCCGGCCGCGCCCCTGCTCCTCCCCAGCACCAGTCTTGCATCTCTTCCTGGGCAGCAGTGACCGCTGCAATCTCCAGAACACCAGGCTACGGTTCTAATACTGGACACTGCTGGCCGCTTTGTGGCCTCGGGGAAACTAATCTAGCATCTTCCTATTGACAGCAAGCATGTTGGTTTTCGCTTGAAATGAACACATTCGTGCTGAGAAATCACCCGTATGTTATCACGGGATCTTAGACTGTTGGACTTTGTCAAGCAGGTTTTTAGCAAATACGGGGCAGACATCCTGTGAGCTGACAGCCCACGATCGGAGCAGCAGCCGGTCCTGGAGAAGCCCTGCGCGCACCCCTCCCGGCACGCGTGGACGCATGCCCCTTCTGGCACCCGGGGACGCACGCGGCACAGGCGGGCCCCTGCGCATGTCCCCTCCCGACACGCGCGGACGCACGCGGCACAGGCGGGCCCCTGCGCACGTCCCCTCCCGACACGCGTGGACGCACGCGGCACAGGCGGACCCCTGAGCACGTCCCTCCCGACACGCACGGACGCACGCGGCACAGGCGGGCCCCTGAGCACGTCCCTCCCGACACGTGCGGACACACGCGGCACAGGCGGGCCCCTGCGCACGCCCCCTCCCGACACGCGCGGACGCACGCGGCACAGGCGGGCCCCTGCGGAGTTGGTGTCCATAGGACCCGCGCTTCCCTGCCCTGTGCCGGGGCAGCCTGGGCGGTGTGGATGGCACTGGAGCTGCAGCAGGATTCCCCTGGGGCTCACACTCAGACTCATGCCTTTCCGTGTCTTCCTGTTTGCTGGCGGGGCCACAGAGGTGGCGGGGTTTTTTTTTTTACAAGTTGGTAGTAACTGGTCTGTTTGAAATTTCTCTCTTCTGGAGTCAGTATTCATGGGTTATATTTTCGCAGAAAATGATTCATCTCTTTCAGGTTTTCACTTTAAACAGAGTTGTGACATAATCCCTAACTTTACAGGACTCCCAGACCTCGTGATTCTCTCTCCAGGGTTCGCTCTGACGCGTGCTCCCAGCTGTCCTCCTCACCGCTGAAGGGAGGCTCCTGTGCAGGGCAGTGCTCACTGTGTGTCCGTCCAGCTCCAGGGCTCCACGTGGCTGCACACGGGGAGCCTCGTCCAGGTCAGACCAGAGCCTTCGGCACCCAGGACATGCTCTCCTCACCCGCCCCAGCCCAGTCAGCAACTCCAAGCTAACTGCTCTTAGTTTGGGTGGTGGTGAAGTGAAGTGAAGTCGCTCAGTCGTGTCCGACTCTTTGCGACCCTGTGGACTGTAGCGCACCAGGCTCCTCCATCCATGGGATTCTCTAGGCAAGAGTACTGGAGTGGGTTGCCATTTCCTTCTCCAGGGGACCTTCCCGACCCAGGGATCGAGCCCAGGTCTCCCGCGTTGCAGGCAGACGCTTTAACCTCTGAGCCACCTGGGAAGCCCCTGGGTGGTGATGGTTTCTATTAATTTACTAGGATTGTGAATAATTAATGCTTTACTGGTTTGTTTTCAAAGCACAGACCTTTGGATTTATTTGTTATTTCTACCATTTTTCACTTTCTCATTAACTTCTGCTTTGATCTTTATAAGTTCGTACTTCTCCTTTACTAAGGTTAATCCTGTCTTCCTTTTCCCAGCTCTTGGATTGGGTGTTTAATCCATACATAGTCACTCCTTCTTGTTCAATGACATAAATATTTAACCCTGTGGCTTTTCTTCTCAGCGCTGGTCTGGCTGTTTCCCACAGGCTCTGGAGGGAAGACTTCCCATTAAGACTATTTTCTCCATTTTAGACCCAAGAATGAAGACTGACTCTCTTGTTCTATTGCTTTTTTTCTTTCAAGAATTAGGTGCTATGTATTTTTTTGGTTGTGCTTTTAAATTCAAATTCATCACAGTATGATCAGAGGAAAGCTATTTGTCCTAGTTCCATTTGGATTTTTTTAAGCTTTAAAAAATTTCATTTTTTATTTTTGGCTGGGCCGAGTCTTCTTTGCCGTGTGCGGGCTTCCTCCGGTTGCGGCGCGCGGGCTTCTCACTTGGAGGCTTCTCTCCTCGCGGGGTACGGGCTCCAGGGAGCAAGGGCTCAGCAGCCGCGGCTCCGGGCTGAGCGGCGCCACGGCCTGTGAGGTCTCCCCAGACCAGGACGGAACCTGTGTTTCCTGCACTGCAAGCCGATTCTCAACCAGGAGGCCACCAGGGGAGCCTGGGCTACCAGAGAGCGCTGCGTCTCACAAGCCAGCCTCGCCTCGGGGTCTGGTGACCCTCCCGCTCAGCTCCACCCCTGGGGAAGACCCCGGGGACAGGACCTGCGAAGCCCCCAGGCCGGCCGAGGCGAAGGCCTTCGGGCGGCTCAGCACGCCTGCCTGCCGCAGTGGCCCCTCCGGTCAGGGAGGTGGGCGGCCCCAGCAGAGGAGGCGCAACAGGCAGCAGCCCCAGGGTGGGGGCTGGGGGCCGAGGCAAAGAGCACAGGCCCGGACGCAGGAAACGGGCGAGGGCCCCCAGTCCTGGCCTCAGTCGCTACAGCGAAGTCTCTGCTGGGGGCGACGCTGAAGCGACAACACACTGCCCTTTTCTGGGAGAGGCGCCTGGCGCTCCAGGGAGGTCAGGGGAGAACAGGGCCAGGACAGGCCTTTCTGGAAGTACCTGGGGAGGGACAGGACCCCAGGAGTCCAGGCTGTCTGGCAGGAACTGCCTGCAACTCCAGCTCCAAGCCGGTCCCTGGAGACCTGCTCCCGCCTCGCCCCGCGCTCCACCCCGGGACAGGGAGCGGGCCACCGAGTGCGCACACCCCCGTGCCTCTCCACCTGGCCCAGAGTCGCCCTGAGGCCCAGAACCTGGGGGCGGCCCTGCCCTCCGCGCCTCCTCCCACCAGAGTCAGAGAAGGTGCTTCTGTCAGAGACAGAGGGCCTGGGTGGGGCTGAGCCTCCCCAGGAACAACACTGACCAGCGGGCAGCAACGTGCAGGATCCCAGAGAGGTGGGCTCCGAGGCTGGCCCAGCTCACGGCCTGGGAGCGCCCAGGACAAGGCACAAGCCAGAGGAGGGGCAGAGACAGGAGCGTGGGGAGGCCGGGAAGCCAGAGCCCACGGGGTGTGTGGGGGGCAAGGGGGAGGGGCCCCCGAGGAGCCAGCAAACCGACCGGCCCCCCCGGGGCCGAGGACCGAACAGGAAGAAGGACGAGAAACCAGGCCTGCTCCCTGCAGCCAGGCTGGCGTCTCTGGGTCCACAGGCGCTGGGCAGGCACCCCACAGGTATCACCACCGCAGCGGAGCGCTAGCCCGCCCTGGACCCACTGGTGACACGCCCCCTCCCTCTCCTCGAGGAGACTGGACGCTAATGGTCCCCAAGGAGAGCTCACTAGTACGGCACGACCTTTAGACAGATGCTGTGAACTTCAGTTTAATTCGAGAGGATGCGCCGCTGGGGCCCAGGGGTGGTACCCAACCCCACAAAGCAATAACTGGCGTGGGGGCGAGGACGTGCTCCCCCTCCCCCAAAAGCAAGTCTAACTACCGGGGCCGCTGGTGGGCACCAGCCTGAGGGGTCACACACGTCTCAGCAAAGGAGCCCGGCCTCTGGCCAGCCCCACAGATGGTGATGATGGGGCCGAGGGCCAGGCTTCCAGAGCTGACCCCCGAGGGCCCTCACTGCAGAGGTCCAGGCCACTGCCTTCCCCCGGGAGCCCCACTGGGCAGGGCCCCAGGCCTCCTGGAGACGAGAGGACACTGAGGTCAGAGGGGACCCCGGCTGAAGGGCCTGGGGTGCTCAGCCTGGACCCATCGAGCACACAGGAAGGTCTCAGGTGGTGGGGGTGGGGTGCTGCGTCCTGGGAGGGTCTGGAACGACCCCCTTGTTGATTCCGCCTCAGCCTGGGGGCCACGCCAGGTGCAAAAGGCCACAGGCTGTCAGCAATGGCTCAGCCAGCTGCTGACCTGAGCTGGGACACACCATTGCCTTGGATAAAAAGAAGCCCCGCTGGAGAACGTGTCCAGGCTGCGTTTCACCCTGGAAGGCCATTTCTTGAGTCGGTACACTTGCTGAGAGAGCGAGCTCTCACAGCAGACCCGCAGGGAGCCGCCGCCTCCCAGGGGAACCCATCTGCCAGCTGGAGTCCAGCGGGAGGCCCACCCGAATCCTGGTGAGGGAGCGCCAGGCCTCACCTGGGGCAGCGGACGGGAGGACAGCTAGGAAACTGCAGAGAAAGACAATGACCCGCGGTCGCGCTGACTGCGGCAGGAGCCACGCAGTCCCCACGAGCGCGGCTCCAGCTCCGCTCGTGCAGAGACGGGGGCTCGCCAGGCCCAGCCAGCGGGGCCCTGGCCCTCCGCCGTCGTCACAGCCTGGCTCTCAGAGATGCAGGGACCTCGCAAGGCCACAGGTTCAATCACCCTCTGGCTCGACCTGCATGAGCCTAAGCGGTGTGGGCCTGCACGCGTGGATTCACGCCTCCGGCCAGGCTCCTGAGAAAGCAGCGTTTCTCAGCGGGCGCTGAGGCTCAGGGCAGCGGCCCGGGGCAGGGGAGGCCCGCTCCTCACAGTCTCCATGGTCTCCTCCACCAACGGGCCCTACAGACACGCCCGCCTAGGACAGACGTTTTTCAGTCACAGCAGGACAGATCCAGAACGTGAAATGACTCACCACCGGTCAGAACCAGGAGGTGCTTTTAATAATTTACAGAAAGGCAGCTGGCTCCGCTGCAGGACTGTGATGAGGCCGGATGTTCGGGTGGAGGGCGCAAGCGGGTGGTGGTACGAGCGGTGAACAGTGGAGGCTCACCCCCCTCCCGGTGATTCACTGGCCTGAGCGTTGCGGTCGACAATGACGCAGCACCAACAAGGTCCGTGGGGGTGGGCACTGCCCGGCAGGGCTACAAACCCCCTCCTACCACCTGTGACCTGTGCTCGAGCCCCAGGACTCAGAGCGAGCGCCGCTGGTGCTCCTGTGCAGGGAAGGCCCCGGAGGCCTGCGAGCCCCTGGAACCTGCCTGGCTGCGCTGTCCATGGGCAACGGAGGCGGCTGTAAAGCACGTGTCACTGGGCGGCACGCGAAGCCTGGGAGCTCACAGCCCGGACCAGTGCGTCCACTTGGAGACGGAGTGGAGGAGGAAAGCGGCAGGAGGCGGAGGGGTCGCCAGGCCACTCGTGCTCACCTCCCGTCTGGACGCAGCGCTTCCAGGAGGAGCCCTGGGAGGCGGGCTGCGGACCCGAGCACAGGTGCCCAGCCCAGTCCCCGAGGTTGTCAAGTGATAGCACTGTGACAGTCAGGACCAAAGCCTCCCCTCCAGCCACAGCCCGCCCGAGCTAACCAGGGCGAGGAGCGTCAAAGACACAGCTACAGTGGGGGACGTCTGTCCTTGGGATATTAATTGCATTTAAAGAAAAAAACATGAATAGTACTCACACATTCTAATTGGCATGAATTTGCTAATTATTAACAAAAAGTCAAACTGTCTTTGTGCTGTCATCTGCAATTACCCAAAGATGCATAATTATTTTTTTTTAAACGTCTCTTCTTGCCTAGTGAGCTGACTTTGGGCTGGAGAACAGCAGGTCAGGGAGCTGGGGCTGGGAGAGCAAGAGCAGAACCGTCCTAGACGGAGGCCCTGGGGTGCAGTCAGGGCCCCTGGATGCAGGCTGCTCACCGCCCAGACCCAGAGGAGTCTGCCCTCTCACAGCAGCAATGGACGGGCAGGACCAAGGCCTCCGGCACTGGCGTGGGAGGGCAGGCTGACCGTGGCCTCCCAGCCTCAGCGTGCGCTCCAGCCTCTTACTCCTCCACCCCTGGGGGGTTTACATCAGACCAGAAAGCCCCCTGTAACCAAACGCAAGCATCTCCTGGGCGATCCGCTCCCTGAGGACTGGCCCCCGGGCGTCAGGCCCTGGGTCGCCACCCTGCACCAGCCTGTATCCTCAGGGGCTGCAGAGCCCTCTGGACCCAGTCAGGAGTGAGAACAGAGGCTCACATGTTCCTGCCCTCAGGTCCCTGGGCACTGCCATTTCTCATTTTCCCTTTAACAAGGAAAGAGAAGAGAGAAGTGAAATAAACAACACAAAATAAGCTAAAGACGGGACAATCAAAGGCAGAGATTAAAAGCTTCTCTGAGGAGACAGCGACAGACCAGATCCAACATCAAGCCTGAAAGGACCACCGAGAGGAGCCCGCAGGGCCCGGCCGTGCACGCGGGGCCACCAGCACCGCACCTCTGGGCTCAGACAAGAGCCAGGCTGTGCACTCCATGACCTCTGAAGGGTCAGCACCGCTGGGACAAGCTGCTTCCTGAAGTGAAGTGAAGTCGCTCAGTCGTGTCCAACTCTTTGCGACCCCATGGACTGTAGCCTACCTGACTCCTCTGTCCATGGGATTTTCCAGGCAAGAATACTGGAGTGGGTTGCAATTTCCTTCTCTAGGGGAACTTCCCGACCCAGGGATCAAACCTGGGTCTTCCACATTGTAGGCAGACGTTTTACCGTCTGAGCCATAAGGGAAGCATACTTCCTGGAGAGCGGTCCCCAGAGGCCCCCGGTGGCCGGGGAGGCCTGGCACTGAGCTTGGGCGCCAGGCCCAGAGGAGGCTCTCCACCATGGCTGACACCAGACTTGCCCCGGGGAACGTGCAATAACACCCCTGCCTGGCTGCCCACCCCCAACGGCACGAGCTGAAAGTAGGAGGAAGCACACAGCCCTGCAGCCCCCCGGAGGCGCCGCCGCTGCCCCAGCGGGCAAGGGCAGCAGGCCTGTCCCCCTCCTCCTGAGAGGGCATCCAGCTCGTCCAAAAACGCCCCCGGGCTGGGGAAGGGCAGCTCGGGGATGGGGAAGGGCGACACGCAGGCTTCCCAGCCTGGCAACGGGCCTGTGGCCCTCAAGGCTTCATCTCGGTTTCTCAGGGCAACTGTGCCCTGGGGCACTCTCCAGCTCAACCCCAGCAAGGAAGGACACACAACATCCCGTCCCCAGGGCCTCGTGGGAGGGGCCATCGGTCTTCAAGGACGCCCCACCCCGCCTGGCACAGAGTCAAGGTCAGTGGACAAGTACAGGAAGGCGGGGAGGCCCCTGGGAGCCCCCCCCACCACCACCAGAGGCTGCAGTCACGGTCGGGGCTTCCACGGGTCCAGACGTGTCCTCTGCCTCCTCAGAAGATGCTCCCCTAGGCCCCAGGCCGCCCTCACACAGGGGACTGGGGCCCTCAATGGGCACAGCCTCTCCACTCCAGGTGGGGCCGACCCTGACCCCCGACAGGCATCTGCGCTGCCACTGGGCACCGACGCCCACCCAGAGGGGTAAGCACACAGGGTGCTTCCCCGCCGGGACTCGGGGCTCCAGACCCCATGCCCGCTGCATCTCTGACGCCCCATCATCCTCTGAACCCAGCTCCCTGATCCCGCTCGCCTCCCCACCCCCGACTTCTTGGCTGGGCGCCCCCCCACCGCCACGCCCCCTGGGCCCCCACGGGTGAAGCCGTCCCGAGAGGAAGGGTCAGCAGTGGTGGCAAAAGCTGGGGGGCCGCCCGCGGGGCACAAGACGCGTTCAAGGACGCCTCACCCTCACCTGGGTCTGCCCCACCGGCGGCGCCAACATGGAGACAGGACCCCGACTGCAGGCGGGAGCCCCGGCGCCCAAGGACGCCTCACCCTCACCTGGGTCTGCCCCACCGGCGGCGCCAACATGGAGACAGGACCCCGACTGCAGGCGGGAGCCCCGGCGCCCTCAGGAGCCTCGGCGCCCCGCCCACAGCAGCTCCCGGAGCTCCGCCCACAGCAGCTCCCAGAGCTCCGCCCTCAGGAGCCTCTGGCGCCCCGCCCACAGCAGCTCCCGNGGGGGCCGCCCGCGGGGCACAAGACGCGTTCAAGGACGCCTCACCCTCACCTGGGTCTGCCCCACCGGCGGCGCCAACATGGAGACAGGACCCCGACTGCAGGCGGGAGCCCCGGCGCCCCCAGGAGCCTCCGGCGCCCCAGTGCCCTCAGGAGCTCCCGGCGCCCCGCCCTCAGGAGCCTCGGCGCCCCGCCCACAGCAGCTCCCGGAGCTCCGCCCTCAGGAGCTCCCGGAGCTCCGCCCACAGCAGCTCCCAGAGCTCCGCCCTCAGGAGCCTCCGGCGCCCCGCCCACAGCAGCTCCCGGAGCTCCGCCCACAGGAGCCTCCGGTGCCCCGCCCACAGCAGCTCCCGGAGCTCCGCCCACAGGAGCCTCCGGTGCCCCGGCCAGCGGGCGAGCGGCCTGGGCAGGGCAACCGGACAACACATGCCAATTCTGCCGCATGGCCTGCTTGTGCCCAGGGCTGTCAACAGACCAGGCACCGCCAGACCAGGCGCCGGAGCGGCTCCCAGTTCGCACTGGATGAGGACGCTCGCAGCCACGCTGTCTCCCGTGGGTGCCTAGGGCCAGCGGGGTCATGTGGCCGCGTCTGCACGCGCCCAGGCGAGGGCTCCCGGCCCCGAGGATGACAGGGCGGACGTGGTCTGACGTCAGAAGTCGGCCCGCAGCCGGGGCAGCAGAGAAAGAGGATTCTCGAGGCTGGAGGGCCTGGTGCACAGACAGCGACGGCCGCCCTGCAGGGTCAGGGTGGGGTCTGCGCTGCCGGGCGGCGTGGCCTCGGGCAAGGGGCACTCTGGACCCCAGCCTGGAGCAGGCGGGGAGTCTGGGCTCAACCATGAAATCCCCCTCCCCACTGGTAGCCGCGTCTCTGACAAAGAAGTCGGTCAAGGACCCTGCAGGCCTGGGCTTCCCTTGGCCACAAAGGCCTCCACCGGGTGCGGCGTTGAGACTCACCATGTCGGCTCTTTGCTTCTGGCCTCCCAGCTCCTCCAGCGCCTGTGACAGCTGAGCCTTCGAGACAAGACAGAAGGAAGGTCAGTGGGCTTTCTCCTCCCAGGGAGCAAGGGACCACACCTGCCGTCTCTGTGCACCCGCCACTTTCGGGGAGCCCCGAATTCCCCATTTGGAAGGAGGGGCAGCAGTAACATGACAGCTTGCCGAGGCCACCCCTGAGCAGCTGCCTGAAGGAGAGGGCATTCAGGGTGGAGTTTCAGTGCCCGGGTAAGAGGCCGGAGGCAGACACCAACCAGTACAGCATTCGCCGAGGTGACAGGATGGGGGCGGGGGACGGGCCACAGCGTGGGGCTGGCAGGGGCCCCTCCACCTTTCCGGGGGCCTGGAGCACCAGGTAACGGGGGCCCCTGGGGGCTCCGCCTGGGGATACTCATCAAGCTGACAGTGCCAACGTGTGGTCTGTGTGTGTGCGTGCGTCACACTTCAGTGAGAAAGTAGCTTTAAAATATACGGCACCAGCACTCTGGAGGACAAATTAGGGAGAAAGGGAGGCAGTTCTGCTACAACGAGCGGAGGATTCTAGGCAGGACACGCACCGTCGCTGCAGGCAATCAGACAGCCCGTCACGAGCCCCGGGGAGGGCCAAGTGGACGCACGGCACGGCGCCCGCCCGCGCCGGGGACACTGAGCGTGCCGCGGGCCCTCGGCTGGAGGAGGGAAGGCCTCCAACAAAGCCCGGCAGGACAGAGGCGGGACGGAGGCTGAGCATGGGGGAGGTGGCGGCGGGGGAGCCCCTCACCAGCACTGGCTGCAGCCCTTCCACAGAGCGGCCCAGGGGCCTGGGGAGACGTCAGGACGGCCTCCAGCGGAGCCGAGGAGGCAGGACCAGGCTGCCGTGGCCCCTGGGCTCCGGGAAGGCTGCTGCGGTTGGGGGCAGAATGAAGCCACAGGCCCCAGGTCGACCCACCCTCCTCAGCAAAACCCTGCAAACATGAGTTTCCTGGCATCAATGGGCAGGCCCCCAGAACTCGGGTCTGAGGGATGGAAACGTAGGAGACGGGCCCCCACCGCACCGGCTCCTGTCCTCACATGCCCTTGGCCTGGGCAGGGCCTTGGGAACTGGACGCGCAGGAGGGGACGCTGTGCAGAGGCCGCTGCGGGGAGGGACAGAGCCACAAGACCCCCGTCTCGGCCACTGGGGAGACCCGGGGGTGTAGGACGAGGGCGGCCACAGGCCACACGCAGCCCTGGCGCCCGGGCCTGGACACAGGCACAGAGGCCGGAGAAGCCCTCACTGCCCCGGCTGGCTCCTCGCCTGGGGGAACAAGGCACTGGCAGTCGCCTAGCTGGCGCGCTCTGCACCCGAGGGGACCCCCAGGGGGAAAACCCTGCAGGGTGAGCCTTACACGGGGGTGCAGCGTGGTGACACAGAGGAAAGCAGGCCGCCGGGAGACTCCGGCCAGCGACTCCTCTGCAGGGTGAGCCTCATACGGGGGCACAGCGTGGTGACACGGAAGAAAGCAGGCCGCCGGGAGACTCCGGCCGGTGACTCCACGGCAGCTCGTGCAGCCCAGACCCGGGCGCTTCCTGAAAGGCACAGCTGCCCTGAGTCCTCGGGGACACGTTCCCTCCAGCTGCGCTGTGTGGAGCGGAGCTGGCGGGGGCAGGCGTGTGGACAGAGGAGCCGGCCAGTTCAGGGGCCGTCGCCGGGAGGCGCCCAGTGACCGCAGAGCCATCAGGCCTGCGCACCGCCCGCCGCAGGGGAGAGCTGCACCCAGACTGCGAGGGGCTGTTTTTATCTCCGAGTGAGAACTGCCCCTGACCCAGCACCGGGGCAGCGGACGCCGCCCAGTGCAGGCGGGACAGGCGACGCCCAAAGTCACAGGGACAGGAGGAGACTGGAGCTTCAGGCCCCTGCCTTCCAGCTCACTGCACACAGAGGATGGTGACGAAGTGCAAAGACGGACGCTAGTTGAAGGGCACATCCAGGCACCACCCCAGACGCGCCTTCACCAGGAGTGAACTCAGGGCAGACAGGGCCCCCGCCCTCGTGGACGGCGGGGTGCGCCGCGTTTCCTGAGGCCGCAGACACGCCGGCCTGTAAGTGGGCGGGCAACAGCGTGCGGGGCTCAGCCTGGCGCCAGGCTCTGCAGGCAGGCATGGCTCCAGGGCGGCTGCAGGATGGAGCCCTTCACCCCTCGGGAGCCCCGGATGAACCGAACGTCTCCCAGGCCTGGAGCGAGCCGGGCCCCGCCGCGCACTCAGGACCACCGTGGGCACGTCCATGGTGGGCCTGGCCCGTCCCGGCTCAGTCCACCCCCACTGACAGCCGGGATGCTTACCCTGCGGGCAGTGGGCCTGGGACCACAGCTCCAGCGCCCTGGAAGTTGGGCAAGTGACAGGCTTCAGCCCCCGTCCTCCAGAGCTCTCTCCTTACCAGCCCTCCACCTCTGAGACATCACCGCGGGCAGGAGGCCAGACCAGAGACCAACCCCAAGGCCTCTTGACCTGGAAGACCGTCCAGGCGGGGGAGGGTGTCGCGAGGGGAAGGAGCAGCCCAGCTGTTATCCCTCAGAGAACGCAGGTTCAGACAACCACCCAGGGGCCAGGTGGAAAGGTCAACAAAACCGGGAGCTGTCTTTTTAATAGAGAAACAAAACTGACAAACTTCTAGCTGAACTAAGGAAAAAGATAAAGCTCAAGTAAATAAAATCAGAAAAGAAGGCAAAGACATCACAAAGGACACCACAGAAACAGAAAGACTGAAGGACTGCTGTGATCAACACTCCACACCAGAAAACCGGACAGCGTGGAGATCAAACTCCTAGAAACACACAATCAGGAAAACCTTAAAGAGAAGAAGAGGTCTGAGCAAACCAATAACAAGTAACAAGAATTAATGGGAAAAAAAAAAAAAAAAAGAATTAATGGAAAAAAACAAACCCTCCCTACAAAGAAAGGCCCAGGATTGCACGGCTTCACTGGCAAATTTTACCATTTAAAGAAGTATTAATACCAGTCCTCCTTGAACTCTTCCAAAAAATCAAAGAGAAGGGAACACATTCAAACTCATTTCACAAGGCCAGCGTTACCGATACGAAAGCCAGACGAAGGTGCCGAAAGAACAGAAACAAAATGAAGCAACTGCCCACAGCCCTGATGAGCACAGATGCAAAAATCCTCAGCAGAACACTGGCACACTGAACTCAGCAGCCCAGCACGGGGACGGCACGCCACGGCCAGGTGGGCTCTGTGGACGCAAGGGTGGCTCAAGGTCCACAGACAGTCGAGGCAAAGCAACACATCAAAAGAATGAAGGGGGAAAATGACATGAGCACCGCAGCACAGGCAGGGAAAACGTGCGCTAAAGTTTAGTAGCTTTCCTCAACAAAACTAATCAGGTACCAAAGGAACGTTTTTCAGCACAATAAAGCCCACAGCTAATCTATTCAACAGCGAAAAGCTGAAAGCTTTTCTTCTAAGATGAGGAACGAGGGAAGGACACCCTCTCACTGGAAGCCCGAGCCAGAGTAATCAGACAAGAAAAAGAAATAAAAGGCATCTAACAGGAAAGAAAGCAAACCGTCTCCTTGCAGATGATACGGTCTTACGTATAGAAAACCCTAAAAACTTCACTAGAAAACCTTTAGAATTAATGAACAAATTCAGTAAATACATAGAAATCAATATACAAAAATAAGTTGCAAGCTTCCCTGGTTGTCAAGCGGTAAAGAATCTGCCTGCCCGTGCAGGAGACATGGGTTTGATGCCTGGTCCGGAAAGATTCCACGTGCCTCGGGGCAGCTAAGCTGCCGCCGCCACAACCACTGAAGGCCTCGTGCCCTAGAGCCCAGGCTCTGAGACAAGACGCCACCACGAGAAGCCCACGCAGCAACCGAGGGGAGCCCCTGCCCACCGCAACAAGAGGAAGTCCCACACAGCAACGCAGACCAGCACAGCCGGACCTCCAAAAGCTGCTTCTAGACGCTGGCAATGACCCATCTGACAAAGAAACTAAACAGCTCCATTTACAACAGCATCGGTTCAGGTCAGTTCAGTCGTGTCTGATCTTTCTGACCCCATGAACCGGAGCACGCCAGGCCTCCCTGTCCATGACCAACTCCCGGAGTCCACCCAAACCCATGTCTGTCGAGCCGGTGATGCCATCCAGCCATCTCATCCTCTGTCATCCCCTTCTCCTCCTGCCCTCAATCTATCCCAACATCAGGGTCTTTTCAAATGAGGCAGCTCTTCGCATGAGGTGGCCAAAGGATTGGAGTTTCAGCTTCAGCATCATTCCTTCCAGTGAACACCCAGGACTGATCTCCTTTAGGATGGACTGGTTGGATCTCCTTGCAGTCCAAGGGACTCTCAAGAGTCTTCTCCAACACCACAGTTCAAAAGCATCAATTCTTTGGCACTCAGTTATAGTCCAACTCTCACATCCATACATGACCACTGGAAAAACCATAGCCTTGACTAGATGGACCTTTGTTGGCAAAGTAATGTCTCTGCTTTTTAATGTGCTGTCTAGGTTGGTCATAACTTTCCTTCCAAGGAGTAAGTCTTTTAATTTCATGGCTGCAGTCACCATCTGCAGTGATTTTCAAGCCGAGAAAAATAAAGTCTGACACTGTTTCCGTTGTTTCCATTGTCATCTATTTCCCATTAAGTGATGGGACTGGATGCCATGATCTTCGTTTTCTGAATGTTGAGCTTTAAGCCAACTTTTTTACTTTCCTCTTTGACTTTCATCAAGAGGCTCTTTAGCTCCTCTTCACTTTCTGCCATGAGGGTGGTGTCATCTGTGTATCTGAGGTTATGATATTTCTCCCGGCAATCTTGATTCCAGCTTGTGCTTCCTCCAGCCCAGCATTTCTCATGATGTACTCTGCATAGAAGTTAAATAAGCAGGGTGACAATATACAGCCTTGATGTACTCCTTTTCCTATTTGGAACCAGTCTGTTGTTCCATGTCCGGTTCTAACTGTTGCTTCCTGACCTGCATGCAGGTTTCTCAGGAGGCGGGTCAGGGGGTCTGGTGTTCCCGTCTCTCTCAGAATCCTCCACAGTCAAAGGCATTGGCACAGTCAGTAAAGCAGAAATAGATGTTTTTCTGGAACTCTCTCGCTTTTTTGTCGATCCAGAGGATGTTGGCAATTTGATCTCTGGTTCCTCTGCCTTTCTAAAACCAACTTAAACATCTGGAAGTTCATGGTTGACATATTGCTGAAGCCTGGCTTGGAGAATATTAAGCATTACTTTACTAGCGTGTGCTACTGCTGCTGCTAAGTCGCTTCAGTCGTGTCTGACTCTGTGAGACCCCACAGACAGCCTCCTACCAGGCTCCTCTGTCCCTCAGATTCTCCAGGCAAGAACACTGGAGTGGGTTGCCATTTCCTTCTCATGTGAGATGAGTGCAATTGTGCGGTAGTTTGAGCATTCTTTGGCATTGCTTTTCTTTGGGATTGGAATGAAAACTGACCTTTTCCAGTCCTGTGGCCACTGCTGAGTTTTCCAAATTTGCTGGCATATTGGGTGCAGCACTTTCACAGCATCATCTTCCAGGATTTGAAATAGCTCAACTGGAATTCCATNTCCAGGATTTGAAATAGCTCAACTGGAATTCCATCACCTCCACTAGCTTTGTTCGTAGTGATGCTTTCTAAGACCCACTTGACTTCACATTCCAGGATGCCTAGCTCTCGGTGAGTGATCACACCATCGTGATTATCTAGGTCGTGAAGACCTTTTTCGTACAGTTCTTCTGTGTATTCTTGCCACCTCTTCTTAATATCTTCTGCTTCTGTTAGGTCCCTCCCATTTCTGTCCTTTTTCGAGCCCATCTTTGCATGAAATGTTCCCTTGGTATCTCTAATTTTCTTGAAGAGATCTCTAGTCGTCCCCATTCTATTGTTTTCCTCTATTTCTATGCATTGATCGCTGAAGGCGGCTTTCTTATCTCTTCTTGCTCTTCTTTGGAACTCTGTATTCAGATGCTTATATCTTTCCTTTTCTCCTTTGCTTTTCACTTCTCTTCTTTTCACAACTATGTGTAAGACCTCCTCAGACAGCC
>SJYQ01014204.1:0-32108 GCA_006410935.1 Redunca redunca
TGGTGTTGGAGAAGACTTGAGAGTCCCTTGGACTGCAAGGAGATCCAACCAGTCCATTCTGAAGGAGATGAGCCCTGAGATTTCTTTGGAAGGAATGATGCTGAAGCTGAAACTGTAGTACTTTGGCCACCTCATGGGAAGAGTTGCCTCATTGGAAAAGACTCTTGATGCTGGGAGGGATTGGGGGCAGGAGGAGGAGAGGACGACAGAGGATGAGATGGCTGGATGGCATCACTGACTCAGTGGACGTGAGTCTGAGTGATCTCAGGGAGTTGGTGATGGACAGGGAGGCCTGGCGTGCTGCGATTCATGGGGTCACAAAGAGTCGGACACGACTGAGCAACTGAACTGATTAAATCCAAGCCTTAGAAGCATCTAGACATACTTCTAAAACACAGACAACATAATTCTCAGAAGCTGACTTTAAAAGCTGCATGCCGGCTCTAAGAAATAGAAGACTGAAAATTATGGATGCAGTATTGTCACAGGTGAAAGCATATTCATGGCTCATCAGTAAAACAAAATCGCAACCAAAATATGTGCATCTAATGCCTCTGGAGGGTTGAAACTTCTCCAGGAGCAGGATTGGAAAAAGGAAAACACGGATTAGCTGGCACACACCTACATCAGCACAAGAAGGTTTTGCAGCAAAAGAACAACCAGCTTGTAAAAAGACTTCATATGTAACAAAAAAAACCCAGGTCTGCCACATTGCAGGCAGATTCTTTACTAGCTGAGCCACAAGGGAAGCCCAAGAATACTGGAGTGGGGAGCCTATCCCTTCTCCAGAGGATCTTCCCAACCCAGGAATCGAACCGGGATCTTCTGCATTGAGGTGGATTCTTTACCAAGTTATCAGGGAAGTCCTATGTGACAAAATACAAAGAAAACATTAATATTTTGATCATACAGATAGTGGAAGCACAGTAAACGCTTTGATACATGTCTGTTGATTTGACCCTAGAGTTTTGTGCACTTTTGGAAAAGAACTTTTTCATGGTAAAATATTTCTTTGACTGCAGTGAAAATGGTGTAACTATTTTGATGGCTCAGACAGTAAAGAATCCACCTGCAGTGCATGAGACCTGGGTTCAATCCCTGGGTGGGGAAGATCCCCTGGAGGAGAGCATGGCTATCCACTCCAGTATTCTTGCCTGGAGAATCCCCATGAACAGAGGAGCCTGGTGGGCTACAGTCCATGGGATGGCAGCATCAGACACAACTGAGTGACTTAACACATTTACTCAAAAACTCCCAACATAAACAGCTCAGAATAACCATGCGCATTAACCAGATACGCTGGGTGTGTTTTTTGACTATGAGGCATCTGATGCTGGGGCAGTCAGTGATGTACACAGAGCTTCTAAGAAAGGTGCCCCCTACTTCCCCTGACACCCCAAGGACCTGCTGAGGCATCTGCTCCTCTTCCACTAAATCCCGTTTCCAGATTCCCCACCCAACCTAGGAAAGGATTAGTCAGTGCTTCTGTTTACAGTCATCATTACTAAGATCTCTGGTAAGTTGTAAAATGCCTCTCCCTCTCTTCTTCCTGTCCTTTCCCCTTTTCATGGAATTTATGGGGAACTTTTATTAAAAGTTAACAGCAATGCAAAGACCTCATTAGATGTTTTGCATGTATCCATTCCATGGATTGAAGATATAAGGAATTTTCAAAATAATACCAAAAGGAAGCATGCCAAAGTGAAAAATTAGTTGAAATGGTCAAATTCATCAGCTAGAGATCCTGGCTTTATTTCTGGCAACTATTAGCCATCGGGACGTGTATTACACACATTAATTTGGTACATGTGGCAGCATCACAGGCTTCCCTGGTGGCTCAGTGGTAAAGAATCTGCCTGCAATGCAGGAGAGCTGGTTTCAGTCCTGGGTCGGGAAGATCCCCTGGAGAAGGAAACGGCAACCCATTCCAGTATTCTTGCCTGGAGAATCCCATGATCAAGTCATGTATCAAGTCACGGGAGAAGACAGAAAAGCAGTGGAGGAAGAGAAGAACCAAGTGACTTGGCAGCAATGACACTCCAGTCCAGGGGAGCCTCAGTGATGAGAACTCGTTATTCACATTCACCGATTGTTCCTGCCACCTGCAAACATAGACATGGAGATGTTCATCTACTTAAGCAAAGTTGTCAGCATTGTCTCAGAGAGGAGGAAACACTACAAAACAAACATGTGCTCTGTGGGGCCGGCAGCTTCCTGCTTACAGAGGAGACTGAAGGCCTGTGTGTTGATTTCTCAAGGAACCAAAGAAGCGCAGACAATGAAGACCAGCTGTTCGTTTTTTCCAAGAAGCCGCTGTGTGTGATGGGCTGCCCGCGGAAGCTCCCAGTTTTGCTTAGGAGCAATTCAGATAAACCATCAAGCTTTTAGGCTAAATGTCATGGTCATTAATACCTTGTATCTAACCTACAGTTATGTAAAGCGGACGTAATACATCAAAATACTTCGTTTTTCCAGTAGCTTCAAGTAATGATTGTAACAGGTTTATTCTTTTTCATGTCAGTTATAAAAATGTTCATTTCTGTCTTTTATCAAGCATAATGGCATCATTGTTAGTATTATTATTAATACTGATTTATTTTATTTGGCTCAGATGGTAAAGAATCTGCCTGCATAGAGTGGGTTGCCATTTCCTTCTCCAGTGCATGAAAGTGAAAAGTGAAAGGGAAGTTGCTCAGTCCTGTCTGACTCTTCACGACCCCATGAACTGCAGCCCACCAGCTCCTCCGTCCATGGGATTTTCCAGACAAGAGTACTGGAGCGGGGTGCCATCGACTTCTCCAAAAAGGATGCTGAAGTCATGCTAATCAAAGGTGCCTGTGAAGGCGACCTTGGAAATAGGGTCCTGGAGATGTAATCAAGTTCAGATGAGGCCCCCACTCAATTAGGGGAAGCCCTGAATCCAGCATGACCGGTCTGTTTATGAGAAAGCCATGTGGTGACAGAGATCACAGTGACGTGTCCATGGGCCAAGGAAGGCCAAGGACTGTTGACAGCCCCCGGAGGCTAGGAGAGCAGCAGGAAGCCAGGTTCTTCTGCAGAGCCCCTCAGAGGAGCCAAAGCCACTGACTGCTTGATCTCCAGCTTCTGGTCTCCAGGACTGGGAGACAATATTTCTGTTGTTATAAACCACCCAATTTGTGGTACTTTGTCACACGAACCCTAGGAAGCTAGCTCAGTGTGGGTGGTCACATGCACATGGGGGAAGGGTAGACTGATGATTTGTTCATATCTCAAAACTATTACTATTATCATATGCTGTTATATAAGATATAATACATATTTAATATAAATAATATTAAGCATAATATAATTTCTACTAAATGTTATACAATGTATATGTATNTATTATATATAATACGTATATGTAAAAAAAAAAAAAGAATCTGCCTGCAATACAGGAGACCCAGGTTCCATCCCTGGGTTGGGAAGATACCCTGGAGAAGGAAATAGCAACTCACTCCAGTATTCTTATCTGGAGAATCCAGGGACAGAGGAGCCTGGTAGGCTACAGTCCATGGGGTCGTGGAGTCGGAGACGACACTATCATTTTATTTCAAATTTATGCAACCAGGACATGCCAGAACATATGCTAAGCTTCTCGTGAGTGATGCCACCTGGCAGCCACCTTGCTTGGAGGGCTCACCGTACCCTCTGACTGTGGGGAAGAGTGCATCCTGTGTCTTGACTGCTTCCGGTCCTTGAAGTGGTCTTGATTTGGTTGCTGTGGCTGCAGTCCTGAGCTGCCAGCACCCCTCCTCTGTCTGCAGAGGCCGCCTGCAGAGTTCTAGAGACAGGAGTAGAGATTGGGGATCCCAGGGCGGGAGCACACTCCAGTATCCAGGCGTCTTCGCCCAGAAGCTCAGTCCCCAGGGGAACAGTGGGATGTGGTCTCTCCCACTTAAACCCATCATAGCTCAGCTTCCCCAAGCTCTTACTCTCAGTGTGTTCCCTTCTTTCCATCACTCTCTGACTCTCCACCCCGCTTTTCTCTCCAGTTCCCACCTCACTCCTCCAGCTCCTCATCTTCTCCCTGTTAGCTCCTTAACAGACTGTAATGACTTACAAATGTCTGTGTTCCTTCTTCCTGATAAATCAGGCCAGGTGGATATTGGGCTTCCCTAGTGGCTCAGATGGTAAAGAATCTCCCTGCAATGCAGGAGACCCAGGTTCAATCCCTGGGTCAGGAAAATCCCCTGGAGAAGGAAATAGCAACTCACTCCAGTATTCTTGACTAGAGAACCCCATGGACAGAGGAGCCTGGAGGACTCCAGCCTATGGGGTCACAAAGAGTCAGACACCACTGAGCAATTAACACACACACACGTAGATGGCTCTCTGGGTCTCTAGATCAGAAGATGGGACGATGAGTCTTACCAGTTTACCCAACTAGGGAGCACCATTTAATCCATCACAGGGCCCAAGAATCTCTCATTCTTAATGAACTCATAGTCAAGTAGCATGGATAAATGGGGAACCATGGGCCAGGGGAAAGCCCACCGTTGATTCTCACTGCTTAGCAAGCTTGTCACTGAGTTTCCTGTATGTGCTGGTGTCTCTCTAACCAGGCCATCTTCTTCCTCGGGACAGAACCTTAGCAGGGGCTCAGTACACGCACACCCGTGAACGCCAATGGCCTTGAGAGATGCTGCCTCAGGTTGCACTCACACAGCTATTTCTCCAGAACTCAAATGTCTGGTCCTGGCCCCTCCCCAGCCAATGTCCCAGGGCTCCGCTCCCACCTGCTAACAGGACATCTGCGGTCATTTAATAGACACCGGCTCACAGATGGCGGCTCAGTTTGGGAAGGACGATTAACCTGCAGCAGAGGTCAATTATCTGACTGTTTCTGGTGAGAGCAAAGAAGATCGTCTGGCATGCAACTTCTGTCGGGCTCCCTGCGTGCCCAGAGAGAAGCAGCAGAGCCTTGTCCTCCAGCCTCCAGCCGACCCTTCCCTGTGCTCCAGACGCTGGAGGAGCCCTTCACAGCCAAGTGTCCACGAGGACCAGGGAGCAGGCTGTAACTGACAAGGTGGCCCCCAAACCCTGACTTCAGTAGAGGTGACTTTTTATTCCCTGAAAACCCTAAAACCACAGATGATATTCTTCCATGATTTCGGTGCCTTATAACCCAGCTGATCAGATGTTAGAGAGCCATGTTTAGGAATAAGTGAAGGGATTTAACAGTAGATTACGGCCACAGTCACCCAGCTGTCAGGTTCAAACAGCAGTGAATTGCTTGAGTTCGATAGTTCAGGTCTTTGTCCCCCTTAATGCCTTTTACAGAAGTTACCGTGAAGTCCTCGTGACAGGATTGCCAGAGGGACACCCTGCAGTGATTTTTCGACTTACCTGCAGGGGACTTTAGAAATACCCTTTGGCACTCTATGGAAATTGTGACATTATGAAGCAGTATTCAAAGAAATGAACAATATGTGACAATTTGTAGGAGAAACAGCCTTCAGATCTGAGCACATTTGCAGAACGAGAAGGAATATAGGACTGTTGAGAAGGAAATGGCAATCCACTCCAGTACTACTGCCTGGAAAATCCCATGGACAGAGAAGCTTGGTAGGCTACAGTCCATGGGGTCACAAAGAGTCGGACACGACTGAACGACTTCACTTCTAATGTGCTTAAGGGGTTTACGTTAATTAGATTCTGTATCTTGGTCAGAATACAGAGGGAAAAAGAAATAAACCCTTCGCTCTGAAGCATTTTTAATATGCTGTTCAAATACCTTTTTCAAAATTACATTGAGAAGAACTATTTGGAGAAGTGTTTGAGTTGGGTCTGTTTTAAAACCTTGTCATCGAGTTCAACTACATTTTCAACTTAGGTTCTGGATTTATCCCTGAAAAGGAGAAATGGTTTCTTTGTGCTGTGAAATCTTCCCTCACCCATGATACTCTGCACAGAACATTTTCTTTTACCAGTATAAATATCTCCTCCCAATGGCCTTGTTCATTGTTAGGAGTTTACTTGTAGGAGTCCGGTTTGGTCCTGGCCTGGGATTGTCTTCACAGCTGAGAGGGTGTCAGTAGCCACTCGAGGAGTCGGGGAGATGGGTCCCCAATCCCATGCTCCCACTCAGCCACTGGCCCAGAAGCGCTGAGGCGTCCAGCTGGCAGAAGAAAAGATGCTCCTCCAGGCGGCTTCGGGCTGCAAAAACATCGTAGAAATCAACTATCAGACAAGCCACATTTCTATTCTTTAGGGAGAGGAGTCTGGGAAATCTTGACAGTGCTGTGAAAATCAAGATAGTGTTAAACTATGAGTGGGAAATCTGCAAACGTCTTACGGTCAAGTATCTAGGGGCACAGCTGTTGAGCCTCAGTTCAGTTCATGGAATCCTTGTTCTGCCCCTGACATGGCTGAGTCACATGGACAATCTCACTTGACCTCTTTGAATGTCGATGCATCTCCATGGAGACCAGGGAGCGCAAGGGTCAGAGGTGAACACGCCAGCCCAGCTGAGTGTGAGGCTGGCGTATAGGAGGCTGTAAGCAAGGACTGCCATCACCGCTGTGTCCACTTGCCTTTGTTCAAAAACAGCAATCCACACTGAGACTAGAAGTTCTGAAATTAAAGCCACATTTTTCTATACAGTGGAAATGTGTGGCCACAAGAATTCAGTTTTATTTTCCAGGAACAGTCTAACATATGTAACCCAAGTATGCAGGGTTGAAATGCAAAAGAATGGGACTTCCCTGGTGGTCCAATGGTTAAGACTTTGCCCTTCCAATGCAGGGGTCACGGGTCAGCCCCTGGTCAGGGACTAAGATCCCGCGTGAGACGTGGCCAAAAAAGAAAACAGAAAATGTATCTATAAACAAGAACTAATGGCCAAAAATTAACTAGAAAGGGAAGAATGTCAAGTTCATAAAACTAATATTTGTTTTTTAATGCAAAGGAACAACACAGAAATGAGAAACAGAAAAATCAACACACTGTGTATTTTTAAACAAAAGTATTTTAAACAAAACTACTGCAATAGCGTATTTTTAAAGAAAAATACGCCCTTAATCCCTCTTCTACTTTACCAAATGCCACTAAAAAAAACTATCTTTTTTTTTTAAATGACCTTCTCTCGAGTTAGTGATAGCTACCCATCCTGGTTTTTAAATACTGGAGAGCAGCAAAATTATAACTATTTTAATCAAAGATGTGAGCAATATAATGACTTACAATAATACATTATATAGCACCTCCAAGCTACCTTATAATTTACCAAAAGGGAATATACCTTAAAAGGAAAGGATATAATATTCCAAACCAATTATCCTCCAGTTAAAAATAAATTTTTCAAGAAGGAAAAGATATCCCATAATTTCCTTCCCCAATTAGCATGTGATCAGGCATGTTGCATCCCTTTCATTGCCATAAATTCTTAAATTGTTGCAGCATAGGTCACCCTAAGAATTTTAGCGTAAGAATAAAGATGTATCTGACACAGTGGGGGAGCAGGGAGGGGGACTAGGGATAGTGAAAATTAGTCCACACCAGACAGGCCAGACTTCAGTGTCTGGCATACTGGGATGCGGGACAGGCAGCTGAGCCCACTGGACTTCTGCACAGCTCAGGACTGGAGACCAGAACCATACGTATGCCATGCTCATGCATGCTCCAGGTGTCCAAGGAGCCACACGATGGGAGCAAACATCGCCAATTGCTCAGGGCAGAACTGTGGGCGAAGAGCAAGGGTCGCCTCCCCCACCCTCCCCTGATCTTCCCTCTGTGAGTGTCTGTTTCCTGACCTCCTCTACATGTAAGGACCCCGTGTTGGATTAGGGCTCACCCTTATGACCTCATTTTAACTTACCTCTTTCCCTAGTGGCCCTTAATCTACCTGCCAACCCAGGAGATGTGGGTTTGATCCCTGGGTTGGGATGATCTCCTGGAAAAGGAAATGGCAACCCACTCCAGCATTCTTGCCTGGGAAATTCCATGGAGCCTGGCGGGCTACTGTCCATGGGGTCATGAAAGAGTTGGACACGACTCAGCAAGTAAACAACAACCTCTTTCAAGAGCCTGTCTTCAAATACAGTCATGTTCTGAGGTCCTGAGGGCTAGGATTTCAACATATGAATTTGTATGTGTCTATTCAGTTGCTCAGTTGTGTCCGACTCTTTGTGACCCAATGAGGCCGCCAGACTCCTCAATCCAAGGAATTTTCCAGGCAAGAATACTGGAGTGGGTTGCTGTTTCCTACTCCAGGGGATCTTCCTGACCCAGGGATCGAAACTGAGTCTCTTGCGTCTCCTCCACTGGCAGGTAGATTCTTTGCCACTGTGCCATCTGGGAAGCCCCAATATGAATTTGAGGGGGACACAATTCAGCACATTAAAGTAGGAGAATATCCTTATTTGTAGGAAATATGCACTAAAGGATGTGGAAGTAATGTGACAACATGTAGGCAGCTTATTCTTAGATGGTGTAAAAAAAAAGAGTTCTGTGTACTGCACATATTTGCCACTTTTCTGTAAGTTGGAGGCTCCCAAAAAGCTGTTAAAGAAAAACAGTCCAAGAGGAGAATTTTAAATGTTGTTAATAAGTAGGTGAGCCTGCCACCACAAATGAAATGATGCTGCAGCTCTTTGAAACCTCAGCTCTGAATTTATCCAAGTCCTTTCCTCCTATTCTTTACCAAGATGAATGCTTTACTAACCAAAGCATTCTTCGGATAACCCATTACCAACTGTTGGAGTGAATTCTTAATACTCTGCAAGAAAATGATCCTGGAAAGTATAAAATATTTACAGCCTGCTGTCTGCTCTGCCTCACTTGAGGAAAATTCTCATCTGTACACAAATGTTCTTCAGTTTTGGGGAACAGATGGTGGAGAGTAATAAGAAGTCTGAAAAATTAGAAGCAGAAGCAGAGCTCAGTACCCAGCCAGGGAAGCTGAGCCCCATGAGGAACAAACGTCTGGATGTTCTTGAGACAAAGAACTTGAACGCACACTGCAGAATTCGTCCATCAGATCCTGTCCCTTTCTCCTCTCAATTTCCTATAAGTCTCCCTCTGTCCGCTAGGATCGTGTTGTCCAGCACACTAGCATGCCCTCAGGCCACTGCACAGGCTGTCACAGCGAGGCATCATTAATTCCCTCCCCTCTGCAGGGCAGGTGACCTTGATAAAGAGACGGCACCTTATTTCCCTCTCAGGAGTGGACCCTCTGACACACCCCCTTTCTTCATTCCCCTCTGCTTTCCTGGGAATTGCCAGCAGCCCCTACATGAATGCCCACTCCCTCTTACTGACTTTAGGTCTGTCTGACCTAATCACAATATTGTTCAGTTCAGTTCAGTTCAGCCGCTCAGTCGTGTCCGACTCTTTGTGACCCCATGAGTCACAGCATGCCAGGCCTCCCTGTCCATCACCAACTCCCGGAGTTCACTCAGACTCACGTCCATCGAGTCAGTGATGCCATCCAGCCATCTCATCCTCTGTCGTCCCCTTCTCCTCCTGCCCCCAATCCCTCCCAGCATCAGAGTCTTTTCCAATGAGTCGACTCTTCGCATCAGGTGGCCAAAGTACTGGAGTTTCAGCTTTAGCATCATTCCTTCCAAAGAAATCCCAGGGTTGATCTCCTTCAGAATGACTGGTTGGATCTCCTTGCAGTCCAACGGCTCTGACGTTAGATCCTACCATATGGATACCGAGTGTACGTGTGGGAGTTGGAGGTGGGCGGGGGGATGTGCAGAAATGATGCTCCTGCCGCCCTCACATTAAAACTGGAGAAAATATTTCTTTTCAAGGTCATACTTTTAAATTAATTTAACTTTATCACTTACCATTGAATTGGGCTGAACACTGAATTAAATATTTTAACTATTCCTAGTTTATTTCTTCTAAAACCTACCTCTTTTCATTTTTAAACCTCTCTCCAAAACTATAATCATGCCTCCTTCTTCCTAATAAGTTGCTTGCATCTCACTAACCCCCATTCTGCAGTCAGTTCATTGACTCTTCCATTCAAAAGCCCATCATACTTGTGTTTGTGGAACTGGGACCTGAAACCCAGGCACAGGAGCATAGGCCATAGGGTACAAGTCGCAGGCCAGTGGGGGTGGGAGGTGTTCAGGGGAACTGACCTTCCTAACTTCCCCCAGTCCCTCCACCAGGGGTTTGGTCACCGTGGCCACCACCACAGAACAGACCTCCAGGGTTGTTTGTCTAAAGTTGCCATCCTGAGAACCTCTTGGGCCATCTTGACTCAGGACAATGCACAACATATTTTCTGCCTTAGAGAAATCCAGCAAAGTAAGAGTCTTTCCTTTGGTTTCCAGAAAGCCAGTAGAAAGTTTCACCGCTCCTGTGTTTTAATAAAGGGAAACATCTTTAAATGAAATTTTTAAATCCTTGGACAGAACCCCTGGGTAATAACTCCAGGTAATAGCCCAAGCCTCCTATCTCCCCAACCACTTGTTCAACAGCCTCCTTGCACGTTTAAGGATTGCCTCCTTATCGTCTGCTGCTGCTGCTAAGTCGATTCAGTCATGTCCGACTCTGTGCAGTCCCATAGACGGCAGCCCACCAGGCTCCTCCATCCCTGGGATTCTCCAGGCAAGAACACTGGAGTGGGTTGCCATGTCCTTCTCCAATGCATGAAAGTGAAGAGTGAAAGTGAAGTCGCTCTCCTTATCGTCTAGGGAGTCCCTAATAGGTGTTTATTAAGTAAAACTTAAGTGGTTGCAATTCTGATTCATAACAAAGCAGCTTCTGGCAAGTCAAACATTTAGGGCTGGGCTCCCTAAATTCCATGTCATATATTATTTTCCACTGTTAGATCCCTGAGTTTGCGTCTGTATCAAACTCCTTCCTGTAAATAGAGATTTACCCTAAAGGGATACTCTTGTATTCAAATAGTCATTATTCATTGAGCCTAAGGAGTTTAACATTTTCAGTGTGGTTATAATTGAATCTGTAACATTACTCAAGCATTTTCCTGTAGTTCCCAAAACGTAAACAGCTTGCTTATTGTCCTTCTGAGTATGCCATTACTCTGCTCAGAAATATGTTGTGGTTCCAAATTGCTTCTCAAAGACCCATCTCCCCCCTCTATCTCATACTTTCGGAATTCTCTACAGTCCACAACATCCTGTCTCAAGAGTCAACCACAATCAAGTCACCATATTCGCAACCATCCTTTGCTGTCTTTTCCATCCCATCTACCATAACTTCAACCCAATTGATTATTTATTTAGAGATAATAAGTGAAATGTCAGGGGAAACATATGTCCCAAGGTCAAACACAACAAAGGATGAGGTCGAATTTACTACCATCTACTTCCTGTCCATTTTGCGTGTGTGCATACATAGTCATGTGCGATTCTTTGTGACCCAATGAACTGTAGCCCACCAGGCTCCTCTGTACATGGGACTTTCCCGGTAAGAATACTGGAGCAGCTGGCCACTTCCTCCTTCAGGGGATCTTCCCAACCCAGGAATCGAACCTGTGTCTTTTGCATCGCAGGTAGATTCTTTACAGAGTGCCAGCAGGGAAGCTCTCCTTATCCATTACTATGGACAAATTTCACAAAATATTGGAAAATAGAAAAATGGGTAAACTATCTGAAGCTAATTATTATATCCTGGAGACTTGAGTTCTTAATTAATTATTTTGATTAAGTTTTTAAACCTCCCATTGGGTTCAACAATTTGATTTATATAATTTACATAGACTGATTTTATGTTTTTTAACTGTTATTATCAAAAAAAGTAGTATTCCAAATTAGCCTTTTTTAATTGAAGAAGGGTCTCTCTCCTTTTCTTGCAAATATGCTTTGTGGGCTGGGCAGGGTCAGAGGCCGGAACACAGAGCGACAGGGGCCTTGGGACTGGGTGAGCAGAGGCAGTTCATTGGCTGTTATCGCAGGCTTCTAAGTATGCATACAGTACTGTTAATTTAGTTTTTAACAGGCACATAAAATACACTGAAGCCTTATTTTCTTTAGCTTTGCACACACAGACACAAAATCTCGACATGTGGGGATAGCAAAGAAAAAGCAACAGCTGTTCATTAAATATTACATGTCCGCATCAGGCATGGTATTCTATGCCAAATTGTATGTAATAAAAGCGGGGGGGCGGGGGAGGGCGGGAAGCAAGAGAATAAAAAGCTTTTAATTTTTCAGGCACTTTGAATCTCCTGCTGCCCTGATGGACACATAAAATATACATGAGGGTCCAGAGCTAGGGTCCCCAAACTGGGGGAGGGACAGGGGGTGGGGAGAGAACAGAGGAAACCACACTGAAGCACGCAGTCCCCGAAGGATTCGAGGTGTCCAGATGGGCGGTGCTCGCTGGCCGCAACTCCCCCTCATCCTTTCTGTGTAAAGGCCAGCACACGTGTCTTCTTGCTCTCTTTGTGGGCTTCCCAGGTGGTGTTCGTGGTAAAGAACCCGCCTGCTAATGCAGGACAGGTAAGAGACACAGTTTCGATCCCTGGGTCGGGAAGATCCCCTGGAGGAGGAAATGGCAACTCACTCCAATATTCTTGCCTGGAGAAGCGCATGGACAGAGGAGCCTGGTGGGCTACAGTCAGTCCACAGGTTGCAAAGAATTGAACACAACTGAAATAACTAAGCACGCATGTCTTTTCGCTCTCTTTATTGTTCCTGTTTTGCCCCTTATTTTTCTCTCCTGTTACTGGGGGTTGACAGCTTGTCCTTTGGGGACCATTCCCAGCTTCTAGGGGCCACTCCCATCCTCAGTCTCCTGGTTCCCGCCCTCCATCCTCAAAGCCAGCAAGATGGCCCATGCCCTCTCACACCTCGACCGAATCTCTCCTCCATCCTCCCTTTCCTCCATTCCAACCCAGCCAACAAAGAGGCTTCACTTTTGAGCACTCACATGATGAACGTTGCCCAACGTCAGGCACCCAGTAAGTAGCAGCACGGGTTTGAAACCCAGCTATCTCACTGTGGAGGCTGGGCCCTTAACCACTCGTAGAGTGAAGGTGTTAGGCGCTCAGTCGTGTCTGGCTCTTTATGATCCCATGGACTATAGCCTGCCAGGCTCCTCTGTCCATGGGATTCTCCAGGCAATAATGCTGGAGTGGGTTGCCATTCCCTTCTCCAGGGGATCTTTCCAACCGTGAGATTGAACCCAGATCTCCTGCATCGCCGGCAGTTTCTTTACCATTTCAGCCACCAGGGAAGCCCCTCTTTCCTAATAAAAAAAAAACAGCAAAGAGAAATCAGCACTGTGCCAGCCGCACTGGAGAACGGAGTGGAGAGAAAAGTCAGTTCTGCTGATCCTGTTTTTACCTAAAACACCAACAGTTTTGCTTATCATGGATAATTTGCATTTGTTTTAACTTTTCATACATTTCACGGAAATGTTATTTACCACGCTCTCTGCCTTTCTGGCTCTCCCAGCCCCGCCCCAAAGCTGTGTCCGAGGTGAGGGGCTCCCTCTCCTCGCCCGCCTGCCTGGGTCCTCAGAGGAAAGAGCACACTGCTGGTTCACGCGGGGAGAAGCCAGTTCTGACCCCTGTTGAAACTGTTTGACTTGCTTTTCCATTGCTGCTCTTACTGTAATCATACATGACGGCCTGCCTCAGCGAATCCTGCCTCTCTGCCTGACTGTTCAGCTGACGTGCCTTTGTTCAGAAGCCTGTCCTCCTGTGGATGGCAGGCAGGAAGGAACACACCCCGCGGCCTGAGGTTCGCCATTCTAGGAGATATCCACAAGACTGATGGCCTTTCTACTTCGTTTCCTCACCTGCCCCCCATCGATGATCCGGAAGGGAACCTGGCATCCAGGCCCAGGTGAGATGGGTGTGTTCAGACGTTTGTCTGCCATCTTCTTGATCAGCCAAATAAAGTCAACTGGGATCTCCAAATAAAGTCACCTGGGATCTCCAAATAAAGTCATATTCCTTGCCTCAGCACCTCGTCTCCCAGCGAGCAGAGTGAGCTTGGACTCACTAACAGGCTGAGTGCACTGCGTGTGAATCTAGGCCCACATGCGTGGACTTAAAAGATATTCACAACCGAAAAGTTGAGAGGTTTTATTGTGGTTTGTTTTTTTTTTTNCAGTGGCTTCCCAGGTGGCTGAGACAGTAAAGAACTCTCCTGCTAATGCAGGAGACGTGGGTCTGATCCTCAGATGGGGAAGATCCCCTGGAGGAGGGCAGGGCAGCCCACTCCAGTATTCTTGCCTGGAGAATCCCATGGACATAGGAGCATGGAGGGTTACAGTCCAGGGGGTCGCACGACTTAGCACTGGTCGCACAACTCAGACACGACTAAGCACACACACAGGAGTGCTCCGATGACAGCGGTGACACAGAGAGCCACCACTCCCAGCCCACAGGGACCCCAGGACGCCAGTGCCCAGTGCCGCTAGAGGCACAGACCCCAGGGGGTCAGACAGAATGATTCAGTCTGGCAGGAAGCGGTTCCTAGGGGTCAGTGGACACCACGGTGGGTGGGGGGGAGGGCTGGGAAGGGACCCCTCCCACCCCCACCACGAGGTACCCTGGCCTGCCAGAGAGACCACTCACACCCTCCAGAACCTGCAGACAATCAGGTGCTCTGGTGAGAGCTGGAGGGCCTATGTGAGTGGGGGGTCGGGGAGGGGGGTGGGCAGAGGGGGCCAGGGAGGCCCAGGTGACCTATGTCCAGGGGGATCTCTCTGGACACGATGCAGAAGATAGGCTTCTTAAACTCGGGATCCACGTGTTGTCCCTTTTGTGTCCCGTCGTCACCTTATGCTATTGCGCAGAGAGGAGACGGGCAAGGAAGCTGCTCCTCGCGCGGGCGGGGTCTGGAGGGTCGGCGGGTGGGGCCACAGTGGAGACCCGCCCCCAAAGAGAAGGATTTGGTTTCTGAGAGACCAGGAGGGTTGAAGGTTAATTTTATTTACTTTTTTAATTTAAATTTTATTTTTTTACTTTACAGTACTGTATTGGTTTTGCCATACATTGACATGTACCACAGGTGTACATGTACCACAGGTGTACATGAGTTCCCAACCCTAAACCCCCCTCCCACCACCCTCCCCATATCATCTCTCTGGGTCATCCCAGTGCACCAGCCCCAAGTATCCTGTATCCTGTATTGAACCTAGCCTAGCAAAATGTCAGCAAGTTTTTGAATTTGGACAAGGACAGATTGTGAAATAGGAGTCTGGTTTGGGAAACACTGAAGGCAAGGGACTGGACAAAAGGTGATATGAGGTAATAAAAAGTCGGAGAATGATAGTGACATATGTCAAGCACACATGCAGGGTGATCACTATCATTTATGTCTGTGCGCTCAGTCACTTTGGTCGTGTCCAACTCTTTGTGACCCCGTGGACCTTAGCCCATCAGCCTCCTCTGTCCATGGGATTCTCCAAGCAAGAATACTGGAGTGGGTTGCCATGTCCTCCTCCAGGGGATCTTCCCGACCCAGGGATGGAAGCCAGGTCTCCTGAGTCTCCTGCCTTGCAGGCAGATTCTTTACCTGCCGAGCTGTTGGGAAGCCCCATGTCAATTATCTATAATAACTAACATCAAGGTATGCCTACCAGGAGAGCTGCAGGAGACTGGAGCTGATGAATACACAAGGACGGGCAAGCGGCACCCCGTGATAAACTATGCTCTGACACCCGCAAACATTCCATGCATCTCTTCAGTGTTGGAAACACCTTTGAAATTGTATTTACACCATTAGCCTGTTCTGTTGATACTGACACTCTCCTAAAGGAAGCTCAGGTTAGCTCATCCCACGAACAAGTTCATGATGGTTGAGTGTGATTGTCTAATACTTGACAGGCATCTTAATAAGGAAGGTTCCAGAGCTGCCAGAGGTAAACTTTGGTGATGGAGCTAGGTGCCAAAGAGAAAAAACAGAGATTGCTAGAAGCTACATTCCAAGGTTTAAAATAGCATCCTTATCCCTCTAAAGATGGGCTCTGTTCCTGAGATTATTTTTTAATATTTCATCTATTGGGGCAATCAGGTTCTAAAAAGAGAGACTTCCCTTGCAGCCAGTGGTTAAGACTCTGAGCTTCCAATGCAGGGTGCATTAGTTTGACTCCTGGTCAGGGAACTAAGATCCTACTTGCCTCGCAGTGCAGCTAAAATTAAAAAAAAAAAAAAAGTTCCAAGAAGCGAACCTCCAAATATTGTAATTATAAAGTACAGAGCAGAACTGGAAAAGCCTCATGCCCACCTGGGACACCCTTCAGAGGCATTTCCAGTCCATCGCTGTGTGGCTTCCCACGTGGTGCTAGTGGTAAAGAACCTGCCTACCAATGCAGGACACATAAGAGGTGCAGGTTCAATCCCTGGATGGGGAAGATCCCCTGGAGGAGGAAATGGCAACCGACTCCAGTATTCTTGCCTGGAGAATCCCATGGACAGAGGAGCCTGGTGGGCTACAGTCCCCGGGGTCACAAAGAGTCAGACATGAGTGAAGGAATGGAGCAAGCACTGAGGTGAAGAGGTTGCAGAACAGGTAAGGGGACCAGAGCCCTCACTTTTACGTGTCTGTCTTGCCCACTCCCTCAAAGCTGACACGCATGCCGCTGATTTGAGAACTCTGGACCCACTGACCACTGTCTTCTCTTAAATCCAAATGCCCTGGGGTCGGGGGGAGGCGGGAAATGTCACCTCTTCCTCTAGATTGCTCCCTCCAGAGCTCTGAGCCGGGGGTTTTTATTGTCTGGATGGAGAACCAGAAGGCAGAAATGAATGCAGGAAAAGGCAAGCTTGACTGGTGTGCCATTCTGGAAACCTTCAGACAACCAACTCGAAACATGGCCTCATAATTATTTTACTGCAGTGAGGAGGAGAGCGAAGCAGATGTCACCTCAGAGGTTGAGATGTCACCTTCCTGCACAAGGAGCCTCGTACTCTTGTGACCTGAGAGGCTTGGAACAAGCTCCTCACTTTCTGTTTCTTCATCTCTGAGCCAGGATACTTGCAATCCCTTCACACCTTTCTGGGAGGAGGAAGGGGAGGGAGCAGGTATGCCGCAGTCAGAGGACGCCCAGCTCAGCAAGTGCTAGCAATCACTGTTATTGTTACTTTCTCCCTGGAGAGAGAAGTAGAAGTCATCCCAGTCATGTGTGCTGAGTGACAGTCAGCAGAAGGAAACAGGAAAAACGTGTCTTGGTGTAATAATCTTATTGCACAACAACCAGATTCTGTGCCAGCAGTGCTCAGGCGCCTCAGATGAGCTGTGAAGGAGATAAGCCCCTGATCCTGGGGAGAAATGCTGGGAAAGAAGCAGGTCCCACCCCGCGGCCCAGGAGCAGGCGGCAGGTAGGGGTGCTCCATACAATAGCAGAGGCTGGGTGGATGGGACAGAGCTCCGCCTTCCGCTCTGGGCCATTGAGAAGCAGGATGCTGGCAGGGGGTCTGGGGGGAGGCAGAAGGTGCCACTTCTATCTTTGTCCACAAAACTCAAATGCAGAGATCTCCTGATTTTCTTCCTAAGTGTCTAATGTAAGTGAAGTGAAAGTGTTAGTCGCTCAGTCGTGTCTGACTCTTTGTGACCCTGTGGACTGTAGCCTGCCAGGCTCGTCTGCCCATGGAATTCTCCAGGCAAGGATACTGGAGTGAGTAGCCATTTGCATCTTCAGGGGATGTTTCCAATCCGGGGACTGAATGTGGATCTCCTGGATGGCAGGTGGATTCTTTACCAGTGAGTCAGCAGGGGAGCCCTCAGAGGCTTACTCACCTGTAAAATGACGGTCATTGTTGAGGTTAGTTGTGTCTCCCAAAAGGAGATAGCTTTATATAGAAATGGAGTCTCTGCAGATGTAATTAACATGTAAATTAAGATAGGTCAGGCTAGATTAGGGAGGGCCCTGAATCCAACGACTCGTGTCTTTATGAGAAGAGAAGATGGAGAGACACGGGGAGGAGGAGCCAGAGACCAGAGTGATGTGTCTACAAGCCAAGGATCACCCAGGATTTGCCACCAGAAGTGGAGGAGTCAGAAAGCATCCTCCCCAGAGCCTTTGGGGGAGCCTGGCCCCGAGACACCCTGATTCAGGACTTAGGCCTCCAGAGCTGAGAGTGACCTTCCCTGGTGTACTTTGTTATGGCAGCGGTGAGAAATTCATGCAGTGACCTGATTCACAGGCTGGGTGTGAGGATTAACGGCGATTGCGTAATTAAATGTTTACTGAGTGTCAACTTCCCTTTTCTTGCATGTTCCCCAGGGACTGGGGCTCTAAATGCTTTCAGGAAGGGCTTTGATAGCCTTGAGAACTCAAAGGCGAGAGCTCCACGCTTGGAGCAATCTCATTCAAAATGCACAAGTTACATGCAGCTGCCAGCTGCTTCTCCCCTGTCGCTTTCCCTACGGGAGAGAGTCCAGGTTGGAGCTGGTGGCCGGATGTTTCTATTGGCCCAAGTCCTGGCCAGCTTAGTGGGGAGTTTGGAGATGAGCAGAAGGAAGCTACTGAGCTGACTGTCCTCTCCTGTGATGGCAGAGGGACCTGGGGCCCATCCCCTCCCAGCTTCCAGTGACAGGTCTGTAAGACAAAGGATGCTGGCCCGATGATCTCCAAGTCCTCTTCAAGTGCTGGCTTCCAGGGCAGCAGGAGTCCAAGACTTGGGGCTTCCCTGGTTGCTCAGATGGTAAAGAATCTGCCTGCAGTGCAAGAGACCCGGGTTCAATCCCTGGGTCAGGAAGATCCCCTGGAGAATGGAATGGCAACCCACTCCTGTATTCACGCCTGGAAAATTCCATGGACAGAGGAACCTGTCGGGCTACAGTCTACTGGGTCGTGAAGAGCCAGACACAACTGAGAGATTAACATTTTCACACAGGAGCCCCAAAACACCACTGCCCCCGCGAGCTGATGGCAGTTAAATAGTTTATAATTGTGAAAGTTTCCCCCAAAGAAAAGTTCTTTTATGAACAAAAGTCATGAGACAAAAAGCCACGACTGTGAGGTTACTGAAATTCAGGCCACAGGCAAATCTCTAAATGGGGCAGCTTAGCTTTGTGGATCTCATGCACTGATGAGGGCAAGAGTTCTTATATCGAGTTTCTATTAAAGAATACATCCAAATAAGTTGGAGTTTTAGATCCCTTTGAGTTTGGAAGTGGTTTAACCACAAATCAATCTGAGAAGAAAGTTAGCAAGTAGCTACATATCAGGAAAAAGATCAAGTACCTTTTGAGAATATTTCTGAAAGAAAACTATCTAAGAAAGATAAGTTTAACATCTTATATATCTTCAATCATCTCACTTAAAATGCAATTTAAATAGTTGAATATAAAAATGTATATTTTCACAAATTGCAAGATTTCCTTCTTTCTCAGTCTTGAATAATATTCCATTATATATGTATATAATGTATATTATATATGTACTATATTATATATCATGTATATGTGTTATGTATACATTATATATAATATGTGTTATTATATCCCCCATGGCTCAGATGGTAAAGAATCTGTCTGCAGTGCACAAGACCTGGGTTTGATCCCTGGGTCAAGAAGATCCCCTGGAGAAGGGAATGGCAACCCACTCCAGTATTCTTGTGTGGAGAATCCTATGGACAGAGGAGCCTGGTGGGTTACAGTCGATGTGGACACAAAGAGTCGTTCAAGACTGAGTAACTAACACTTTCACTTCACTTTTCATGTTACATATTATATATGTTATGCAATCTGTTATATATTATGTATCTGTTCCATATTATGTGTGTACATATCGTGTATGCATACGTGTGCTGTGTGCTTAGTTACTGAGTTGCGTCCGACCCGTTGCAACTCCTTGGACGGTAACGGAATATTGTATGCATACACATGCCACATTTTCTTTATCCATCATCCCCTGAAAAATAGGTTTCCATTTCTGGCCTGTTGTGCATCACATGACATGAACATGGGGTGCAGACAGTTCTTCCGTACCCTGTTTTCATTTCCTATGGGTATATATATACCAGAGTTGGCACCGCAGCTCTATCCTTGTTTTTGAGGAAACTCCACACTGTTTCCATAGTCGCCGCACCAATCTACAATCTCGCGGCAGCGCACCAGAATCCCCTGTTCCCTACATTCACACTGTCATTTGCTACCTCTTTTCTCTCTGATACTATTCATCCATACAGGTGTAAGGTGATAACTCACTGGGGTTTGGATTGCATTTCCCTGATGGTTAGTGATGCTGAGCACTTTTCATGTACCTGTTGGTGACGACATAGATGGATTTTGAGGGCATTATGTTAAGTAAAGTCGAAGCCTAATACTGCATGGTATGTATATGGGGAATCAAAAACAAAAAAGTCAAACTTACAGAAACAGAGCAGAAAAGTGGTTGTCAGGGGCCGGGGGTTGGGGGAAATAAGAGGAGGTTGGTTTTAAAAGGGTACAAATTTTCAGCTAATAAGATAAAGGAGCTCTGAGGATCCAATGTACAACATGCTGACCACACTAAATGACACTGTTGTATAATTGAAATGTGCTGAAAGAGTAGGGCTTAAATGGTCTCATACACACAAAAGATAAATACATGAGGTGGTGGTGGATTAACTAGATGAGGGACGCCTTTCACAGTGTATATGGATATCAAGTCAGTACTGTGTACACTTAAATATCTGACAGTTCTGTTCATCAACTGCACTGCCATAAAGCTGAAAACAATTTAACGTATGTTTGAAAAATATGTCTAAATTAAGAAGGCTGTGGTTGCGCTCGGAAACGTGTTTAGGAGGATGGTGAGTGGCACAGATTCTAGAGAAGGGCTCACTGGAAGGTAAGAAGCGACGCAGGCCTGGGAACCAGGGTTATCAGAGGCCCTGCGGCCGGGGTGCCGCACAGCGCAGACCCCCCGCCCACCCCCCAGTATCAGCTCACCTCCCAAGTGCTAACTTGTTTCTTGAGTGTCTGGAGGCATGCATGGGTGCTGTTCAGGAATAAACTGACACTGTGTGTAACTAATCTTGTTCGAGTCAGGCTTTAGCTTCGAATGTCTGGAACCAGATCAGCAAGCTTAGGCACAAAAGAAACTGAAAAAGCCCTGAAATCCAGGCTTGAACAGCCAAATGGTAGTGAGGTCACAACCCCTCCCACAGGTGACCAGCTCCTCCTCAGCAGAATGTCCTAGGAGATGGCCTGGGCTTAGCTCGACATTCAGAAAACCAAGATCATGACATCCGGTCCCATCAGGGGAAAAATTGGAAGCAGAGACAGATTTTCCTTTCTTGGGCTCCAAAATCACCGTGGATGGTGACTGCAGCCATGAAGTTAAAAGACGCTTGCTCCTTGGAAAGAAAGCTATGACAAACTAGTTGGCGTATTAAAAACCAGAGACATCACTTTGCCAACAAAGGTCCGTATAGTCAGAGCTATGGTTTTTCCAGTAGTCACATACAGATGTGAGAGTTCGACCATAAAGAAGGCTGAGCAGTGAAGAATTGGTGCTTTCAAATTGTGGTGCTGGAGAAGACTGTTCAAACCAGTCAGTCCTAAAGGAAATCAGTCCTGAATATTTATTAGAAGGACTGATGCTGAAGCTGAAGCTCGAATACTTTGGCCACCTGATTCGAAGAACTGACTCCTTGGAAAAGACTGTAATGCTGGGAAAAATTGAAGGCAGGAGAAGGGAATGACAGAGGATGAGATGGTGAGATAGCATCTTCTGCTCAATGGACCGAAGTGGAGCAAACTCCGGGAGGTGGAGGGCAGGGGAGCCTGGTGTGCTGCAGTCCATGGGGTTGTAAAGAGTCAGACGTTACTTAGTGACTGAACAGCAATAACAACAGCCATGTGTGGCCTTACTGGGAGCCCAGCAGTTCTGCCAGAGACATTTGGTTGGAATGGGAATGGCAGGGAGAGGGGGACCACCCCCAAGTGAGTGGCAAGTTGTTGGGTGAGGGTGGGGATGGTTCTCACCTGTAAGGCACAGACATCCATCACATAGGTATCCAAGTGACAAGTAAGTAAGCTGATTTGGGGGGTTGTTCTTTTAAGACAACTTCTGGGGGTCAGATCATACGTAACTCAGTTTTTCGTACCTTTTACTCAAGAGTGTTCTGTGTTGAGACCAGGGATTCAAAAACATCTTTCCTCCACCAGTCATTTAAGGCATGCCTAGCTTATTTCAGGACTTGTGATCAGTGCTGAGGATCCATTGCTCAGGAGACCTGGTCCTTTCTGGGAGCCTCCTTACACTGCCATTAGGTGACTTTGCCTCTCAGAACTTCAGTTTCTTCCTCAGAGTGACTGAGACAGTTGACACCCAGCTTCTCCTTTGTAACAAGGAGACACATGGCATAATACCCACACTCTAAAACATCCAAGATCAGTTATGTTCTACTAGCTGGTAATATTAAACATGTATTGTGAGTGTTTTAGTCGCTCAGTTGTGTCTGACCCTTTGTGATCCTATGTACCATAGCCTGCTAGGCTCCTCCCTCTCTCTGTCCATGGCGTTCTCCAGACAAGAATACTGCAGTGGGTTAGCCATTCCCTTCTCTAGGGGATCTTCCTGATTGTAGGATCAAACCCAGGTCTCCTGCATCTCCTGCATTGTAGGCAGATTCTTCTTCCCATCAGGGAAGATCTAAGTCTTTGTAGGTAAAGTTAAAGAGAGTTTTAAAATCGTATTTTAAATATTTTCCAGTTTTTTAATATGAGTAATGTCACTCATTAGAGTGACAGGGAGGTGGAGTGAGGCAGAGTTTGACCTTATTGATATGTTATTTTTTAGACGAAACTTACTAAGCAATAGTTGGTCATGGTTTTAAGGTTTAAGAGCACTTTTAAGTTTCCTGGAGATTAAAAGCTCACATTCGTAAGTGAGTGAGCAACTCATTTTTTCTCAGAGTCGTGAGACTAGTAAAACATTTATCTTTCACTGGCTATGAGTGAGTAGCTGGGAATCCATTCTATAAAATGCTTCCATGCAAAGGGCAGCAGGGTTGGGGGAATGGGAGGAGGAGGCAGAGGACAGTAGCAGGTTCATTGACACCAGGGTGTTAACAGCAGGAGTTGACTTGTGAGATATTTAGTTTTGCTTTTCCAAAGAGCAATTGTCTTAAGATCTTGAGTATTGTCAACCAAAAATAAATCGGTATGGAAGAGTGAGAAATGGCATCTATCAGAAAAACTATACCATTTGTGTGATATGGGAATATTATTTCTAAGTCCATGACACATAATCAAAAGAGGGAAGCGTGTCATTGAAATGGCAGAAATTAAAAAGCGGGAAAGATGAGACCCATTGGTTTGGTTCAGTGAACAGTGAAATCGTCCCTATTCATGTCTGCTCAATTCCACTCAGTGCTAGAAGCAAAAGTAGCTTAAGAAAATGAATACCTACATTTGATCATAAAAATGCTGAATGTATAATAACTATTTTATTTAGTTTCTTATAAACATTCATCGGGAAGGTGATATAACTGTGTCATGCTCTGTGCGTGCCAAGTTGCTTCCGTCGTGTCTGACTCTTCTACGACCCCCTGGACTGTAGCCCCCCAGGCTCCTCTGTCCGTGGGATTTTCCAGGCAAGAATACTGGGGTGGGTTGCCATTTCCTTCTCCAGGGGATCTTCCCGACCCAGGGATCGAATTAGCATCTCTTATGTCTCCTGTATTGGCAGGCAGGTTATTTATCACTAGCATCACCTGGGAAGCCCGATTATGCTGCAAGCACTCAGAAATAAGAGATCTTCATAGGAGAGATATAAAGGTGAATTGCTACAAAATGTTTAATTGAACTAGTGCTTGCAGTGTAATTCATATTACCTTTGAAAATGCCATTATATATCAAAATAACCAGACATAGTTCTAACTGTGGGAAATGATATAGAAAAGAAATTCTATATTTAGATGTGCATGTCCAATAATGGTATTATTATTGCGATCTTAGCCAGGACTCCAGATTTAGAATATTTTCCACTCTCAAAATAGAGCATGTATTGGCATGTGAACTATATCCCGATAAAGCTGTTAAAACAGGGCATGTACCACATTCAGAACACACAAAAACAAAAATCACAGGTAAGTCATGTATACTCTCAAGGACTATTTCCTAAACTATGGTTTATTATTTAGATTTCATCAATCTGAACATGTTACAATTCTAGCCCAGAATCTGTGCCTATGTGAACATTACCTTACTACCAAAACCCAGGTAAGAGCTAACATTTATTGAATACCCACTAAATACAATAAGATGCTCCAAACACATTACATGAGCTCACACACCGAATTCTCACAGTGACATTAGGAGGTAGGAGCCGTTACCACCTCTGTTCTATGAGAGAGGACACTCAGACACAGAGTCTGTACAAATTGCCTAAGCTCGCCTGCTGAGAGACAGGGCCAACTTCTGAGCTCAGGCAGCCTGGCTCCAAGTTATTTAGTTTTTAAGTTGTGTTTGACTCTTTGTGACCCCATGGACTGTACCCCGCCAGGCTCCTCCATCCATGGGATTTCTCAGGCAAGGATACTGCAGTGGGTTGCCATTCCCTTCTCTAGGGGTTCTTCCCGACGCAGGGATCAAACTCGGGTCTCCCGAATTGCAGGCAGTTTGCCTCCCTCCAACCCTAATAGAAGCATGAACCAATAGAAATGCCCGCCTTCTCCCCATTTCTGCTCTAAACACTGGCTGCTGTCAATTACTAGTTAACCTGCTCTCTCTTTTGCATTCAAGTATTTTCATGTTAAGACTTATTAATAGTTTTCCTAATTTCAACCCTCCTCCCCAGGTGATGAAAACATAGTGTTAATCCACCTTCAAACCTTCTCAGCTGATCAACGGGCAGATAAAGGCAGTTTATCTGGAATCTCCCCTGTAAGGCCAGATGCAGGGGAGATGTGACCTACAGCCCTGAGTGGTACAAGGAATTCAAGCCAGTTGGGTGGCGATCAAGGTAAATGTGCAATTTCACGCAGCCCACCTTGCTTTTTTTAAAAAATTGTATTGATGTCTAGTTGATTAGAATGTTATGCTAAACCCACAGCAAACATTATCCTCAATGGTGAAAAATTGAAAGCATTTCCCTAAAGTCAGGAACAAGACAAGGGTGCCCACTCTCACCACTACTATTCAACACAGTTTTGGAAGTTTTGGCTGCAGCAATCAGAGAAGAAAAAGAAATAAAAGGAATCCAGAATGGAAAAGAAGAAGTAAAACTCTCACTGTTTGCAGATGACATGATCTTCTGCACAGAAAACCCTAAAAACTCCACCAGAAAACTACTAGAGCTAATCAATAAATATAGTAAAGTTGCAGGATGTAAAATTAACACACAGAAATCCCTTTTTCATAGTCTTTTCCATTATGGTTTATCCCAGTTTATCACTTGTTGGAGGTTTTCCTCTCTTGAAATGCGAACTGAACCATCTAAACCAGCAGATTTCAAAGCTGTGAGAACAGAAAGCAAGAACTCTTCTGTGGGTTATTAGGTCCCACCCTGTGGTTCCCAGACTGAGGGCCAAAGAGCATCATCAACCCATCTACTGGCTTAAGACACCCACCACGTCCTTTGGGATGGTACCCAGCTTCCCAAGGGGCTGCCTGCCAGGCTGCTCTGTTCTTTCAGGGCCACTGATGGGGTGCATGATGGTCAGCTGGAGGGTGAGAAGGGAGGAGCCCAGGGCTGCATGTCTTCACCAGGAAGGAGGATGGTCCCCATGCAGGGCTCCAGGACCATGGGCAAGGGGTTTCTGAAGTTCACACAAGCATTTCATTCAAGGAGGACAAACCCATACCCAGAAAAGATGCCTTTCCATTCATGAAGGACCAGTCATGATGATAGGAGCACAACATCAGTAACTCTCCGCTGGATTTCCGGCAATGCCTCTCATCCCCGCCCCCCAGTTACCAGGCAGTGGCATCCATTCATGGTTGTCCTGTTGGCAGACTGGGCCCTTGGCGGTGGTGGTATCCAGGTTGCCTTGAGAAAGAGGATGTCTGTGCTGAGCAGTTGAAAACCTCCATCTCTGTTCCCATGGCCCATTGAGCCTCCTCAGAGCTGGAGGAAGATGCTAGTCCACAGCACGGACCATCTTGCCCACTGATTACTGAGTCTTCTCTGCAGTAGAGACCCTTTGACAAGCATTTACAGGGAACAAAGATCCTGGGACGCACTGGGGTTATAGGTCTGGGGGCAAAGGCAGGTGGCGAGAACAGACCTCAGCACACAGTCCTTACACAGGAAAGCCTGCTTTCCTCAGACAGGGAGAAATCCAGTGAGACAGGCTGGAAGAATCGGAGTAGGGGTTGTCCAGGTTCTTAGTTGAGTCCACTTAGGTGTCTCCCTCCCAAATCCCCAGGTCCCTCCTCTTCCCCACTAATGCCATGAATTTAACATAAGGGATTTACTGTGGTTGTCATTTGGTTTTCTTTTTTTAAATATAATATTATTCACTTATTTTTGACTGAGCTGGCTCTTCGTTGCTGCTCACGGGCTTTTTCTGCTTGCAGCGAGCGGGGGCTCCTCTCGAGCTGAGGCTGGAGAGCTTCTCATCACAGCGCCTTCTCTTGTTGGGCGCGGGCTCTGGAGCTCAGGCTCAGTAAGTTACGGCTCACTGTCTTAGCTGACCCCCAACATGTGGAATCTTCCCAGACCAGGGATCTGACCCGTGTTCCCTGTGTTGGCAGGCAGATTCTTAACCACTAACCAACCCCCCAGGGAAGTCCTGGTTGTCATTTCTGCTGCCCACACAATCAGATACCGGGCCTGATCCGCAGCCAGGTCCGCTTTGTGACTACAAGAAATGAACCGTTGTTTCGATGCTGACCTCTGAGTGACCTCTTGGATTTGTGCCTAACCCAAGACTTCCAGCTCAGAACTGGACGGTCGTTTCAGAAGCTTTCCAGCACCGTCTGCGTGATCATTATTACTGCACATCAGTGGAATGTAGCCTCTAGTTTGTATCCCAAACCCTTGAACTCAATCAGCATCCTGACTCAAACAACAGGTGATGATTTAGCCCAGAGAGGTGAGAGCCAGGGCAGGCCTGTCCAACCGAAAGCCAGTGCCAGGAAGAGTGCGGCCACTGCCTGAGTCACAAGGAAACATGGGAGAAAAGCCCCTGCTGCTTGTCCCTTCCTCCTGCTCGGTCCTCCAGCCCTGGTCCCCATGGACTGAATCACCTTTCTGCTCTTTTTGTTCAGTTGCTTAGTTGTGTCTGACTCTTTGAGACCCCATGCACTGCAGCACGCCAGGTTTCCCTGTTCTTCACCATCTCCTGGAACTTGTTCAAACTCATGTCCATTGCATTGGTGATGCCATCCAACCATCTCGTCCTCTGTTGTGCCTTTCTCTTCCTGCCTTCAATCGTTCCCAGCATCAGGGTCTTTTCAAATGAGTTGGCTCTTCACATCAGGTGGCCAAAGTATTGGAGCTTCAGCTTCAGCATCAATCCTTCCAAGGAGTATGTAGTGTTGATTTGGATTGACTGACTAGTTTGAGAGTCTGGGAAATGGAGTTGGGGTCAGCCCCAAGTGACACAGAGCCGGATAGGGGACATATGAAGAAGAAATCTGAGAGCACAAGCTGCCAAGGACCAGTACCCTGCACGGCAGGCTTCGGGTGAGTAGCACCCAGGTACGTAAAGCAGGTCGTGCTCACAGAACGGGCTCTGATGAGCAACAGCCCCAAGGACTCGCCATGATGCATCTGAACGAACTGTTGGACTTGTAAATAGAACTACTAAATGTGAATAAATGTCAAGGGCAAAAAAAAACACAACAAAGGTAAAACCGAACAAGCAATGTCAGATAAGGAGGTCACCACTCCCGACGTGAGGTTCTGGGTCTGGCGGATCCCTGTAGTCCACCTGGGAGGGGACTGTGGACTTGCTGCGGGCAGAGCTGGAACGAGCCGGCCCCCTTGCCCACACACCTTCCAGTTCACAGGTGCATCCAGAACTCTGCCCTGGCAAACAGATTTCAAGCACCTCTTTCAAAACCCTCTACATATCTTTTCAACACATACCAAGTATCTCCAAGAAGTCAAAACCATCGCTACTTCCAGAGGTTAGACCGGGGGCTGGGGGTGGGGGAAATCAAACTTTTCAAGCTGCAAGAGGTCTTAGAGTGACCTCGTCTAATAAGGAGCCACCTACAGGTGACCTACTGTCTATCTTAGGAGAAAGAAGTCTCGAATGTTGCATTCAAAGGCTGACGCAGCGCTGCGATTCCTGATTTTAAGTTGGCATTTCTTCCCTTTTGCAGAGGAGGCCTGTCAGCCATGTTTTCCTACACAGGCCCTTCTGCAACAAGGTGCGCTCATCACCACCCTGAGCTCTGCCACTGAAGAAATCTGCACCCACAGAGGGGCATGGCTTGCTGCCCAAGGTCGCACAGTCAAGCACATTGAAAACCCACCTCTCCTTGCTCCTAAGCCCAGCGCTCCTTCCTGTTTCAGCCAGTGCCAGTTGCCAATAAAAAGATGCGTGCTCTCACTTGAAGCCCAGGAGATTACGATGAGGCAACAGACCTCTAGCCCAGCCCGATGGCTCCCGAGACCAGGCCCCCCTGCGAATGATCGATTACGCCAGCCCAAGCTGTGTCGCAAGAGGGCTTGAAATATCAATCCCAACTGTGACATATGGGACTTCAAATGAAAAATTTGAGAAGCCAGACTTGGGACAACCCAGGCTCTCATTTGGAAAGAAAGCACACAGTACTTCGAATCCTACATGTCACGCACATTTATTTATCTCTTGTCTGGCTCTCGTCCTGGACTCTCTCGGAACACAGGGCAAGCATCTGTGATGGCAGGGCTCCCACGCCCTCCCTGCCTGCACCCGCCCACCGCCTGTGCTAGGTGTTCACAGCTCTGGGTCTCTAGAAACGAGTGGCTCCAACAGGTGGCAGCACTTGAAAAATACATGCTCAATAGATGAAAGCACCATTGAGTAGAAGGTGCTGGTCAGTCCTCACGCTTTCTAGAGACTGACGGTTCCTGTGGTTCCAAAGGTGATGTGTCATGTGATCAAGTTCTGCTGGCATCTTCCACCCACCAGGCAATATATGTGACAAATTAATAGTCCTTGAAATCGATTTCTAATAACCCAACAGCTGAGAAGTATGACTCCTAAAATATTTGGTGGAAAAATATTTACAGACGGCTTGTCATTGTCATAAAATATTACATAGCATTACGCCTTAGCACTGTGTAAAAGGCTAATACGAATATTCTGGCTTGACTTATTCCTTCTGGCTGTGCTGGGTCTTGGTTGCTCCGAAGGCTTTTCTCTAGTTGCAGTGAGTCAGGGCTGCTCTCTAGCTGCAGTGAGCAGGCTTCCCACTGAGCTGGCTTCCCCTGTTGCTGGGGGTGGGCTCGAGGGCACACTTGTGGCACGTGGGCTCAGTGGCGGTGGCTCCCCGGCGTCCCAAGGCATGTGGAATCTTCCCAGGCTAGGGATCGAACTCATGTCTCCTGCGTTGGCAGGTGAATTCTTCACTCCTGAGCCACCAGGGAAGCTCTCATCCTTGCTTTTAACTCAGAAATGTTTCTTAAGTAGGTTAATGTGCCCTATGATATCTTTTAAAATACGAATTAAGATTTTATTAAGTGATTTATCTAGAAGATTATTTCTAAAAAGGAAAATGAAAAGATCAACTCGGTGAACATTGGCAAAGACACAGGTTGGATGGAACTTGAGTTCGTGAGCTTGGGTTTTTGCCATCGAAACCTGTAATCTGAAACTGGGCTAGGAGGTCCCAGGAAGTCGATCCCGGGACAAGCCCACGAGAACAAGCAGGGCATGTGGGGGGTGAGCCAGGGAAGGGCAGACAGGCAGCCCAGGTTGTGATAATGGAGCGGGGACAGGGCGCAGGCCTCAGGGCTCAGGAGGGCACGGGGCACACTTCAGCACCGGCCCCTGCCGAGGGGAGGAAGGGGAGGTGCTGGCCCTCAACTCCAGCCCTCACTGATGGAGCCGCTCCTAGGAGGTCGAGCCTGCCCACCATCTGGCCAGCCACGGTCAGATGCCTTGGTCAGCCAAGGCAGAGCCAGAGAACATCCCAGAGGCAGAGAACGCAGGGAGCCGACAGCTCCAAGGAGAAGCGGCCAGGGAGGCTAGGAGGACATGGCCAGATACTTGCCCTTTGCCCTCTGCCCTCTGCCCTCTGCTCTTCCTAGGCTTGGGAGCCCCAGGCCTCTACAAAGACTTGGAGTCACGGAGGCCTCCTCACTGGTGAATATCTGCTGCGATGCCCAGTCATTCTCCAGAAAGCACAGGCCCCAGCTTCCCTGGACGGGTGTGGCCACCCTAAGTGAGGGGTGCTGTAGCCTGGTCCAGTGATGACAACATTGCTGAAAGACACCTTTTATGAATGAAAACCACACACTCCGATTATATACACTTTCTACATCAGAAATGCCATTTCAGAAACAAATATGTTGAGAACCCAGGATACCGAAAGAAGAGACTCACTCATAAAAATCAAAGCCAGGGAAGCAAGGCATTAACTACTCACTAAAGGAATGTCAAATGTGCTAGAAGAATGTATGGTGGCCGATCTGCTAGGTAAGAGTGAGCAGTTTGCACCTTTTGGCGGCTCAGGGAGTCCTGGAGAAGAAGAGCGGCCTGGCTGGGGCTTGGTTGGGAAGGACAGAGACACGAGGAGGGGTCAGAGGAGGGGAGCGTGGGGTGCAGACCCGCGGTGGGCAAGGCTGTCCTGGCTCCTGACGGCAGCTCCAGCAAGCACACGGCAGACCCAGGCCCACTGTGACATCGCGCAGCCCCCGGAAGACACACTGCATTCTCTGCCGCCACGTCACCTGCCAGGGCGCCATCCGGGTTCTGCTTTTGCCAACAGACCCCCGACACCCTTTATGGCACTTTTCCCTCCAGCACAGCGACCACCCAGGATCTGGTAATTCATCCATCTGCCGTGTATCCTTAGTCACCTTTACCCTGGAACATTCCAGCAGCTTAAAAAAAAAATCTTTTAAAGTATTGTGTTTCTGAAGAATAATTTCCTCCTCCCTTTTGAATAGAATTGCTCTCATTTAGGGCTGGACACGTTTCTGGCCAGTGAGCCACATAAGCAATGCTGTATTCACTGCAGACATGCGGTGGCCTCTGGCCCCTCTCTGACAATGCCCATCAGGCGTCACCCAGTTCTCCTATAGCATGGTTCCTCTGCGGGCTTCCCAGGTGGTGCTAATGGTCAAGAACCTGTCTGCCAGTGCAGGAGACCCAGGAGACCCAGGAGACCCAGGTTTGATCCCTGGGTCAGGAAGATCCCCTGAAGGAGAGAATGGCAGCCCACTCCAGTATTCTTGTCTGGAGAATCCCACAGACAGAGGAGCCTGGGGGCTTTGGTCCATGGGTTCACAGAGAGTCGGACACGACTGAGTGACTTAGCACACACACATGGCCCCACTGGTTCCCCTGCAATGGGTACACGTGTGCTGGTCCTCACAAACCTCCCCTTAGACTCAGCATCCAGCAGGAATTCTTGCCTGAGTCCGTCTTTACTGTGATGGCTGCACACGATGGCCCATGGCTGACCCTCCTCACACGTCACCAGCCAGCACTAGGCACTCCTGTAACCCTCCTTTCTCTCCCATTTATGTATCCTTTAATTATCATTATGGCCTGAAGGTTGCTATTTTTTAAATGGTTAATAAGTCACACTGTGCTTAATTGGCTGCTAAAATTGAGCTAGATTTGGCCAATGAAATCTCATCAAGTCAGCTCCCGTGTCCTTTCAACACGCCCCATCTTGATTTTTAATCACTCCTTATTTTGTGACATGTGGTACCCCACACTCATGCAGTCTACGCCGTCCTAGCTCTGACATCAGCCGTCTCTATAAGGAGTCTGGCTGGCTCCTTCTGGTGGGAAATAGCGCTCGACACCAAGGTGTGGGTGCAGGTGCGCTCACTGCTCTGAGGACGGCTTGCTTCTAGGCCTTTAGGTGGACACAGCACGCAACAATGTCTTCATGACTGGACAAATTCGTGCAGCCCTATCTTCAGTTCAGTTCAGTCGCTCAGTCGTGTCCGACTCTTTGCAACCCCATGAATCGCAGCACGCCAGGCCTCCCTGTCCATCACCATCTCCTGGAGTTCACTCAGACTCACGTCCATTGAGTCCGTGACGCCATCCAGCCATCTCATCCCCTGTCGTCCCCTTCTCCTCCTGCCCCCAA